>CAUYUJ010017952.1:123277-145777 GCA_963575745.1 Prorocentrum cordatum
GCCGCGCGCGCCGCCGCGGCCGGGCGCCTGCGGGCGCGGCCGGGCCGCGGGGCGCTCACGGCGCGGGCGGGCCCCCCGCAAGCGGGCGGCATGGGGATGGCTGGCCAGCTCCCCCGCCACGTTCTGCCGGTCGGACAACACCCCAGCCGGAAACACCCGACCACCGACAGAACGGACAGGGGCCAGGCCAGACTCCCGGTCGAGACTGCTTCCCGTTTTACCTTGGACAGGGGCGCTACTCTTTCTCTCATCGGCGCCGCCCCCCAGCAACAACAACGCTCCCGCTCGAGACGACGTCCGTTTTTTGCTCAAGGCGGTGCTTTTGTTGCTTGCCGCCGAGAGCCCCCGTCGCGACAAAACCAGCGCTCCCTCCCGAGACTTCCTCCCGTTTTACGCTGGACTGGCGCCCGTTTCTCCTCCCCTTCCTCCTCCCTCCTCCTCCTCCTCCTCCTCCACCCCCTCCTCTTCCTCCCTCCTCCGTCCTTTTTTCCTCCCTCCTCCTCGCTCCCCCCTTCTCCCCCCTCCTCGCTGCCCCCTTCTCCCCCCTCCTCCTCGTCGTCCTCCCTCCTCTTCCTCCTCCTCCTCCTTCCTCCTCCTCCCCCTCCTCCTCCTCCTCCTCCTCCTCCTCCTCCTCCTCCTCCTCCTCCTTCTCCTCCCTCCTCTTCCTCCTCCTCCTCCTCCTCCCTCCTTCCCCCTCTTTCTTCCTCCCTCTTCCTCCCTCTTCCTCCCTCCACCCCTCCTCTTCTCCCTCCTCCCTCCTCCCTCTCCCGTCCGTTTTTCTTCCCTCCTCCTCCCTCCTCCTCCCTCCTCCCTGCCCTTTTCGTTCCCCTTGTCTCCTCCCACCTCCTGCCTCCTTCCTCCCTCCTCCCTCATCCCTTCCCCTTCCGTTCTCCCTCGTCGCTCCCGTGTGCTACTCCCTCACCTTTCACTCATGACTGGGGCCCTCGTTTCGGCATCGACTCTGGTGGACTTCCACGAGTCCTTGTTGAACCTTCGTTACTACATAGCGATCATTTGTTGGTGAGCATCGATAATATGGAGGAGGAGGATATGAAGCAGGACGGATGACTTCCAGGGGCTCCAATGATCGAGGGCCGAAGGATTGACTCCAGGGATTTCTTGGCAGGGTGTGAAGTGCAGGTGGAGAATGCGATCATGGGAGCGGCAGCGCCTGGGGGCGTTAACTTTCAGGGTCACGCGCCGAGGCCGCAGGATGGTGGCGCAACAGTTCGAACGAGGAGTAAAAAGCACCTCGTCTTCGGAGGCACTGCTACTACAACTACTCATCCTTCCTCCCCCTCCTCCTCCATCCCCCTCCACCTCCTCCTCCTCCTCCTCCTCGTCCTCCTCGTCCTCCTCCTCCTCCTCCTCCTCCTCCTCTCCCTCTTCAACTCATCTTCCCTCCCCTCCTCGTCCTCTTCCTCATTCGAGATGCGGGGCTTGAGCAAGGCGATTGCGATGGCGACTTGCCGTCCGAGCTGCGGTTGTCGAAGTTCCTCGGGAGAGGTGGCGGCAATGCTGTCTTGGGCGGGAGATCTGGATAAGGGAATATCGGACCCCGCGTGCCAGAACAATTCCCCATGATGGGACGCGGTATCCATGGGGACGCCTGTCACATGTGGAAGCGTGGCGCGTGATGGTAAAATGATTGTTGTCGTTGTCGTCGTTGAAATCGCACTATTGAAGAAGAATTGATGTCGACCCCTCCTCCTGTGCACCTCTTATTTCTTCAATTGACGTGCCCTTGCGGGCCCTCGCGCGTTTCTTACCAGGGGGAGTCTTCGTCCTCAATATGCGTCGTTGGCCGCCGGGCTACAACGACAACGGCTCCCGCCTGAGACTTCCTTGCGATTTAGCTAGGGCCCCCGCTCCCGCCCGAGACTTCCTCGCGTGTTGTTGAGGAATCGCTCTCTCGCTTGGGACTTCCATGTGATTTATCCGGGAATCGCTTTTCCGGCGCTCTGGAGTCGCGCTCTCGCTTGAGATTTACTGGCAACTTCCTAAAGAATAGCGCCCTTGCGTTGAAATTTCCAACAATTTATTCAAGGGCCGCGCTCCCGACGCTCAGGCACCCAGGAGCCGCGCACATTCTCGCTCCTTCATCGATCATCTAGGAATCGGTATCTCGCTGCCCTTCGTCGCCCCGCTGCAGCCCTTCGTGGCCCCCTTGCTTCCCTTCGTGGACCCGTTGTAGCCCTTCGTGGCCCCCTTCGTTGCCCTTCGTGGGCCCGTTGCTGCCCTTCCTGGCCCCGTTGCAGCCTTTCCTGGCCCCGTTGCAGCCCTTCGTGGCGCCCTCGCTGCCCTTCGTGGCCCCGTTGCAACCCTTCGTGGCCCCCTCGCTGCCCTTCGTGGCCCCGTTGCAACCCTTTGTCGCGCCCTCGCTTTGTTCCGCGGCCCCGTTACAGCCCTTCGTGGCCCCCTCGATGCCCATTCGTGGCTCCGTTGCAGGCCTTCGTGGCCCCCTTGCTGCCCTTCGTGGGCCCGTTGCAGCCCTGCGTGGCCCCCCCGCTGCCCTTCCAGCCCTTCGCGGCCTCCTCGCTGTCCTTCGTGGCCCCGTTGCAGCCTTTCGTGGCCCCGTTGCAGCCCTTCGTGGCCCCATATATGCATGCTCTTCGTGGCCCCCGCTCGTTCGCGGCCGTCGTGGCCCCAAATGCATGCCCTTTTGTGGCCCCGTCGTCGCCTTTCGTGGCCCCCTCGCTGCCTTCCGTGGCCCCGTTGCTGCCCTCAGTGGCCCCGTCCTTGCCCTCCGCGGCCCAATATACGTATGCCCTTCGCCGTCGCCGCTGCCTCCTCCGCCTCCGCCGTCGCCTCCGCCGCCGCCGCCGCCGCCGCCGTCGTCGCCGCCGCCGCCGGCCCCAGAGGAGCCAAGCTGGGGCGCGTCCGGGTCGGCGGAGGAGCTCACCGCCGCGGCGCGCGCCCATGTGCGGAGCCGCCGCGCGCCCGTGGTGCAGCGGCTCGTGGCGCCCCCGCGGGGGGGCACGAAACGAGCCTCGGACAGTCGAGCGCGCTCCGAGGGTCAGGCGATTGCAAACATGGAGCAAAGGGGCGTGGATCTTAGTGGGCCCTGGAAACGACAGGGCAGTTTTTTTACCGGTTCCGTTTTGCCGTTTTTTTGCCGGTTCCGACGCCGTTTTGTTACCGGTTCCGTCGCCGTTTGTTTGACCGGTTCCGGCTCCAGTTCCAATCCTGGAGCCGTTTTTGTTGCTGTTTCCGGTCGCCGTTTTTTGCCGTTTCCATTCTCAGAGGACATTTTTCTGGAAACGGTGAAAAAACGGCCCTGCCGTTTCCGGGGCCCACAAAGGCGTGGATTAGCGACGGATCCTGCTTCCATGGGGAATCGCGGATTTCCACCGGCGAGCGAGGCGGCACCCGCCGCATCTTGGGGGAGGGCACCTCCCACACGATCCATGGATGTGGCGACCGCGCGCCACATTGATGGATCGCCAATCCTTGTTTGCGCCCCCGAGGGGGACGGCCCGCTCCACCTCCGGCCATGCCCGGGCGGGGCTTGGACCGGCCCACATCGTTTCTGAGCTTGCTGGGATTATGTGGGAGCGTTCTGGAGCGCTCAAGAACGGCCGCAGCGCCCGATTCCAGGCCTCCTGGATGGGGTCCGAGTAGATGGGGTCGGAGGATCGCGCCGCATCGCTGATACATCGGCGATGCGGCTCGATGCGGAGCCCGATTTTCTCCACGCCGACGTCGCCGATGCGTCGCCGACGTCGGCGATGCAGCGCCGATGCATTAGCGAAGCGGCGCGATCCTCCGACCCCATCTGCTCGGACCCCATTTAGGAGGCCCCTAGTTCTGGGACGCTGTGAGAGCGTTCTGGAGCGCTCTGGAACGGCCGCAGCGCCCGACACATCCTCCAGAACCGCTGGTCCCCCGAGAGTTCCGCTGCATGCCGGTCGGCCTCGCCTTGCACTCCCCGCGTGCTGCAGTGGCGATCCACGCCAAGAAGCATCCTGCCTGCCGCCAGGGTGCCCTGGCTTTCTGGGTTTCGATGGTTTTGCCATGGAAAGCGTGACGTTCCCACGCGAAGCTAAGCATGAATGGACGCCTTGGGGTCTCGGGGTTGGGTTTCTTGCCGGCTAAGGAGGAGGAAGAGGATGATGAGGAGAATGATGATGAGGAAGAGAAGGAGGAAATAAATGAGGAGGAGGAGGAGGAACCGGAGGGGGAGGAGGAGAAGGAGGAGGAGATGGAGAACGAGGGGGAGGAGGAGGAGGAGGAGGAGAGGAGGAGGAGGAGGAGGAGGAGGAGGAGGAGGACGACGACGACGAGGAGGAGGAGGAGGAGAAGGAGGAGGAGGAGGAGGATGTAGAGGAAGAGTAGGAGGAGGAGGAGGAGGAGGAGGATGAGGAGGAGGAGGAGGAGGAGGAGGAGGAGGAGGAGGTAGAGGAGGAGGTAGAGGAGGCGGCGGAGGAGGAGGAGGGGGATGAAGGACATGTGTCCCGACAGCCCGAAGGATAATTGGTATCAGTGGTCAGTGCCAGCCCGATGCGCTTCAGGGCTGCACTGAGAGATGCCCGGCAGGGACGTGGGTTTAATGAGGTGAGGTCTTGGGCTACAGCCCGTCGGATGGGTGAGGCGACTGCCACACTGTCCTGCCATATGTGTCCGTACACATGCAGCTCGAGGCAGACATTCTCCACGCATGTTTTATGAGTACTTGGTGTACGGCAATGCGCCCGTGATCTCATCGATACAACACTGCCCGGCGTGTGTGCAGTGTTTGTTCCAAACTCGCGTGCGAGTGGTTGAGGGATGATGTCGTCGCCGAAGCCGATCGACAGGATGCAAAGGACGCCCGCGAACGAGCCAGAAAGGGCCAGAGGCCGCATCACGCTGACCACTGACCTCTGAAGCGTTTGCGAGTATTCCCCCTCTTGCTTTCCTCTGTCTCCGATGGGCCAGGAGGCGCAGTTGCAGCAACGACGCCCTCTTGAGCGAGGTCGATGCACGACCTGTCCTTCTCCTTGTCGCCTGCCGCGCATCTAACACCCACCGCGCGCACGTTGCAAGCTGCTCGGGCACGAAACCACAAAAAGGCGGACGTGCACCCCAGGCCCCTCGGGACTGGGGGCCCCCGGTGCGAGGGGGAGGGGGAGGAGGGGGGGGAGGAGTGGAGGAGGAGGAGGAGGAGGAGGAGGAGGAGGAGCAGGAGCTAATTGTCTAGCTTCGGCCTCCTCACTTGGGTCGCCTCCAAACGGATTGGGGTTCCTTTTATTGTTAACCAGGCGAGACTCGAAGACGCTCTGCCGAGCGTGCGCGCGAGAGCCAGGGGCACCTCTCCCGGCGGGCGTGTTCCACCCTTCGGACTGGGCACACTGCCTCTGCTCCATGACGCCGCTCTCCGCTCCCCAGCCGCGGGAGAGCTCAAGCTTGCTGATTCAACGATTGGGTTCGTTCTGGTTTTCGTTATAAGTGCCAACATAATACATAAGAAAACAAAAAAAAAGCGAGGAGGAGGGGGAGGAGAAGGAGGAGGAGGAGGAGGAGGAGGAGGAGCAGGAGGAGCAGCAGGAGGAGGAGAGGAGGAGGAGGGAGGAGGAGGAGGAGGAGGGGAGGAGGAGGAGGAGGAGGGGAGGAGGAGGAGGAGGAGGAGGAAGGAGGAGGGGGGAGGGGGGAGGAGGAGGAGGAGGGCATGTGTCCCGGGCTCGCCGGGGCCCGGGGCCCCTCGCGAGCCCGCGGGGTGCGCTTGCGCGGGGGGCCGCGGCCTCGGCCGCGGACGGAGAGACGCCCCGAGCTCCAGCTCTCGGCTGCCTGGCGGTGGGCCAGGGGGGTGGAGGGCGAGCTGGGGGGAGGAGTAAAACGACGCGAAGATCGGGACAACATCGGATCGGGAGAACTGGAAATCTCTGAGAGTCGGCGGCTTGGGAGGATGTATGGGGCGCCGCGGCCGCTCCAGAGCGTTTTCCGGAACGCTCCGAGAGCGCTCCAGAACGCTCTGGAGCGATTTATCCCGGTCCTAGCCCTGTTTTAAGGAGGGTGGGCACAGGGAGCATTCACCACCTACCAAACCACCCCAACCCAACCCGAAGGCTCAGATTTACCCTCGATTTCCAGTGGGGGGGGGGTTCGGGAAACATAGAAAAAACACGTATGGAACCCTTACCCCCCCCAACCCGAAATTCGGGTCTTCGGGTTGGGTTGGGGTGGTCTGGTAGGTAGTCATGCATCGGCCTGCCTCTCCGGGGAGGCAGGTCCGAAGGCAGACGAGGGGGGGAGGCACGGACGCGCCGGCCTCCGCCGCGGGGCTCGCACGCGGGCAGGGCGGGCCCGGCATGCGCCAGCAGAGCGGGGCCTCTCGTGAACACCTCCGGCGACGGCATGGCATTCAACAGCGTCTTCGACAGCATCACGCTCAACTCAGGAGGAAAAGAAACACACAGACACAATTAATCCTCGATTCCCCCCAAAATATGGGAAAATATGGGAAGTGGGGGGGAAGACAAAAACCCAGAAAATATGGAAAAATATAGGGAATATCTTTATTTGTGTGTATTTATTTGTGTGTCCTGGGGCCCCTTCATCAACATAGTTGTCAGACGGCAAATTCTGCGAAGCCTGTCAGGTGGGTGATCAACGCCAGCTGGGGGCCCACAGCTGTTGAATCCCCCAGCTCGGAGTAGAGTCGGGAAGAGCGCTGGACAGACGGGAGGAGGATGTGAGGAGGATGGCTGGGAGCAGGATGGAAAGGGTAAGCCTTTTTTGATTATACCAGCCTCGGGAGCGTTGTTCAAAGCGTCAAGTAGGAAACTCTTCCTCCTCCTCCTCCTTCTCCTTCTCCTCCTTCTCCTCCTCCTCCGTTCTTGCGATTCGGGGGCCTGCAGCCACGCCTAAGCGCGACTATGCAGACGGGTGACGGCGGTGCCCAGGAATCGGGGAACACACATTGACATGAACATGCGCTTTCGGAGGTCCGTGTGGATTTCTCGGAACGGCATTGGATCCCCCTCCCTGGCGCGCGGAACGCGCCAGGGAGGGGGATCCAATGCCGCATGTGGTGTAGGTGGTCTGCCTTTCGCCGTTGACGGCGAAGAAGTCCTCCTCCTCCTCCTCCTCCTCCTCCTCCTCCTCCCCCGCAGGGGACGGCGTCCACGGCGACGGCGCCGACGACGGGGCCGACGGACCGAGACGACGGGCGGAGGCGACGACGACCCTGGTGACGGCGACGGCGACAGCGGCGACAGCGGCGGCAGCGGCGACGACGACGGGGCGGCCCTCGACGACGACGGCGGCGGCAGCGGCGGGCCAGGCGCTGGCGGAGACGTACGACGGCCGCGGCGTGGAGACGCTCTTCGCCTCCCTGCCGGCGTCGCGCTCGCGCAGGTACGGCTTCGGGGAGCTGGCGCGAAGGCCCTGGGGCGACAGCGGCGGCGGCGGCAGAGACGGCATTGGGAGGAGGAGGTGGTGGTGGTGGTCACTGCATAAGGGAAACAGCATCCCGAGCAGAGCAACACGCACCACGACCACGACGACGCCGACGCCGACGACGACGACGGAGACGAGGCGCGCAAACGATCCGCACCGAAGCACGGATTTGGGAAAGGGCCCACCCTGCAGGTTCGGTTGAACAGCACATCGTTGAGCGGTGCTGCAGCCTCCCCTGAGCACAGGCCCCCCCAGAGCATCAGCCAGACAAGTCGGGTTTGCACCCTCATGCCTTGCTGGACTCTGGGCGAGGAGGAGAGGAGGAGGAGAAGGAGGAGAAGGAGGAGAAGGAGGAGGAGGGGAGGGGGAGAAGCAATATGAAGAGCATGATGATCACGTGGGGGGAGACTGGGGAGGGTTGGTGGGGCAGGACGGTCAGGGGGAAAGGAGGGATGGGAAGTCGTGGGATTGAGGAGGAGGTGGAGGAGGAGGAGGCGGAGGATTAGCGGACAAGGCGGAGAGGGGGTGGCGTTGCGTTGGTGCGGGGAACAAGAAGAAGCAGGGATAGGAGAAGGATGCTCAACAGGAGAACTACGAAGAGGAGGACCAACATCAACATAATTAATTGGGAGGGAGAGGAGGAGGAGGAGGAGGAGGAGGAGGAGGAGGAGAGGAGGAAGGAGGAGGGGGAGAGGAGGGGAGGAGGACGAGAGGAGGACGGGGGGAGGAGGGAGGAGGAGGAGGAGGAGGAGGAGGAGGAGGAGGAGGAGGAGAGGAGGAGGAGGAGGAGGAGGAGGAGGACGAGGTGCAGGGGCGCGAGGGCGAGAACTTGGAGGAGGACGAGGATGAGAGCGAGGACGTGGAAACAGGACGGCCTTGATGATGAGGACGGGCAAGGAAGGAACAAGACGATGGAGGAGCGAGGGGACGATACGAGGGGACGATACGTGGGCAGGAGGTGGTGGTAAAATGCAGCGCCGCCCTGGAGGCCTCCAGAGGCCCCCGGGAGGTTTCCACAGTGCTGGAGGAGGGGCAGGGGGAAGAGGGCGGCGAGCGAGGTGACGGACTCCCCTTGCCGAGCGGAGCTTGGCTCCTGCGACCGTGGTCGGGCCCTTGGAGGGAGGGCCCCAGGAGGCCCCCGAGGCCTGGGCAGGACAGCAGCGGCCCAAAAGCTTGGAGGACGCGAGGGTCCAGTCGTTCATCGTCCCCCTGCTCTTCGTCCTCCTCGTCCTGCTCCGCCTCCTCTCCTCCTCCTCCTCCTCCTCCTCCTCCTCCTCCTCCTCCTCCTCCCCCTTCTCCTCCTCTTCCTCCTCCTCCTCCCCCTTTTCACCCCATCCGATCTCTCCTCCTCGCCCTCCCTTTATCTCCTCGCCACCTTCGGAGGAGTTGAGGGAGGAGGAGGAGGAGGAGGTGGAGCAGGAGGAGGAGGAGGAGGAGGAGGAGGAGGAGGAGGAGGGAGGAGGAGGAGGGGAAGGAGGAGATGAACTTGGATTCACAAGGGAGGGGCCCGTGGACCGATTTCGATTCGTTTTGGCTGCATCACCCCTTTGGACTGATGTTCTAGGGCCCCGTCCACCGCAGACCCTCTGACCGCCTCCAAGTCGGACCGAGCTGTGTGGACAGGCACCTTGTCGTTAGCCATTCGTTGATCGATTGGTCGATTGATCAGCGTCACCCCAACATATTGATCATGTGCGTGCGTCCCCCCCCCCTCCCCAAGGGCGACGCGCGCGCCAAGACATCCGATAACACATGCGCCGTGGCGGACGCTCTCTAGCCGTCACCGCTCGGGGAGCGATCTATTGCACAGCATTGTGCTGTATGCTCGGGTCGGTTGCACGCCTCCGAGGAGGACCCATGCTACCAGTATGTCCCACGCCCTCCTAGATGGGGTCCGAGGAGATGGTGTCCGAGGATCGCGCCGCATCGACGACTTGGCTCGATGTGGAGCCCGTGTTTCCCCACGCCGACGCCGCCGATGCATCGCCGATGTATCGCCGATGCGTCGGCGATGCACTGGCGATGTGGCGCGATCCTTCGACCCCACCTACTCGGACCCCATCTACGAGACATCTAATGTCGGCGGCGAGCGAGGGGGGGAGATGAGAAGGAGAAGGGCTTCTCGGAAGGCGGCGGGACCTCTCAAAGGGCCCCGCGCCTTCTGAGAAGTCTTCTGTGACTTCGTGGAAGGCTTGGCAAACTTGTCAGGCGCGCTGCCCATAATGCCCCTGTGCGTCCCAGACTTAGTCTTCACCCTCGACCCCTTCCAGCAGGGGGAGCCGCCCGCCAGGCTGCGGGAGGAGCTCGGGGAGCCGCTGCCCCGCGCGCCCCGGGCCGCCGAGGGCGAGGGGTCCGAGCAGGACTCGCCGCCGCCCTCGCCGCCGCCGCCCTCCGCCCTCCTCTGGGGGGTGCGGGGAATCGGCAGGGAGGGGCGGAGCGACCTGAGGAGGGGAGGGGAGGGAGGTGGAGGAGGAGGAGGAGGAGGAGGAGGCCTCCTTCGACGACGACGACGACGACGACGTTCGACTCTCGACGTTCGTCGTCGACGACGAGTAAGTCGGGCATGTTTCTCTACAGGAGTATTCAAGGCATGCAAACACAGTGCGGCAACGAATTGTTTTTGTTTTTGTTCGGGGGGGGAGGGGGACTACTCCTGAGTATTGTAATGATTAGTTGTCATGTTTCTTTCGGAGTCCGCCTGTAGGGGGACCTGCCCGACCTAACACGACCCCGACGACGACGACGACGACGACGACGACGTTCGACGTTCGACGTTCGACGTTCGACGTTCGACGTTCGACGTTCGATGTTCGTCGTCGACGACGGCTCGCCGCCGCCGCCGCCGTCCTCCTTCGACGACGGCGACGTTCGACGGCCGCCGTCGACGACGGTCGGCAGCAACGACGGCTCGCCTTCGCTGCCGCCGCCAGCCCTCGCTCGACGACGACGGAGTTGGTCATCGACGGCGGCGCGTCCTCGCTGCCGCCGCCGCCGTCGTCAGAGGGCGGGGCCAGGCGTACCCCAGACCAGGCGTACCTTGCAGAGGGCCGGGGTCCACTTAAACGGTGCTTTTGCGATTTCGTGGGCCGTGTTCGTTGCGATGTTTTTTTTGCGGCACAGGCGGATGGAAGACGAGACGAGGGACAACGACCACACAGCGACCACGGCAAACACTGTTCAGGCCGATCCCTGCGAAACGAACAGGCGAACACGAGAACAACACGAGCAACGAAAGACGAGACTGAAAAGCAAACCGAACACGACAACGAAGAACACTGAGAACAACACGAACAACGAACGACGACACCGAAGAACACACCGAGCACGAACACGAAGAGAATACTGTTTAGGGCCCCACCTCGGGACGCCCACAGGCCGGATGCTGGCGCACGCCGTGGCTGGACCCCCGGGGGGGTGGCCCCCGCGTGACTCGCCTCACCGGGGCTGGCCATTTTGCGGCACGCCGTGCTGTGGGCGCGCCCTGGGCCTTCCCCGTCCCGCGTCCGACGACGGCGTCAGGAGGCGGCCGGGGCGAGGGAGGAGGAGGGGGAGGAGGAGGGAGGGAGGAGGAGGCGGAGGCGGAGGAGGCGGAGGAGGAGGAGGAGGAGGAGGATGCGGAGGAGGAGGAGGCGGAGGCGGAGGAGGAGGAGGAGGCGGCGGAGGAGGAGGGCGGGCAGCCCTGGAAGGCGGCAGGGCTGCAGCAGCAGGGGGGGGCTCCTCGGCAGGGCTCCCTCGGTGGGAGGGGGGGGCTCCGGAGGCAGGGGAGGGGTCTGCGAGGGGGTCTCGGAGGTCTGAGAGAGGCTGGGAGGACTCGCCGCCGCCGGCGTCCTCTTTCGACGACGGCGGTGACGAGGAGGGGGACGATGGTGGTGATGCTGATGCTGATGGTGCTGATGCTGATGCTGCTGATGCTGATGCTGGTGGTGATGCTGACGATAACAGTGATAATGATGTTGACGACGATGATGATGGTGATTATAATGCTGGTGATGCTGATGCTTGAGAACATGAGGATGATGATGACGAGCGGGATGATGATGAGACTGATGATGATGCTCATGCTGATGCTGATGATGATGCTGATGATGATGTTGATTATGACGCTGATGCTGATGCTGATCTGCTGTTGATGATGATCTCATGGTGATGGTGGTTGTGGTGATGCTGATGCCGGCGATGACGATAATGGACATTAAGATGATTACGTTGATGGTAATGGTGATTATGAGGATGATTATGCTGCTGTTGTTGGTGATTATTATGATGACGTTGGCGATGACTGCGACAGCGACTACGACGAAGACGCAGACGACGACGACGACGACGACGACGCCGAGGCCGACGCCAACGCCGACGACGACGCCGCCGCCGACGCCGTCACCGTTTCGATGGTGGGGGTTGGTGTGGGGTTCTGGGCGTTCCCGGAGGCTCTCGTGGGCCGCTGCCGGACGCAACCCGACCAGCGGGGTCCCGTCGCCGTTGCCGTCGCCGCTGCCGTCGTCGCTCCACCCTCGTCGCCGTGTGTTTGCTGGTTGGGCTTGAAGTGTTCTTGTTGTTCACTCAGGCTCAGCAGAGTCCCCGGAAGATCTGGGAAGACCGAGTCCCCACATGCAGCGTTCGACCTCGAATATGACACACTCTGGTTCCAACCTCCACTCCACGACCTCGGGCGCCAACAACCCGAGGTCCACTCCAGCCCTCGCTTTTAGCGTAGCGTGCCGCGCTGGCGGCCCGCGCAAGCCTCTGCGTAATGTCGCTATGTCGTCTCGCTGAAGACCCGTTCTTGATCTTCGCTCACGTGGCAGAGAGTTTAACGGCGAGTTGATTCAAGATGTGATGGGAGATGACAGAACACGGACAACATGCTCTGAGGGCTCGGGCCCTACCCACCCCGCACAGGCCCTGAAGGGCCCCGCTCCCGGTGGTACCGCGCGGCCGCCTTGCCTCGCCTCGCCTGGCTCTCACCGCCCGCCGACTCCAAAGCGGCGCCCCTCCGAGCTCGTCCCCGGAGGCCTTCGCGGCGGAGGTCTTGACTCCGCCTCCTCCGCCTCCGCCTCATTTGTGTCCTCTGCCCTCCAGCGCCGCCTCCTCCTCCTCCTGCTCCTGCTCCTCCTCCTCCTCCTCATCCTCCTCCTCCTCCTCCTCCTCCTGCTCCACCTCCTCCTCCTCCTCCTCCCTCAACTCCTCCTCCTCATCCTCCTCCTCCTCCTCATTCTACTCCTCCTTCTCCTGCTCCTGCTCCTTCTCCTCCTCCACTTCCTCCTGTTCTCACAGGTTTCCAGCGGTTTCGGCAGTTTCCGAGGGCTCCCGGAGGTTTGTCCCCAACGCCGTCGTTGTCGTCGTCTTCGAGGGGTGAAGTCTCGACGGTTCTGATCTTTGGGGCGTCCTGTTGATTTCCTGAGCCTCCCCGGCTGTCCTCGTGGCCACGGGTGGCTCTCCCTCCAATTTCTGGTCGGGCTGAGGTCGTTGTCGACGTGGTGGTCGTCGGCGTCGTCCTCCCCTTCGTCTTCTTCCCCCTCCCTCTTGCTTTGTTCCTCCCTCGCGTTGCGCCCCTTCCCGCCCCTTCTCTCGCCAGGTCGCCCAGGCAATGTCGGCCAACAGTATCCAGCGGTCCGCAGTCAGACGTTCCAGCGCGTGTGGTCAGTGAGCACTTGCTGCGACACGACGGCTCCCGTTCCCCTTTCCTCCTCCCCATCCCTCCTTCCGCCTTCCTCCCCGAACGCCGCCTGATTACCTCCCTCCTCCCTTGCTTCGTTCCTCGCACGTCACTCCTTTCCCCATCCTCTTCCTTCCTCCTTCCTCCTCCTCCTCCTCCTCTTTTTCCTGCGGGGGGGCATGGGTGAGAGGGGGAGGAGGGAGGGGCGCCGGGGGGGACGGAAGGCAGGAGGGTGAGTGGGAGGGAGGAGGTGTGATGGGAGGGGGGGGGAAGTAGTAAAGTGAGGAGCACGTGAACTTCATGGGAGGGAGAGGAAAGGGAATGGGGGAACAAGAGGGGCAAGGCATGGGTGGAGCAAGGCGCAATAGAGCAGGTGGGGGGACATTGCACGGGGGAGGAGGAGGAGGAGGAGGAGGAGGAGGAGGAGGAGGAGGACGAGGACGAGGACGAGGACGAGGAGGACGAGGAGGAGGACAAAGAGGAGGAGGAGAAGGAGGAGGAGGAGGGGGGAGGGAGAGGGAGGGGAGGACAAAGAGTAAGGAGGAGGAGGAGGAGGAGGAGGAGAGGAGGAGGAGGAGGAGTAGGAGTAGGAGTAGGAGTAGTAGAGGAGGAGGAGGGGGAGGAGGAGGAGGAGGAGGGAGGAGAGGAGGAGGAGGAGGAGGAGGAGGAGGATGACAAAGTTGAGGAGGAGGAGGAGGAGGAGGAGGAGGAGGAGGATGGACAAGTTGAGGAGGAGGAGGAGGGAGGAGGGAGGAGGAGGAGGAGGAGGAGGAGAGGTTGCAGCGGGGCGGGCGTTGGCCGTGCCGCTTATGCGCCCCGCCCGCAGGACGGCAGCTGCTCGAGCAGCGGGGACGAGGGCGAGAGCCCCTGCTGCCGCATCTGCCACACGACCGAGGAGGAGCCGCGCGGTGCGGGCCGGTAGCCTGGCGGCGGAGCATCCCCACTCCCGTTCGGGGGCTGCGTGCTGGGGGAGGCGATGAGGTCCCTTGCCCTCGATCCTCTTTCTCCTCCTCCTCCTCCTCCTCCTCCTTCTCCTCGACCTCGCTCGCCCTCGGGGAGGCGTTGATCGACGACGAAAAAACACAAACATGAACTTTTAGCGCTCCGCGCGGATTTCTTGGATCCGCGCCTGGGCCCCTCCGGGCGGCGCCTCCAGCGCCGCCCCTGGCGCGCTCCGCGCGCCAGGGAGGGGGGTCTGGCGCAGATCCAAGAATTCCGCGCGGAGGGCCAACAGTTTATGCTAATGTCCTTGTGTCTTTTTCTGATTGGGGGAGGCGATGAGGGGGAATACCTTGTGCCCTAAAGGGGCCCGAGAAGGGCCCGCTGGGGCCCGAAAGGGGCACGACAGGTACGCGCCCTTTCTGTGTCTCGCCACCCATGATGTGGAACGCCTGGCCCGTGTGGCCGACTCCGGAGACGCGGACCCCAAAAAGGACGGCATGACCTCTCATCGCTGCATCCGCTGGCGGAGCCGTTACCGACTTCATTTGAGGGCGGGCGCGTTCCCTCGACAGGAGGCATACTCAAAAATTGTAAATCAAATAGTACGGGGACGATGTTGAATGTTTTCGATTCTGATTCGTGGCTATTACTCGTGACTGTAAGTCGTTGTTCTCTATTGCTCGTGACTGCTACTCGTGACTGTCAAGCGTGACTGCGACTCTTGACTATTACTCGCTTGCATTTTTTTGCTTCGACTATTACTTGTGTTTTTTTTGTTGTTTCGAAAATCCGCCCACAGGAGGACATGCCCGGAGGACATGCCCGACCTAAATTTCATGGCGCCTGCCTTCCAGGCCCGACCGCCGACCATCCGAGGAGCGAGCCCGGCCGCCAGGGGCCTCCTGGGCGCGGGGACCCCCCTCGCCCGCAGCGCCGCAGATCCCCAGGCCCGCAGCTGCACGGCGCCCGCCTCCGCACAGGCAGGCTTCGCCTCGTCTCTCGAATGGGAATGGGGCTCGTATTCCAATCAGTCAGGGCGTGGATGCTGTATGGCAGCGTAATTGAATTCGGTGACGCAGGGGGGAGCCTCGGGAAGCGATGTCTTTTCTGTTTAACCGCCTCTTGCCCTGAAATCAGGTTCCCTGGAGACAGTCCACGGATGGCGAGCGCAGCCGACGTCGGCGCCCGTCCTTCGGCGGCGAGCTCTGGAGCGCGGCGGATGGGCGTGCGCCCGAGCATACTCACCACCGCCACGGCCCTCCCCCCTCCCTCCCCCAGGAGAGAGGAGAGGAAGAGGAGGGCAGCGGGGGGGGGGAGGCATCGACGTGGTGGTGGTGCCTACTCCTGGGGCCCGCAGCGGAGGAGCGTGCCTGACAAAAGGGCCTCGCCTGCGGGGCGGCTCGCCCTCGGCGCCGACGAGAGGCGGGAGAGAGGCCCCGCGGAGGCGGGACCGGGGCGTGCCGCTCCGCCCACGAGGGAGCTGTCGGCGGCGAGCTCCGGACCCCGCCCTCGCTGGTGCACGAGGTCGGCAGCTCGACGGGCGGCGGGGGTGCGGTGGGGGAGGAGGAGGAGGAGGAGGAGGAGGAGGAGGAGGAGGAGGAGGAGGAGGAGGAGGATGAGGAGGAGGAGGAGGAGGAGGAGGAGGAGGAGGAGGAGGAGAGGAGGAGGAGGAGGAGGAGGAGGAGAGGAGGAGGAGGGGGGGGAGGAGGAGGAGGAGGAGGAGGAGAGGAGGAGGAGGAGGAGGAGGAGGGGAGGAGGAGGAGGAGGAGGAGGAGGAGGAGGAGGAGGAGGAGGAGGAGGCAGGAGGAGGAGGAGGAGGTAGGTGGGGGCATTGGATAAGGAGCCCTCAGATAAGGAATCCAGGGTCTGGAGGCCGGTGAAACTCCAATCGAGGCTTAGCTATGGATATAGCCGCTGCCCTCATCAGATGAGGAATCCTTCAGGGTCTGCAGCCTCCTGGGCGCATTCCTCAACCAACGCCCCCACCGTAGGGCTCGGAGTTCGTCGAACGCGTGGCGAGCTCCGAAGCCTGCTCCCGCCTCCCGTCGATTCAGGAGAGTCGATGGTGGGGGGTGGGGTAGGGTTTGCAAGGACGCCCTCCAGGGCACGAAGTTATATTCGCTCTTCGCGGTTCGGCTCCGATTCCTCCTCATCCTCCTCTTCTCCCCTGGGAGACGGCGCGAGAGCGCGAAGTTGTTCACACTTCGCGCAGCGCGAAGCGCGAAGTTGGGAGCTCTTGGGTTCGGATGTCGCCACCTGAGCCAGCGGATGGCGACGGAAGTGCAAGCGGGACGTCGACATGTTAGGGGCTCTGGTGTCGGCCACACAGGAGGGATGGACGGGGGGAAGGGGGAGGGGCCCTGATGTCCGTGCCTCGCAGCTTTTCCACGCTGGGCGTGTTCGGCCTGTTTGAGGTGTTTGGGCCTTCGCGGCTCCGATTTGGCTCGAGAAGTGCGGCAGCACTGTTGGGTCCAAGGCTCCGAGCGCTTCAAGATGTTGCGTTCTCGTCGCTACGTTCGATCTCAGGGGGTGATTGTGATTATGAGGGGGTGGAGGGGGACGACGAGGAGGAGGAGGAGGAGGAGGAGGAGGAAAAGAAGGAGAAGGATCGAGGTACTGGGAGGAGGGGGGGAGGAGGGAGGGAGGAAGATGATCGAGGATAGAGGATCGAGTTGTTCGGGGCGTCTTCCGACCTCCCTCGGCCTCTGGACGCGTCTGGAGAGCCTCCGGGGACTCCGGGGATCCTCGGACGCCCCCTCGTCCCTCCGACGACATTCGGCGCTGCGATCTGGTTCCGCGCGTGGGCCTCCGATCTGTCGATGGGCAGCCGGCGGTGGTGAGGAGGCGAGCCCCTTCCCCCTCGACGCTCCGCCTCGCCACCCCTCCCTCGCAGGGGCAATGATAGGGGGTGATAGGCATAGGGCATAGGGGGGGATTCATCGACCCCCAATCGCTCATTGATCGCCGATGGGGGCCCGATGGCCCCCAACCTGCCCGGGAAGGTGCGGATTCACGATCGGAGGCCTATCGCCGATGTATCGGCGCTGTATTGCCGATTCCAGGTCGATGCGCCCCGCCTATGCCAGTCCCCCCCTGTCGTTGACCCCCCATCCCTTCTTCCCCTCCGCCTCGCCCCCTCGCCCTCCTCGCCCTGCCGCTTCCCCTCCGCTGCCTCTCCCCTCGCCCCCCTCTTATGCCGCTCCCCCCCTGCTCTGCCTCTTCCCCTCCCCCATTCGCCTCACCCTCCCCCTCGTCTCCTCCCCCTCCCTCACCCTTCCCTGGCAGGAGGACGAGGGCGACGCAGTGAGAATGATGACGATGATGATAATGATGATGCTCAGGCTGATGATGATGATGATGATGATGATGATGATGATGATGATGCTGATGGTGAGGATAAGGATGAGGATGAGGATGAGGATGATGATGATGCTGATTGTACTGATGCTGATGCTGATGACGATGATGATGATGATGCTGATGATGATGATGATGCTGAGGCTGGTGATGATGCTGATGGTGAGGATAAGGACAACGCAGAGAGAATGATGACGATGATGATGCTGATGATGATGATGATGATGATGATGCTGAGGCTGGTGATGATGCTGATGGTGAGGATAAGGATGAGGATGAGTATGATGATGCTGATGATGATGATGCTGATGATACTGATGCTGATGATGATGAGGATGACGATGATGATGGTGCTGTTGGTGATGATGTGATGATGGTGATGATGCTGCAGATGATGATGCTGCTGCAGATGATGAGGGTGAGGATGAGGATGAGGATGAGGACGATGATGCCGAATATGATGATACTGATGCTGATGATGATGACGGTGATGATGTTGCTGTTGGTGCTGATGGTGGTGATGCTGTAGCAGATGATGATGATGATGATGATGATGATGATGATGATGATGATGATGATGATGATGACGCTGGTGATGATTCCAGTGGTGCTGATGCTTGTGCTGGTGCTGGTGCTGGTGCTGATGATGATGCTGAGGACGATGAGGATGAGGAATCGGATGAGGACGATGATGATGATGATACTGATGATAACGGTGAGCATGACGACGACGACGACGATGGTAATGATGCTGATGCTGACGATGGTGATGACGATGATGATCATGATTGTGATGACGATGGTGATGATGAGCATGATTCTGGTGATGATGGTGGTGAGTATGCTTATGCTGATGGTGGCGATGATGATGGCAACGATGGTGATAATGGTGATGGTGATCGTGAAGGTGATGCTGCTGCGGATGATGTTGATGACGCTGATGATGCCTATGAGCTTGATGGTGTCTGTACTGATGATGGTGAAGACGCTGATAATGCTGTTGATATTGCTGGTTATTATGATGCTGAGGATGATGCCGATGGTGTTGGTGATGGTGATGGTGATGGTGGTGGTTGCGATGATGGCACGTATGATGGCTTTGCTCGTGAGTATGATGATTGTGATGAGGATGACGATGATGATGGTGCTGTTGATGATGATGTGATGATGGTGATGATGCTGCTGATGATGATGCTGCTGCAGATGATGAGAATGAGGATGAGGATGAGGATGAGAATGAGGCCGCTGATGCTGATGATGATGATACTGATGCTGATGATGATGACGGTGATGATGTTGCTGTTGGTGCTGATGGTGGTGATGCTGTAGCAGATGATGATGATGATGATGCTGCGGGTGATGATTACAGTAGTGTTGATGCTGGTGCTGGTGCTGGTGCTGATGAGGATGCTGAGGACGATGAGGATGAGGAATCGGATGAGGACGATGATGATGATGATACTGATGATAACGATGAGCATGACGACGACGAAGACGATGGTAATGATGCTGATGCTGACGATGGTGATGACGATGATGATCATGATTGTGATGATGATGGTGATGATGAGCATGATGCTGGTGATGATGGTGGTGAGTATGATTATGCTGATGGTGGCGATGCTGATGGCAACGATGGTGATGCTGGTGATGGTGATCGTGAAGGTGATGCTGCTGCGGATGATGTTGATGACGCTGGGGATGCCTATGAGCTTGATGGTGTCTGTACTGATGATGGTGAAGACGCTGATAATGCTGTTGATAATGCTGGTGATTATGAGGCTGAGGATGATGCCGATGGTGTTGGTGATGGTGATGGTGATGGTGGTGGTTGCGATGATGACACTTATGATGGCTTTGCTCGTGAGTATGATGACTGTGATGAGGAGGACTATGCTGATGATGCTGACGACAACGACGTCGATGATGAGGATGTTGATGATACGGATGGTGCTGCTGCTGATGATGATGGTGTGATAGTGAGGCTGGTGATGACGACGACGGTGATGATGATGATGCTTGTGATGATGAGGAGCATGCTGTCGATGACGATGATGCTGATGCTGATGCTGTTGATGCTGGTGGTGAAGATGAATATGTTGATGATGGCGATGACGATGACGATGATGATGATGATGCTGATGATGATGATGATGATGATGGTGCTGCTGCTGATGATGATGATGATGATGGCGATGTTTACGAATATCATGGCGGTGGTGGTGATGATGGCGATGCTGATGCTGATGCTGCTGATGATGATGATGCTGGTGGTGAGGATAAGGATGAGGATGCGGATGATGATGATGATGATGATGATGATGCTGATGCTGATGCTGATGCTGATGCTGATGCTGATGCTGCTGCTGATTGAGATGGTGATGATGATTATGATGATGATGGTGATGATGATGATGATGATGCAGATGATGATGTTGATGATGATCATGAGGAGGAGGCGGAAGACAACCGACGGGCCGTCCTCAGGCTGCTAGCGAGCGAGCGAGGAGGACGACGACGGCGCTGGACGCCCCGAAGCCGCCCTCGAAGCCCGCGACGGCTGCTTGCGGACGACGACGGCGATGGCCCCGCCGCGCCCCGCTCTCCGCCACAGGAGAGCGAGGCGCCGCTGGTGCGGCCCTGCAGGTGCTCGGGCAGCATCGCCCTCGCGCACTCCGACTGCCTCCTTGCCTGGATGCGGCGCGCGGCGCCGTCGTCGTCCTGGTCGTCCTCGCCCCTTTTTTTGCCCGTCCGCGCGCTCGCTTCCTCGCCCTCCCTCCTCGCCCTGGCCTCCCGATGCTCCTCCTCCTCCCTGCCGTTCCTGCCCTTCCTCCCGCTCCTGCTTCTGCTCGTGATTCCGCGTTCTTTTCATGCCTCTCCCTCCTCCTCAACCTCCTCCTTCTCCTCCTGCTTCTTCTTGTGCCCATCACATCATTCTGCCTTATGCGTCCTTCCTTCTCCCCGTCACGGGGAAGAGCAGGAGCAGGAGTAGGATGAGGGGGGTCAAAGGGAGAAGAAGCAGGATACTTGAAGAAGGAGGAGGAGGATATCGAGGGAGGAGGGTGGCGAGGAGCCAAGGGAGGAGGAGGATGACGTGGATACATCCAGGATGATGAGGAGGACAAGTTGCTATCCATCCCCAGGAGCTGGGTTTGGAGGGAGGCTGAGGAGGAGGAGCAGGAGGAGGAGGAGGAGGAGGTGGAGGAGCGGGAGGAGGAGCAGGAGTTGCAGGATGCGGCGGAGGAGGCGGCAGAGGAGTAGGAGGAGGAGGAGGAAGAAGAAGAGGAGGAGGAGGAGCAGGAGGAAGAGGCGGGGGAGGAGCAGGAGGGAGTGAAAGAGGAGGAGGAGGAGGAGAAGGAGGCGGCGGAGAAGCAGGAGGGAGTGCAGGAGGAGGACGACGACGTTGACCACGGAGGCGACGGCGGCGGCGGCGACGACACCGAGGCACACGCCGCCGAAGTTCAGCGAGGGCGGCGAGTTCCGCTGCGACCTGTGCGGCGCGCCCCTCCACGTCCGGCTGGGGCGCAGCGAGCCCGTGGGGCTGAGATACCTCAACAGGTAGCCGTGGGGGAGACGCGTGCACTCAGGAGGGGAAACACACATAGACAAAATTAATCGTCGATTCCCCAGAAAATATGGGAACATGTGGGAAGTGGAAGGGGGAAGACAGAAGCCCAGAAAGTAATGGAGAAGATTGGGAATCCTATTATTTGTGTGTGTATTTATTTGTGTATCCCAGGGCTCCTTCGTGCACGCTCGATTCAAAGACAAAACGACGCCATAAACATAAACGTTTGGCGCTCCGCGCGGATTTCTTGGATCCGCGCTGGCCCCCCCCCCCGGCGGCACCTCCTGCGCCGCCCCTGGCGCGCTTCTCGCGCCAGGGAGGGGAGTCCAGCGCAGATCCAAGAAATCCGCGCGGAGCGCCAAAAGTTTAATGTTTATAGCGTTATGTTTCTTCTTGTATTGACTGCCCAAGAGAGCAGCACCGTTGCAGCGTCCGCCCACGAGGCAATGTGCGATTTCCGTCGCAGCGGCGAGCAGCTCAACCTACACCATCTGTCGGTTGCAGGGCTCCGGTGTCGTGTGCGAGGTGGGCCACACACTCCCACCCGTGGTAGCCATCACGACCGTGATAACACGTTTTCCTTATTTGCTCTCATGCCGTCGTAAAAAGAATCGGGTCCTGAGTTTTGTTCGTCGTTCTTGGCTCCCTTGGATCCTCCACGGGCCCCGGGACTGTCAGAAAACGGCCCACGGGTCCTGGGGGAAGGCGCCCCAGGGTCCAGGACCCGCTTCCCTCAGGACCCGCTTCCCCCCTGCTAGACAAGCCCCCTTTTGGTCAGAGGAGCAAGAGATCATGAGAATGACGTGTCTGAAGATTTCCCAAACCATACTTGCAGGATGTCTTGTTTCCCCGCACGCGGCTCCAGAAACGAGGGCCGCTAGATGCTCTGGAATTCCTGAATCGTATCCTGAGCCAATTGCATCGCGGTGTCATTCTCGTCCCACTCCGTGTCGATGCCGGCGTCGACTCGCCAAAGGGTTCTTGGGGGGGGGGGTCTGGATGTTACCAGCGCTTCGGCTGGACGAAGCTCGAAAAATTCTAGACGCTTCGCGTATCCCCACCAGCCCATCCAGAAACGATGTCCAGGCGAGTTGAGAGGTGATCAGGGAAGTGCGGGAGCAAAGAGGGGGACGGCCGAACCGTGTGAAGGAGAGAGGGGGAGAAGGAGGAAATTGGATGGATGGATGAGGGAGTAGGGAGAGGGAGGATGAAGAGGATGAGGATGAGGAGGAGGAGGAGGAGGGGGAGGAGGAGGGGAGGAGGAGGATGAGAAGGGATAGGAGGAGGGAGGAGGAGGAGGAGGAGGAGGAGAGCAAGCAAAAGGGCCAGAGGTCTCTTGGATGCTTCTCGGAGCCTCTTGGGGTATCTCTTGGGCGTCTTGGGACGTCTTGGAGGTCTCTTGGCAGTCGTGGGGGGCTCTTCGGCGTCTTGGGTGCCTCGTGGGGGCATCTTGGGGCCGCTTGGGATCCTTTTGGGGGCCTCCTGGGGGTCTTTTGGGGGCCTCTTGGGGCCATCTTGGGGCCATCTTGGGACCTCTTGGGGCCTCCTGGGCGCTTCTTAGGGCCATCTTGGAGGAGATCGATCAAACAAGAGGGGAGCA
>CAUYUJ010017952.1:148277-159170 GCA_963575745.1 Prorocentrum cordatum
TTGCTTCGACGCTGTGGCGGCGGGTCACCATCTCCTCGGCCTGCGGCGGCGCGACAAACACCCTGCGGGCCGGGGCTGGTGTCAGAGCCCGACGGCTTTCGCTTGTCGGCAGATTGTGGACGCAGGTCAGTTCAGCGGAATCGACCAGAACAGGAGGAGGAAGCGGGAAGGAGGGAAGAGGGATGAGGAGGCGGAGGAGGACCAATGTAAACCCAAGAGCCATCAACGGTGTTGGAATAACCCTCCCTCCAAGCTCCCTCTCCATTCGTGGGCCCCTACCAGGGTTCGCGGCGCTGAGGCGAGAGTCACATTTTGAAATTGATTTGCCCTCAATCCGTAAAGCTCTTGCATCTGTTCAAAAGCGAATGTGCGTGGCGCTGAGGCGAGATCCGCATTTTGAAAACCACCCGCCCTCCATCTGTGAAAATGTAGTCAATGTTTAGCTTCAGGGTCATACATGGTGAGGAAGTCTCAGGCGAAACGCCCGGACCGCTCTAAAAACTTGCCTCGGGCTGCGACAGGGAGAAGCTGATTAGAAGAAATGGAGGAGGAGGAGGAGGAGGAGGAGGAGGAAAAGGAGGAGGAGGAGGAGGAGGAGGAGGAGGAGGAGGAGGAGTTGGAGAGGGAAAAGAGGAGAGGAGCCGACATTGAGCGCCTGAGAGCCACTGTACATGATCCAGGGTTGCCCCCCCCCCCCCCCCTCGATGCATCTGGTATCGATTCCCTCCCCACCCTGCTTGCTGGGTACGCTGGTGAGCCTCGCAAAGGCCTCGCGAATCGCTCCCCCCCCCTGTGGTCGTGGCGCTGTGGGCGTGGCGTGGTGGAGGATGCCAGTGCACCCCTTCCCCCTGTGGGTGTAGGGTGGTTCGTCGTCGTCGTCGGCGGGTGTGGCGTCGTCCGTCGGCGTCGGCGGCGGCGGCATTGACGTCGGCGGCGGCGGCGGCATGGACGTCTGCGTCGGCGTCGGCGTCGGCGCCGGCGTCCCCACCCCTCACTCCCATCTGGGGGGGGGGGGGTCGTGGGACCTTGGGGCCCCTTGCCCCCGCAGTCGCGGACAGGAGTGAGGGGGCGGCGGGGTCGTCAGCAGCCTGCGAGGCTCGAAGGCACAACGTCGCAGAAGCCGCCGCAGGTGCAGATATTTTTTGTCACACTGCACGTCGAGCCCGCCGCGGGCGCCGAGTTGCAGCAGTGCGAGCGGCTCGCGGGGGGGTCGCGGAGGGGTCGCGGGCGGGTCGGGGGCGAGGCAGGCACGCAACAAAGGATTGTGTGGGATCGCTTGGCCCGCACGAAGCTCACCACGATGCGTCGCTGACAGCTTATGGGACAACGCTGGCCACCGTGGCCCTTGCGGGGGGGAGGCGCCAGGCGAGACCGGCGTGGGCCGACCTTCGGAGAGAGGCAAGAGGGAGGACGAGGAGCGAATGAGGGATGGGCAGGGGGACAGAGGACGAGGGTGGCGGAGCGGGGTGGGGGGAAGAGAGACGAGACGGGAGCATGGGAAGAGACAGGAGGAGGAGGAGGAGAAGGAGGAGGAGGTGGACGGACGAGGTGGAGGAGGCGGATGTGGCCGAGATACACTGGCAGGTCTCTCGACGATCTGGAGGGGGACGGGGAGAGAGAGATCACGGCGTTCGACGCCTGCGGGCTGGCGTACATCCTTGTGCTGTCCATGGGTCAGGCTCTTCGTCTTCCTCGCCGTCGTCCTCGTCCTCTTCGTCCTCCTCCTACTCCGCTTGCGCGATCAGCAGGGATCGAAGGTCTCGACGTGCTTGGCCTTTCGGGGGGCAGTCCTGATCACTTCCGGAGACCTCCTCATGCCCAATTTGTCCATCCGTTTTATCATGCTTCTCCGCCTCGCCATGTCTCTTTTTTCATCTCTCTCTCTCTCTCTCTTCATCCGTAGTACCATTCTTCTCTGTCTCTCCATCTCGTTCTCTCTCTCTCTGGCCCCTCTCTTATCCCATCTCCTCTCCCTCTCGCTCTCTCTCCCCCCTTCTCGCTCCAATCTCAGACAGATGTGCTATATCATCCACTCGTCACTTGCCTTCGCCCTTGCCACTGTCGTCGCACTTCTCTTTCTCATCATTGCGCTCCTCCTCCTCCGCCTCCTCGTCCTCAGTCTCGTTCACATCCCCATCCTCCTTCCTCGTTTCCCCCCCTCATCCCTCCTCCCACCTCCCCCCTCCTTTTCCGTTCTTCGCCCCCTCACTCCTCCCCCTTCTCCCTTCTTCCTTTTACTTCCTCTCCTCATGTTGGTCGTCGTCGTCGTCGGCGCCGCCGTCGTCGTCATCGTCGCCATCGCCGTCGTCGCTGCAGTCTTCGCCGTCGTCGTAGTCGGCGTCGTCCTCGCCGCTTTCTTCGTCGTGCTCGGCGTTGCCGTCGCCGCTGCCGTCGTTGCCGTTGCTGTCGTCGTCGTTGCCTCCGCCGTCTTCGTCGTCCTTGTCGTCGTCGTCGTCGCCGCCGCCGTCGTTGACGTCGCCGCCGCCGTCGGCGTCGGCGTCGTGGTCGTGGTCGTTGTCGCCCTCGTCGCCGCCATTGTCGGCGTCGTCGTCGGCGTCGTCGTCGTCGGCGTCGGCGTTGTCGGCGGCGTCGGCGTCGGCTTCGTAGTCGGTGTCGTCCGTCGGCGTCGGCGTCGTTGTCGTCATGGTGGTCGTCGTGGCGGCGGCCACGGCCAGGTGCTGTTCAGTGCGCTGGCGGGGGTCATGGCCGAGACGCTGGGCTGGCTGGCGGAGCTCCTCTGGTGGCCGCCGGCACTCGTGCTCCCGGAGCGGCCTCCCTCGGGCGAAGGGGGTGGGGCCGGCGGGGTGTCCGAAGCCACGACAACGACTGCCACGATCGGGTTGGCCCAAAAGGGGGTCCAGCGACAAGGGGATGGTGCAATAGATTTGGTGCAATAGATTTGTGGGGTTGCAATAAAATTTGGGCGTGCAGTACATTTCGGGGCATAAATGTGTTGCCGCATTTTCTCGTGCAATGCATTACTTGCAATACAATGCAACACAGTTCTCCGGCGCAATGCATCTGCAATACAATTGCCCCAAATCTATTGCACCACCCCCTGTCAGCTGGACCCCCTCTTCGGTCACCCAAAGACGAGCGCGAGGGTCCCAACTCTCCGACGACATCTCTCGGCGGCGAGCGAGGGCTCAGTGGGCCCTGGAAGCGGCGGGGCATTTTTTTTGTATTGGTTCCATTTTGCCGGTTCGGTCTCCGTTTTTGTTGCCGGTTCCGTCGCCGTTTGTTTCTGGTTCCGGTTCACGCTCCAATGTCTGAGCCGTTTTTTTGACGTTTCCGGTCGCCTTCTCTTTTTCTGTTTACATTTTCAAGAAGCATTTTGCGAAAACGGTGAGCAAATCGCTGTTTTTTCCGGGCGGGGCCCACTAACAGCGAGGGGGGGAAGTTAGAAGGGGCAGGCCTTTACAGAAGGCTCGGAAGCCCCTCCGGCCTTCCAGCTTTCTGAGTAAGTGTCCTAAGCCTTCCCCGAAGACACCGAAGACTTCTCAGAAGGCGCGAGGGCCTCTGAGAAGTCCCGCCGCCTTCTAAGAAGACCTTCTCTTCCTCATTGCTCCCCCTCTCGCTCGCCACCGATCGTTAGCACATCATGGGGGCCTTGTGTCCCCTTTGTAAGTCCGACTCGAGCGCAGCAGCGTCGATTAGCGCCTGGTACTGGATGAGGTAGCGCCGATGTGGCGTCGGTTCACGTCGACTGGCGTCGATTCGCGTCGGCCCGGCGTCGGTTTGGTAATCGATCAGCGTCGACCAGCGCCGATGAGCGCCGATTCTCAAGGGCCAACAAGATGGTATGGGAGACTCCCATAAGCCGCCACCGAACGACATGTTCTTTTCAATCCTGGCGTTTTTCCTCGATTCGGCCACCGAGGCCTCCATGATCGGGCCCCAGGGCCAGCAGACATGGACCAAGGGCGCAGAACTACACAATGGGGTCCGGACCTCTTTGGGCCGCGCACTGGAGAAAACACATGAGGCTCTCCAGAAAGGGTCTCGCCTGCGAGGGCCGAAGGATCTGCCCGCGGCGGAAGGTGGCGGACAGCGCGCAGAAGGCGGCGGACGCAAAGCCAGGCCGTCTCAGCCGGCGGGAGCTGGCGGAAGGCCGGCGGGAGCCAGCGGAAGGAAAGGGTGCGCTCCCAAGAGCTGTTTTTGTCGACGCATGTGCTTCGGAACGCCACGTGCCACCCGCTTCAGGTGTGACCCGCCCATGAGAGCGGCGCTTGCTCCCTCTCTCCTCCTTCGGCCGCCCTCCATGTCTCCTCCAATTTTCTTGCGCTGTGGCGCAATTCGTGTCAACGGCATCCCCGTTGGCCTTGCTCCTCCGCCAGCGCAGCTACTCTGCCTGGCCGCCGACGCAAGAAGACATTTTCCGGAACGGCCCACATCGTCGGATATCTGGGACCGTTCGCTCGCGGCAACCCCTTTCTCGGAGGAGGAGGAGGAGAAGGAGGAGGAGGAGGAGGAATAAGAGGAGGAGGAGGAGGAGAAGGAGAAGGAGGAGGAGGAGGAGGAGGAGGAGGAGGAGGAGGAGGAGGATGGGAGGGAGGAAGAGGAACAGGAGAGGAGGAGGAGGAGGAGGAGGAGGAGTATGAGGAGGAGGAGAGGAGGAGGAGGGAGGAGGAGGAGGAGGAGAAGAAGAAGAAGAATACTAAGAAGAAGAAGGAGAAGAAGAATAATAATAATAAGAAGAAGAAGAATAAGAAGAAGAAGAAGGAGGAGGGAGGAGGAGGAGGAGGAGGGAGGAGGAGGAGGAGGAGGAGGAGGGAGGGGGGGGAAGAGGAGGAAGAGGTGGAGGATACCGACTGCCTGAAGGACCTCCCAATGCCCGCATCACGATTACAATATCGAATTGGATCTTAAGCAGAGCTCTACCCCCGCCGTTCACTTCGCGGCAACGCAAGCTGCCCCTCCCCACCGAGTGAACGGGAGGGCCCCCGACGGCCCTCTCACAGGCACCCCGCCTTGACGAAGTAGGTATCGTAGAACTTGAAAGGCGGCACGGCGCACAGCGAGAATACCCAGGGACCGACTGGCGCAGCACGCAACTCACGTACTGCCCCTTCCAGGATTCACTCGTCGTCGGCTACCATCGCTCCCAGCTGCTCGAGCAAGCGCTGGATGTCCCTCTCGAGGCCCCCTTTCGGCGCCTGCCCGTACATCTGGCGGCCACCGGAGAGTTGGCCAGCCCGCAAGATGCCTTTGACCACAGGCTCCACGGAAGCGTGCGCAGCGAGATGAAGCTTGACCTTATTCTTGTCGAACGCCCTGGCGTCTTCGCGTGGTAGATGATGTCCTTCAGCTGCCCCGGGTCCGTCACCTGCTGGCGGTGGTTGATGATCGCGTTCTTGTGGGCCTCTTCGAGGCCCTCGACGGTGGCCGCCGCACGGGTGATAGCTGCCCACATGTACACAGCTGGAGGGTGCTCAGGCTGCATCTCTTTGGCGCTGTCGGTGTAAGCCTTCAAGGCCTTCAGGGCAGCTTCTGCGATCACGTTGTCGCGCTCGAACATGGTCGTCTTGAACAGGGTGGCTTCAACTGCGCGCATGTCCTGGGCGTTCTTCAAGCCAAGCTTCGCAACGAGTAGCAAGAGCTTCTCGATGTTCTTCGAGTGCGGATTGCCCCCCACTGCCACGGCGCGACGCTTTGCGCCCGCGGCAGGGGCTCCCTCGCCAGCGGCGCCGAGCTGCCAGGCGTCCATCCCGGTACGGGGGTGTCGGAGAATGGGCAGCAGACCAAAAAAGGCACGAGTTTGACCCACCTCGCACCTGCAGAAACGATGCCACGATCGCACTCCCGGACAAAAAGGACGAGATCGTCGTAACGGCAGCGTCGGTGTCGTAACCGCGGCGGCGTCGGATTCGTGAACGGCGGCGGCGGTGTCGTAACGGCGGCGTCGGCGGTGTCACTGTCGTAACGGCGGCGGCGCGGCGGCGTCGGTGTCGTAACGGCGGCGTCGGTGTCGTAATGGCGGCGCCGGCGGCGTCGGCATGATACCAATGATGAGGATGGACATGAAGAGCAATCGCAGCTAGGCAACCTTGCGAATCATCAGTCAGGAACGTCAATGAACGGCTCAGCAAGGTGATTGGTACAATGTGTGTGGTCCTCGTCCATTGACTTGGCTTCGAGCTCGCAACAGGGACACGACAGGTCGACGGGCACTGCGGCATCGATCGGCGAAACGTTGCGATACCCACTACACTTGGGTACCTGCACTGCTCGAGCAACATGTCGGCGAGCAACGCGCACGCTGCTGAACGACACGCGGCAGTACGGGCACTGGTTGGTGATGATGAGTTTGTTGACAAGTTTCTGCTCATGGTGCGCATGGCGTTTATGCAAAAGCAGACTAGCCATACTGGAGAATGTACAACCGCACACCGCACGCGAAGATAGTACAACGTCGCACGCGTGCGGCTCATCCACAGGAGGAGCGGGCACAACCGCAGGTGGCGCCCACATCGGCGGCGGGACCGCCACAGAAAGAACAGCGGCACGTAGCACAAGAAAATCGCATTGCAGAAAATCCCCACGCAGAGGCTCTTGAAACAATAGTAAAGGTCGCCGATCACATTCCTCAGCAATGAAAGCTGTGCTATCATGGTCACGTAAGCTGTCCAGATCGTCCATGAACTGCTGGAGCTAAGGATGAGCATTCGCACGAGGTCGCCCATCGTCTCCCAACGGGCTCCTGGACTCGCAACCCAAAGGCGAAAACAAGGCAGCAGTATAGGTGACGTGATCCCAAGGTTCCGAAATCACCCGCTTCCAGAATTTAAGACGTCGTAGTCGAAGCTCCGTCTTGGTATCAGCGAATCGAAGCGCTCGCCAGGCATCTTGATTTGGCAGTGCCTTGTACTTGATGGTGCCGTCAGCTTGCTCCACCTTCGTGCACGCTTTTCCTCGCATAAGCTTGCGGGCCAAATTGAGAATGAGGGTGTCGAAATCGTGAAACTCAGGCTTTGATAGCACATACGCGTCCATGCCAGACCAGAGAGTCTCCACGAGTTGGCCGCGAAAAACTGTACGACTCGAGCGGAACGACACGGGTGACGACCAGTATCTTTGAAATGCATTCCAGGCTTCACGAGCAGCTTGCAAGCGACGGAGACGTTCAGGACGGATCGAACCAGTGTAGTGCGACTTGCCTCCGATATATTTGGCTTGAGGAGCAACGTTACTAGGTAGGGCGGTGCGTCCATGAGCGGAGGAGGAGGAGGAGGAGGAGGAGGAGCAGAAGGGAGGAGGAGGAGGAGGAGAAGGAGGAAGAGGAGGAGGAGGAGGAGGCGGAAGGGCGGAGGAGGCGGACAGGAGAGGAGGAGAGGTGGAGGAGGAGGAGGATGAGGAAGGAGGAGGAGGAGAGGAGAAGGAAGAGGACGGATGAGAGGAGGAGGAAGAGGAGAAACTAGCGGAAGATGAGGAGTATGAGGACGAGGAAGAAAGAGGAGAAGGAGTAGGAGGAGGACGGGATGCTGATGCTGGATGATGATGAATGGATGAAAATGAGATGATGATGATGAGATGATGATGATGAGATGATGATGATGATGATGATGAATGATGATGATGCGGAGGCCGGAGGTGGAGGAGGAGGAGGAGGAAAGGAAGGAGGAGGTAGGAAAGGGAGGAGGAGGAGAGGAGGAGAGAGGAAGAGGAATAAGGAGGAGGAGGGAAGGACGAGGAGGAGGAGAATGAGGAGAGGGGTAGTACGATGAAGATGTGAAGGAGTATGAGGCGGAAGAGAAAGGAGAGGAGGAGGAGGTGCAGGATGAGTGGAGGAGGAAGGAAGAGGAAGAGGAAGGAGGAACGAGGAGGATGAGGAGGAGGATGAGGATGATGATGATGAGGACAGAGGAAGAGAGGAGGAGAGGAAGAATAAATGAATAGGGAAAGAGGAGGAGGAGGAAGAGGATGAGGGGGAGGATGAAGAGGAGGAGGAGGAGAAGGAGGAGAGGCGGAATAAGCGGGAGAACGATGCAAGGAGGAGGGAAGGAACACACATATGAAGAGGAGGAGGGGGGATGAAGATGGAGGAAGGAAGAAGGAATAGGAAGAGGAGAAAGAGAGGAGGAGTAGGAAGAGGATGATGCTGATGATGATGATGATGATGATGATGATGATGAGAGGGGGAGGAGTAGAGGAGTGAGGAGGAGGAGAGGGTGGAGGGGTAAGATGAGGAAGGAGGAGAGAGGGATAAGAAAAGGAAGAGGATTGAGGACAGGGAGCAGGGAGCAGGAGGGATGATGATGATGAGGAGAAGGAGGAGGAGGATGAGGAAGCGGAAGAGGAGGAGGAGGGAGGAAAAGGAGGAAGAGGTATAGGGGGGGAGGAGGGAGGAAGAGAAGGAGGAAGGGGGGTAAAAGGTGGAGGAGGAGGACGAGGGAGGAGGAGGAGGAGATGGAGGATGACGAAGCGGAGGAGGAGGATGGAAGCAGAGGAAGAGGATGAGGAGGGAGGAGGAGGGAGGATGAGAAGGATGAGGAGGAGGATGAAGATCAGGAGGACTACGATGACCTGGAGGAGAGGGCGGAGGAGGAGGAGGAGGAGGAGGAGGAGGAGGCGGAGGATGAGGATGAAGAAGTGGAGGCGGAGGAGGGATGTCGTAGACGAGGAACGAGGAGGAGGCTGAAAGAGGAGGAGGAGGAGGACTGGAGGAGGAGGAGACGAGGGAGGAGGAGGTGGAGGCTGATTGACGATGATATGATGAGAGGAGGATGATACTGAGGGAGGAGGAGGAGGAGGGACGAGGACGAGGATGAGAACGAGGGAGGCGGAGGAGGAGGAGGATAACATAAGTAGAATGAGGAGGAGGAGGATGCGGAGGAGGAGTAGGAGGAGGAGTATCAGGGAGGAGGTCGATGAGGACGAGTAGTTGAATGAGGAGGGGGAGAACGGAGGAGGATGAGGAGGAGGAGGAGGAGGAGGAGAAGAGGAGGAGGAGGGAGCGCAGGGCGAAGGAGGATGAGAAGAAGGAAGAGGAGGCACGAGGAGGAGGAGGAGGAGGCGGAGGAGGAGGAGGAGGAGGAGGAGGCGGAGGAATACGAGGAAGAGGAAGAGTCTGATGAGGATGAGACGGAAGACGACTATGAGGAGCAGACGGATGAGGAGCAGGAGGAGGAGGAGGAGGAGGAGGAGGAGGAGGAGGAGAGGGAATAGGAAGTGGGGGGGAAGACGATGACAAGGAAGATGAGGAGGAGGACGCGGATGATGATGATGATGATGATGATGATGCTGATGATGATGATGATGATGATGATGATGATGATGATGACGATGATGATGATGATGATGATGCTGACGATGATGATGAGGATGATGATGATGATGATGTTGATGTCGATGATGATGATGATGATGATGCTGATGATGATGATGATGATGATGATGAGGATGAGGATGAGGATGAGGATGAGGATGAGGATGCGGATGATGATGATGCTGGTGATGATGCTGATGATGGTGATGGTGATGATGATGATGATGATGATGATGATGATGATGATGATGATGATGATGGTGATGATGATGCTGATGATGATGATGTTGATGATGATGATGATGATGATGATGCTGATGATGCTGATGCTGATGAGGAGGAGGATGAGGAGGAGAGGGATAAGGAAGAGGAGGATGCGGATGAGGGGGTGGGGGGCGGAGGATGAGGAGGAGAAGGTGGAGGACGAGGACGAGGAAGCTGAAGAAGAGGAGGAAGAGGAGGAGGAGGAGGGGGAGGGAGAAGAGGCGGATGTGGAGGACGAGGAGGATGAGGAGGAGGATGAGGAGTCTCAGGGAGGAGGCCGATGAGGGGGAGTAGTTGGGTGAGGAGGGGGAGAACGGAGGAGGCGGGGGAGGAGGAGGAGGAAGAGGAGGAGGAGGAGGAGGAGGAGGAGGAGGAGGAGGATGAGGATGAGGAGGTGGAGGGGGGGGATGAGGAGAACGACGAGGAGGTGGAGGAGGAGTAGGAGGAGGAGGCTGAGGAGCAAAACCAGGAGGACGAGGGCGGAAGACGACGAGGATGAGGAGGCAAGAAGAGGAAGAGGAGGAGGCTGAGGATGAGGAGGAGGAGGAGAAGGAAGAGTTGTTTTTCAACATCAACCGCAGAGGAGGTGAACGCCGCCAGGATGAAACAGCAATCGCAGGGGACCAGGGCGGTGGCCAACGCAGACGAAAGGGCACCCCGAGGACCGACGGCTCAGTCGGAGTCACCAGACTCCACTGACCTTGCACGAGCAGCTCCAGAGGTAGACGGGGCCTCATCCACCGAAAGGAGCAGCTCGTCAGGCTCCTCCAACCCCTCCGCGTTGGGAGGGGTGGAGGAGAAAGAAGAATGTCCCAGGACACCAGGCGGCCCAGCCCGTCCCGCCCCCCTCCCGTCACAAACACGATCCGACGGCGGGACGACCGTGGTGGGGGGCGGCGCGGGCGCCTGGTGGTTGGCCACGTTGTCGTGGCCGACAGATGGCTCAGATGACGCGTCATCGAGGCCAGTGGAGAGCGGCACTCCGCTTTTGGGGTGTCGTCCTTTCATAATCACATTCCAAGCGTGCATACGGCCATGATCTGACTTGTTCTGCTTCCTGACTTGGCCTCCGCACGTGTAATATCAACATCGGGTGCAGGCACCTAGGATGCCTCCACCCTGGTTCACATCAAAGAATACAGGTCTGCGCCCATGGCCGATCACGCCCTGCCCAGTAAGGCCTTTGATCGTGGCCGCGCCACGACACCGCCCAGGGGGGGCTTCTGAGGGCCACGAGCACCACGAAAACACGCGGCACACATCCAACACTTGCAGACGGAGGATGGGGATGCTGGGGTGGAGGAGGAGGAGGAGGAGGAGGAGGCGGAGGTGGAGGGAAGAGGAGGAAGCGGAAGATGGGGCGG
>CAUYUJ010017952.1:159270-191770 GCA_963575745.1 Prorocentrum cordatum
TACTACTACTACTACTACTACTACTACTACTACTACTACTACTACTACTACTACTACTACTACTACTACTACTACTAGTATTACTAGTACCATTACGTGGGCGAGCCCCCCCCCCCAGGGGGCGACGCGCGCACCGAGTTAATCTCGTAGTATATGCGTGGTGGCGGGCGCTTTCTTGCCACACCGCTCGGGAAACGATCTACTGCAAGATGGGGATCATATATGTTCGGATCGGACGCGCGTCTCCAAGGAGGACATATGAGGCGTTCCAAAACGGGCCTTTCCTCCGAGGATCGAAGGAGTTGTCATCTCTTCCTCGGCGGAAGGTGGCGGAAGGGCGGCGGCAGGTCGGCAGAAGTAAGACGAGGCCGCCTCCGCTGGCGGAAGCCGGCGGAAGGGCGGCGGAAGCCTCGACGGCTCGAAGGATTCTTTGCACGCTCAGGGCGTGCTGGGTCGCAACTCCCAGCCCGACCGACTCACTCGACACCTCCCCTCCGCGCGTGCGCGGCCCATGCGGAGCGGCGCCCAGGAGCGGGAACACCAACGACCTCTACGTCGGTGAGGTGAGCGCTGGACCCTGGCACGCGGGTCCTGGACCTGGAGATCAGCTTCACCATGCCGAATACGGCCTCCAGGGAGCAAGTGCACTGGGGAGGCAAACGGGCTCTTCGACGAGCCGCTCGTGCTCTATACCTGCTCGGAGTGGTGTGGTATCGTGGCAAGAAGTACACCAGGGCCACCGCCGCAGCTCTCCTCTCAGATCACCGACGCCAGGGGGCCCAGGGTGATGCTGAACATCTTTCTTCCACTTTCTCCTCGGGGGCACCACCTGCGCGTCCTCCTGCTGACCTCCCTGACTCGGCCACCAGCGCCGCCAGGTACCATGCGCGTTTCACCCGACGAGCTCATCGCCACAAGCAGCTGATGACCTTCTGGAGCTACAACTGCGAGAGCCTACTTCGAGCTGACCGCCTCGGAGAACTACTTCGTTTAGCGACCAAGGCCAATGTGTCGGTGGTGTGCCTCCAAAGCACTTTGCTTGAGCTGGGGCTGCCGTGGACGACGGAGGGCTACAGAGTTATCCCGACGCCACGCACCACCCGTACGAGCCGTGACGGATGCCTGATAGCATTCAGCCTGCGACACTTTCTGCCCTCCGAGCTGCGTGTTTCCCACAGTTGGCTGGACGGCAGACTCCAAGGGATCCGACTACGAAGAGCGGGCCCCAGAGAACGAGACGTCTACATCCTGAACGGCTACGCCCCCCTGAATGAGGTTAGCCACGCCGTGACGGGTACCGATCACCATGAGAAAGTTGCAGCCCATCGAGAGTTTCAGAATAAATATTGGAATCAATGCCGAGCCGCCCTGCAGCAAATCCCCCGCCGCACTGCCCTGGTTGTCACCATGGACGCCAACGCCGCCATGTCGCCGAACCCCCCCCACGTTGGTTTCGCGGGCCAGCGCCGCATGTACGCCGCCACCAACTACAACGGTATGCGCCTGCTGGACCTCCTGCAGACGTTCCACATGACCGCCCTCAACACGTTCGGCAGGATGAACCGCCAGAACGGGACATGGAAGCACACCACAGGCCCTGGATGGACCACCATCGATTACATCTGCACCAGGCTCCACGGTTCCTATGGCAAGCGGGCGGCCCCGCTGAAGAAGTTACCTGTCAGCCTCAGTGGTTACCGCGACCATCGCCCAGTTCAGGCTCAGATCTACGTCGGCCTTCGAGCACGCCGCCGACCTGAAGAGAAGCCCGCCCGCTGGGACCGAGACGCCCTAGTACAAGACCTCAACCTTCTCCGTGACCCCGATGCCGAACTCCCCCAACGCCTAGTGGATATGCGATCGAAATTTGTGACACTCCTTGACCAACGGCTGCTGTCTGGACAGTGGCCTGATGAATGCGGAGACGAACGCAGATACGCCACCCCGTCAGACTACTTCAACGCCTTGGAGCACACGTTGATCGAGGTAGCGGCCCCATACTACATTCTACAGCCCCAGAAGTTGACCCGCCCCAAGCTGAAGGACTCCACCCTGGCCTTGATCGACCGCAAGCATCGCATCCAGCGCAGAATGGCCAGCATGACCAATCAGGAGTCCGACAGCTACGCTGCCATGCAGGCCGAGTTCGACACAGCATATCGTGAAGCCGCCAGAGCAGTTCGAGCCGAACGCCGCCAACGACTGGCCGACGCAGCCACGGAAGCGGAGATGGCCGACGCGAACCAGAACCTGCGGAAGCTCCACAGCGTCATCCGCCGCCTCGCCCCGAAGCCTGCCGCACCCACGGCCACGGTCAACAACCCCGAGTCTGGAGGCCTCTGCATGGACGACGCTGAAGAAGCCGACGTTCGAGTACGGGCCCTGTGCAGCATCTTCGAGGGCTCGATGATAGACATGGCCACACCTGGCGGCCCCCCTGGACTTCTTCCACGCGACGATACCAGAATCGGCTCATACACACCAGATGATGTCAGGAAGGCCATCCTCAAGATGCCCAACTTCAAGAGTGCGCCTGTCCTCAAGCTGATAGACACGGAGACCGACCTCCCCGACCAGGACACGCATGACGGGTCCATCATCGAACTTTGGAAGCTGCTGGCGACCGAAGCCACGCCGGCGCTCCATGGAGTTTTCAACGCATGCCAGGCCCTTGGACACTCTGTCCAGCGCTTTAAAGACGGAGAAACGGTTTCACTACGGAAACCCAAGGGAGATGGCAAGAACGCGAAAGACCATTACCGCACCATCAATTTGATCAACCACATCGGGAAGGTGTTCATGAACGTCACAGTCATGCCGTCACTGCGCGGTTTGGCCTCAAGATTCTCCAGCTCGCAGTTCGGTGCCCTGGCAGGCCGCTCTACTCGTGATGCCCTGGCGGTCGTAGCCGAAGTGGTCCGACGATACAGACTTCATGGCCGCACCTCCCGCCTCGGCAAGACAGCGATCCCAGGCGTGCTCCTCGCGGTGCTCATTGACCTCGAGAAGGCGTTTGACCTGGTCGACCGCGATGAGATCTGGAATGCCCTAGAGCGCCTCTCCCTCAGGCGCAACGTGAGATGGTCGGTCGAGGAGCTCCATGAAGGCACATGCTACATCGCCAGAGATATTCGGACCAACCGCCCCATCAAGAAGCTGCTCATCTCCCGTGGCGTCCGCCAGGGGAGCGTGGAGGGACCCCTATTGTTCATCGCCGTCTACGACCTGCTCACCGCCAACTTAGAGCAGAGCCACGCCATGTCAGAATTCACCGTGGTCTCTGTAGTGTTCGACCCGACGTTGGAAAAAACTCGTCACCTCCACCTCCCCCCAGGAAATGATGGGGAAGAATGCTTACCAGTATCGCCCATAAAGTTCGTTGATGACTTGATCGCGTTCACCATTGTCGAGGATTTCGAAACGATCTCGAGGTTCCTGTCATTTCTGAAGAATGAAATCACGAAGGGGAAGATGAAAGTTAACGACTCGAAAACAGAAATGCTCATTGTCACCACGGGAAGACGAAGTAAGGCTCGGAAAACCACGATTCGAACTAAACAAACCAACGTGACCATGGATGGGACTTTGATCAACGCCACCCCGAGCGTGAAGTACCTAGGAGCTAAGCAACGTGATGATAGTTCGATGGTTGAGGAAATTACGCACAGGATCCAGGGAGGAAATGCTGCCCACGCTCGCCTAGCTCGTCGTGCTTTCAAGTGCCAATTCAGTGTCCGACTTAGAGTTCGGTTGTGGTGCTCTCTGGTACGCTCGTCTGCTCTGTACGGCCTCGAAGTCGCAGTCCTTACCAAGCGTGACCTCACTCGTCTAGAAAATTGGCAAACACGGAAGTTGAGGTTCCTTGCTCGTTCTCCTGCACACGTACATCATGTGAGCAATTCTGAGATCCGTCAGCGCACCAGGGTGTACACAGTGGCCTCTACACTGCTGGAGAGACGGCTTGCGTGGTGGCAAGGAGTTCTCCGCCCCGCCTTCCCCGACCTCGCGCAGAAACAGCAGGACCCCCAGGAGAACGGCGCCCAGGAGAACCCAGACGAGGCCCCCGAGGAGCTCTTGGCCCAGGAGAACCCAGACGAGGCCCCCGAGGACCCGAAGTATGACCCCACGAAGATAGTCCGTGCGGTGGTTTTTGGTCGATTCAACTTCGAGGGCCCCAAGCATAAGGAGATTAATTCGCTCTTGGGAGTTCTTCTGGACGACCTCAGACACCTCTGGAGGACCTTCACCCCCGAGGCCCAGCAGCAAGCCAGGGACACCCACGGCCTGAATGAGGAGCTCCCGAACCCGTCTCGCCCGTGGCTTCGCTGGTTGTGTTGCGCCCCCAGGGCCCGACTCAAAGGAGTGCGAAGCACAACTACTGATGACGAAGAGAAGATAGCCGCGGGAATCGCCCCTCCACCTGATGCCCCGCTACCTTGCCCGATATGTTCCAGGATGTGCCAGGGCCCCAAGGGCCTCGACAACCACATGTTTTCGGTCCACAAGAAGTACGCCAACCCCACGGACTTAACAGATGACCAGCTCAGGTCCCTGAAGTGCCCTCGGTGCGCCACTAAGTTCAGCAGAAAGGACACCCTCGTTCGCCACATTCGTATGGGACGGTGCCGAGCTACCCCGTCGCTGTTGGCCCAAGCCTCTGCGAGTCGGGCACCTGAGCCACCCGCCCCTGGACCTCCCGAGCCTACACCACCCGACGATGTTCGTGCCGATCGCGGAGGTCCAGGGAGGCGTCAAGAGGCAGGAGCCCGAGGCTCAGGACAGCACCACAGCGTCCAGCGAGTCGACGCCGAACGGCAAGCTCACGAACCTGATGCGCCGCCTCCTCCTCCAACACGAAGCAGCCCACCAGGCCGACGCGAGGGACGACAACTTCACACTCACCCTCAAAGTCGGCACCAAGATCGAGATGGCACTGGAAAACGGCCTGCAGAACTACATAGCGACTGGCAAATCCGCCCGCGAGGGCGACAACTTCAAGGGCCACCCGCTCGGAAAAAAGCCAGACGCACTCTTGAGGTCGGTGATCTTCCGCATGGCCGAAGCCTACGAGAACAGCTCCCAGCCCGTGCAGGAAGCCGTGAAGAATGGGACCAACCCCGAGAAGGCCCTCGGCGCGCTGGAGGTGCTCCAGCGCCGGGGTTCGATCGCCAAGGACACGGAGATCATGGCGCGCGCGACGCGGTGCTTCAAGGTGAAGCTGGCCGAGGGCGACGTGGAGCAGGTGCGCTGGATCTGGGCCGTCAATTACCATCCCGAGCTCAAGCTCGCGCTGTCCACCCTCAGGGACAACGGCGGGCTCAAGGCGGCAGGAATCCTCCTAGGCCACGACTACGGTCAGAGGTCCAAGGTTGCAAAGCAGATAGAGGAGCTCGCCTTCCGAAAAAAACGACATGCAGAAGTCGAAGGGCGCCAAAAAGCCCAAGAAGAAGTAGACACTCCCTCGGCCAGTTCTAAGAGTAGAACTCTTCCAGACCTGTTCAAACGCCAGAGACTCAGCAGTTTAGTTCAGTGATGATGGGACTATCTAATCTTTATCGTATCCCATGCTCGTCGGCCTCTTTGCCTTCTCAGACGACTGGTCGCAGTCGATCAGCGCGGGGTGTGGGATGACCAACATGCTGTGCAACAGGTTCCAAGGGTGGAGCGTGTTCGTGCCTGGGAAGTTGCTCGTCCTTTAGGCCCCGTGCGCCTGCCTCCCTCTTTCTCGGTTCAGTATCTTGAGTGCTCCTGAGTTTGCGAGTTTTGATGGGGAGCGGCCCCCCGACCCCAGAGGGGGTTCGGGTGCCGCTCTCACAGTGCCGCCTCCGCAGAGGCGGGGGCGCGTGGGAGTGGGGCGGAGACCCATCCGCTCGTGTTGCGCGCGCACCCGTCGTGGGCCCATCGTTCGTGATATAGGATCTCGAATGCGCCGATATCGGTAGTTTTTCATCTAGGCCCCTCACGAAGCGTCCTTTCCTGAAGGCTCCTGGGCGCAGTGGTTTTAAAAAAAGGAAGGGCGGCGGAGGGTGGCGGAAGCAAAAGATGCGCACCCAAGAGGTGACAACGTTGTTGGGTTCAGGGTTTTTTCGGCATCCGCCATACGGTGGGGGCGTTGGTTAAGGAAAGGTCCCAGGCGGCGCCAGACCCTGGAGGATGCCTTATCCAGTGAGGGCGGCGGTAATCTCCATGGCCGGTCCACGATTGGAGTTCCACTGGCTTCCAGACCCTGGATTCCTTATCTAAGGGTTCCTCATCCTATGCCCACACTGTATCGTACTCGTGTGTCTCTGTGCGTCTCAGGACGAGAGCAGGTCGTGCCAGCGGCCTCGTGAGGTTTCCGGGTGCCTTCCGGGGCAACGCCAGGAGGGTGCGATGGGCTCTCAGGTTGGGAACGCCTCGACCGCCAGTTCTCGCCCACCGATCGCCGCTGTGGGGCCCGACTGCCCCCCCCGCCAAGGAACGTGCGCAGAACGCATCGACCGCCAGTCGCCCAGTCATCGCCGATAGGGAATGTCCTCCTACAGGCGGGTCTTGGACGACAAAGGATCAACAATCATACAACAAGGAACAAACATACTCAGAACATCGTCCCCAGACAATTCCTCCTGTAGAGGGACAGGCCCGACTCAACGATAGAAACGTACGCATTCGCCATCGGGGGCTCGCCGCCGAGCTGCCAGCGAGGCACCGCCGATGCCAGCTCGATGCCTCCTCCCCCCCCGGCCGTGGCTCTCCATCTTCCACACCCTGCGCTCGCCGGGTGGCTTCTCTGAGCGATCTTCCCAGGGGGCAGGACACGGCAGGGAGGAGGGAGGAGGGAGGAGGGAGGAGGGGGAGGAGGGAGGAGGAGGAGAGGAGGAGGGAGGAGGAGGAGGAGGAGGAGGAGGAGGAGGAGGAGGAGCTCCGCGCCGACTGCCCGAATCGGCGCTGGAGCGCGCCAGGGGCTGCGCCGGAGGCGCCGCACCACGGGGGTCCAGCGCCGACCCGAGAAATCGGGGCGGAGCTCCGAGTGTTTGCGTTTGTGCCGCGCTGTGTCCCTCACGAGGATCACCAGGAAGCAGCCGCCTGCTGGTCCGAGGATGTGGAAAGCAGCTCCAGGCCAGCCACAACTGGGGGAGCTGTGGTCCTTACCCCCCTGGGGGGCCCATCGATTTCGACGCCCCTCTCGAGAGATCGTCGAGGCGATGGGTTCCCCCAGGGGGGTAAGGACCACAGCTCCCCCAGTTATGGCTGGTCGGAGTTCGAGAGTCAGGGTCGAGGGGGGGGGAGGCCTCGAGCTGGAAGCGGCGGTGCATCGCCGACAGATCGGCGGCGGGCCCTCGATGGCGAGACGCGCATCCGCACGCTCCTGGGCGGGATGGGCAATCGGGCCCCTAGCGTTAAGTCGGGCCTGTCCCACTAATGGAGGATGACGATTAATAAATGACCGGGGGTCGTGTTCACGCGGCGGCGCCCGGGGTGACGATTAGAAAAACCTGGCCGCGAGCTGGAAAACTACTTTTTAATCGTTCTCCTCCAGTCCGAATTATGCAGAAACAGCAGAAATCTGTTTTTAATCGTTCTCTACCATTTTTTATCAAGCGTCATCCCGCATTAAGGATGGGCAGCCTTCCGAAGGGTACCCTTGCATCCCTGCCTCCTCGGTCCATCCTTGGCCACTTCCGCTGGCCGCGCCCCGCTCGGAAAACTTCGACATGGGTTCCCAAGGCCCTTGCATCCTTATCGCGCATCCTTACTATGCAGGTTGACTGCACTGTTTCTTATTTGTTGATCCTTTCTTTCGTCCAAACTCCGCATTTAGGAGGACATGCCCAATCTAACCCCATCGGCGATGAATGGGCGATTGGTCGGTGATGCGTTCCCACCAAGAACCGGTCCCCTCTCGCTCCTGCCCGTGCCCGCTCTGGTGCCCACCACAGGCGATGGTCCTCGTCTCCGGGCCGCGGTGGACGGCGGCGCGCTGGGGGGCCTTGTCCGCACAGTACCTGGGCCAGCTGCTGCTGTTCGTCGCGGACGTCCTGAGCTTCCACGTTGGCATAGGGCCGCGCTGCGCACTTCTAGGAGGAGGGGGAGGAGTTCGGTGGCGAAAGTCAGCGGAGCCCTGTACACCGTCTCAGTTCCGTCTCTAGAGCGCACCAGCGTCGATGCGCGTCTGGTAATCGATGCGACAGCGCCGATGTAGCGTTGACAAGCGTCGATTTGCGTCGACTTAACTGGGACTAGCGTCGATTAGCGTTGATCAGCGTCGATTCGCAAGGGCCAGCAAGATGGCATGGGAGGCTCCCGTGACTTGCCACCGAAGATGAGGACAGAATGCCATCTTTTCATCCCCTGGCGATAGCGGGCATTACTTGGGGAGAAGGAGGCGAGGGGGCCGGTGTCGTCACGACTCGTGCCGTCTCCGTGTGGGAACGCCCATGGATGCTTATGGGAGTCCCGAGCATTACCAGACGGCGTCTCTTCATCCCCTCGCGATAGCGTGCATTACTGGGGGGAGGCGAGGGTGGCGTGGCTGGTAATGGGCGCTATCGCGAGTAAAAATGCTGGCACAAAGGAAGGAGTAGGAGAAGGAGGAGGATGAGGAGGTGGAGGTGGGGGAGGAGGAGGAGGAGGAGTAGGAGGAGGAGGAGGAGGAGGAGGAGGAGAGGGGATAGGAGGAGGAGGAGGAGGGAGGAGGAGGAGCAGGAGCAGTGAGAGGGATAGGAGGAGGAGGAGGAGCAGGAGGGGGAGGAGGGGGGGGGGGGAGGAGGAGGAGGAGGAAGAGGAGGAGGAGGAGGAGGAGGAGGAGGTGAGGGTGGGTCTTGGAGCCCCGAGCGTTCCCAGATGGCGGCGCTGGCGCGAGGCGTGACGTACCAGGGGGGGAGGGGGGAGGAAGGGCGCGGCTGGTAATGGGCGCTATCGCGAATAAGAAGATTGGCGCTAAGGAGGAGGATGAGGAGGAGGATGAGGAGGAGGAGGAGAATGCTGGTAATGGGCGCTATCGCGAATAAGAAGATTGGTACGGAGGAGGAGGAGGATGAGGAGGAGGAGGAGGAGGAGGAGGAGGAGGAGGAGGAGGATGAGGACTACGAGGAGGAAAACGACGAGGAGAAGGAGGAGGAGGAGGAGGAGGAGGAGGAGGAGGAGGAGGAGGAGGAGGAGGAGGAGGAGGACTACGAGGAGGAAAACGAGGAGGAAAAGGAGGGAGCAGGAGGCGCAGGGTGTCACGGTGCACAGGAGGAGTCCAAGCGTTTGACTTCGAGCGAAAGGGTGCGGACCGACCCAACCCGAGCTCGTTTTGCGGGCGTTGGCCGAACTGTTACACAGTTGCTTTTCTGCGATGCGCTCGCCCTCGTCCTCTGCTGTTCGGAAATGTGCCTGCTTATGCCTCGCCAGGGATGCTCGGCCCGCTGTCGGACGCGCCCCCGTCGGAGCGGCATCTGCCGGTCTGGGCCTCGAGGCCTTTCTGTGGCGCGCCCGCGCAGGGGCCTTTGATGGGACTTCGGGGGAGCCCCGGCGAGGTTGTTGTCGTCGTTGTTGCTGTTGTCGTTGCTTCCTGTTTGCTGACGGGGCGCGCGGCAGGAACGGCTCCGTCTGCGGCGGCATTTCGGTCGAGCCTGAGCTGTGCAGGGACGCCGGGGGCGATGGGGCGTCCAAGGCCCCGGCGCTGGATTCGCGCCCCGTCGACGCGCCTTAAACGTTGCTGCTATTTTTGGACTTCTCGGCGCGCGATGGCGAGAGTTCTGCGTCTCCGTCCGAGCCTCGGCCCCGACCTGCTCCGGGCCCGGCTTTCGCCGCAGTCCTTCTGGCCCCGCCGCTCCGAAGTGACGCGCCCTTCATGGGGCCGGGCTGACTTTAGGGGAACAAGAAGTGGCATAAACATAAAAACTCGGAGGTCCGCGCGGATTTCTCGGATCGGCGCTGGGGCCCCCCAGCGGCGCCTCTGGCGCCGCCCCTGGCGCGCTCCGCGCGCCAGGGAGGGGGGTCCAGCGCCGATCCGAGAAATCCGCGCGGACCTCCGAGTTTTTATGTTCGTGCCACTTTTTGTTTCCCTAGACTTGGGCGGGTCGGTCGAGAAGCAGTCGGCGGTCGCGTGCGCTCAGCAGGTCGGCCCCCCAGTCTCCCGCCTCCGGCGCGCCCTCGGCCTCTGGCGGCGACGCGCGCGCGGGCGGCCAGCTGGGGGCGGCCCGCCGCCACGACCCCGGCGTGGCGGGCTGGCCAGGGGCCGCGGCTCTTCTGGGGGCGGCCTCGCTGCGAAGCGACGCCATGGGAGGCGGCGCGGGGGGCTCGGGCACGCGGCGGCGCATTCGGCCCGACTCCACCTCGAGCGCGTCCGACGCGAAGGCCGCGCGGGCCGAGCGCGTCCGTCGCGGGGGGCGGCGCGGCAAAGCAGCCCCGCTTGGAGAAGTGGTGGCTGGAGGCGATGGCGCGGGACAAGCAGCTCGGAGGGCTCAGAGTATTGGGGACAGCGGGCCGCGCGCAGCCGCGCCGAGGGGCCCTCGCGAGAGAGCTGAGGGGCTTCGACGGGGGCGCCGAGGTCGAGAAGGCGCAGGACATCGAGGCCCGCATGCTCGACGCGCCCGACGAGTCCGTCGAGAGCTGCATGCTGGGCTGCGCTTTTCGGAGGTCCCTGCGCCCTTTGCTCGGGGCGCTGGAGGCAACTCCTGCCCTACGGGTTCGCCTATCGCGAGCTCGCCCGCGCCTTCAAGTCGGTGATGGCCCGTCTTGGAGTCGGTGTCGTGCTCGATCGGGCTCGTCGCTCGGGGGCCTCTCGCGAGCGGTTGAAGAGGTTTCAGCGCGCGCCTCTATTAAGTGGCGAGGTGGGTAGAATACCAGCAAAAGCTTGCAGCGATGCGAAAGACACGCCTGGCTGAGCAACGCTTGGAAGATAACAACTGCCGCGTTCAAGGCACGCGTCGAGGTTTGCGAGGATCGTCTCGCAGGGATACTTCTGGGCAGCTCCGCTGTGCCCGATGTCCTGCGGGACAGAGCGGAGTGGTCAGGCGGGTCTGGGTGCGGGGGGACGCGGCCGCGATGTCGCGCGGGCCTTGGGGCCCGCGGGTTTCCAGGTCGGATGCTCCTCGCAGCAACAGCTGGACCGTCGGGCGGTGCTCGCTCTCATCTCAGGCACAGCCCTCGCAGGATAGCTGGCCTGATCTTGAGTCGGCTTTTCCACATCGCCGCCTGTTGTTGGTAGAGCGAGTCACGGCGGCAGCGCTTGGAGAGACTGCGTTCGCGAGTAAAGTTTCGCGTGAACTGGCGCCTCGCAGCCTTCGGTAATTACTGAGCGCCGCCCGCTTCACTGTCTTCCCGTGCTCTGGCGTGTCTTTCGGGGGGCCTTGAAGGCCTCCCTGAGGGGGGGGCCCATCTGGGGCCGCTTTTCCCTTGGGTGCTCCCCTCTTGCGTCTTTTCCAGCGACGGCGCTTTTTTGCGGGATCTGCGGCCGCTGCCTCTCTTGCCCCTTTTCTAAAGGTCTTTCTATGCTCAAATGCGTGAGCTGGCCTGCGCCAGCCTTGGAACAGAAGTGGGCTTGATGCAGTTTTAAGCTTTTCTTGCAGGCGCTTTGTGTATCTACCCCTCAGGTGCCTGCCCCTCAGGTTTCGTCTACTTGAAGTAAAGACGGTGCCAGGACCGGCGAAGGAATTGACACAGAAGCTCTAGTCGCAAGAGAAGACCAATCGTCGCATCATGGCTTCGCGTAGCACGAAGATGACGCGCCAGAGTCGTTCGGGTGTTTCTGGTCCCTGTTGGTAAGCCTCCTTTTCATGCCCATAAGAATTTCCCCTCAAGTCTCGCCTTATTCTTTCATCACCCGCCCGCGTGCCAGCTTTGGTATTGTGTTGACTGTGATTTACAGATTTTAGTACAAGCGCTGTGTGTATACATCTGGATTTACTAAGGTTGTGTGTCCCTCAGGTTTTGTTTCCTTGCAGTGCAGACGGCGCGATGATCTTCGAAGTAAAGTTACACAGGAGCTTCAGCTGCCAGAAAAGGCCAATCGGCGCGTCAGGATAACTCGTGCCAAGGCGTTTTGGAGTGCCCTCGACACTTGCATCCATTGGGCCCGCCAGCTCTCAGAGATTCCCGGCTCGCCCATCATCGTTCGTATTTGCCCTCCATTTGTTTCTGTCTTGAAGGACAGGTCCTCGAAATTATCCGGCGCCGTCCGCATCGCCCAAGCAATCTCATACTATGTGCGCTTCGGCCCCCAGCGGCTGACCCGCGCGCCCATACTGCGTTCGGCTTGAATAAGGAACACTTGCTTTTCAAAAAAGGCTCGGTCGTTCTTTTGGCTTGCGTGCATTCTGCTACCTTTTTGGCGGCGAGCCCCCCCTGGTGTTCCTCACTTGGAAAACAGACTTCGTTCCTGATTTCTCGTTCCTTAGGCGAGGCGGCATACGGTATATCTTTGGCGATCTGCTCGTTGGTGGGCGTTTGCTGGTCATCTTGCATCTGCCATTTTGCTATACTTGGGGGCGGCAAAGAGGGGGGCGATGACTAGGGGGGGGGGGGACGTCATGGCGGGGGCCATGACATTTCCCCAGATTTCATGGCGCCCCTTCTTATTTCATTACGTCCCTGGTCCCCCCGCTGGGCCGCGCGCATGCCCCTGGTCATGATTTGCACCCCCCCTCTTGGACACCCCCCTCTTGGCCGCTCCCGCTATACGCCGGTTGCACGATGTTCGGTTCGGACGTGCGCCTCCTACGAGGGAGCATCGTGAACATAGGGCTTTCGGCCACACGCGCGAGGCCGCGGCGACCTCGGGCCTGTCCTCCTACAGGGGGCATGTTCCAAAGCAGTCAACAAATAGTCAGGGGGCATTGTTTGAAAAGTAGGGTTTGACCACTTCGGAGTATGTTCTTACTCGTTTCGCATGTTGTGTCAAACATCCCATTGTAGGAGGATAGGCCCGACTTGAGGCTGCGGGGTTTGATGGTGATGTGCGCCCACATGACCTTCGTTCAAATGGCGACGACGCTGACTGGCGCCAACCTGACTCTCCGGCCGTTCGTCTGGCTCCTCCACGGCATGCAGCGCCTTCTCCCCGCCGGGTGGCTCCCCTCCGCCGAAGACGCGTTCACGCCGCAGGACATCGGAGGAGGACAAACATGGCGTTCCAGAAGGGGCTCGGTTTTCGATCAAGGCCTCCTGGATGGGGTCGCAGTAGACGGGGTCGGAGGATCGCGCCGCATCGCCGATGCATCGGCGATGCGGCTCGATGTCGACTCCGATGTTCTCCACGCCCGCTTCGCCGATACCACCACCGACGCCGGCGATGCAGCGGCGGTACGTCGCCGATGCATCTGCTTCTAGTCGGGGGCCGAAAGGTTTGACATTCTTCCTCGGCGGAGGGTTGATGATTTTTTCAAAGAACAATGCAATCATAAAACAAACAACTGTCGGAAGCAAGCCGAGGTCCGCTGCGTCGGCGGACGGCCCACGGAAGCCAGCGGAAGTCGCAATCCGCCGTGGAGGTGGTTCTTCTTCGATGCTGGATTTTCGGGGCCTGCCCAGTATTACAGATCCTCGTTCCTCCCCCTCCCCCCTCCCACGGTGGAGGAGGGCGATCCAAAGGAGGAGGGCGGAGGAAGGAGGAACGAAGCGGACCTGTATCAGCGCTCGACTCCCAGGCCAGGGACTCCTTCGCCGTCAGCGCAAACCTGCTGCCCGAGGGCGTGGTGCGCGGCCTGCGGTCGGTGCACCGCCTGCTGGTCTGCGTGTCGATGCTCGCGAACATGTGGGCCTTGCTGTTCCTGCTCAAGCGTGCGTGCGTGGATGCCCGCGAAAAGAAAAACGGCACGAGCATGAGCTGTGGGCGGTCTGGGCGGATGTCTTAGATATCGGCGCAGGGCCTCCTCGGCAGCGCCTCTGGCGCCGCAGCCGGCGCGCACCGCGCGCCGGGGGGGGCTGTCCAGCGCAGATCCAAGAACTCCGCGCGGAGCCCCGAAGGCTCATGTTTGCTCCGGCTTGCCGTCGCCAAGGACAGCAAGCCCGTGCCCATCGAGGTACTCGACGCGAAGTGGCTGCCGCACTCGGTGCGGAAGCAGAGGAAGCGGAAGGCGACTTGGCACGGGGAGTGCCTCCGCCGCGACCCTGGATTTAAGTCGGGCCTGCCCCTCTATAAGAGGAATATATATATATATAGTTTGGGGGCTATTTTGGTTGCGTAGTTGTTTGACTATTGGGTTTTTGTTTGCTCATTTTTTGTTTTTCCTCCACAGATCCCCCTGTAGGGGGACACGCGCGACCTAACCCTGGACCTCCGATGTCCTGACTTTTCCGATGTCCTGACTTTCGGAGCCCGCGGGCCCCAGTGCTCCCGACCACTCTCAGGAGGGGAAACAGCACACAGACACAATTAATCGTCGATTCCCTCGAAAATCTGGGACAATATGGGAAGTGAGTGGGGGGGAAGACAGAAAACCCAGAAAATATAGGAAAATATAAGGAATCTCGTTTTTTGTGTCTATTTATTTGTGTGTCCCAGGGCCCCTTTACAGGCTTCGCAACCCGAACCGCCCTCCGGGCGCGCCCGGAGAGGGCCGCGCGTCCCCCGGATCTCACCGAGGGCGCTCCGCTCCCCGCAGAAACTGCCTCCGCGCAGAGGCCCGAGCCACGCCTGTCTGCCTCGATGCCATGCATCGCAGGTCCCCCGCGGCGGATCCAGGCGACCGGGCCAGCAGTTACACTCTTTGAGTGGTGGAGGGCGATGTTGTCTGCAGCCGAGCCTCTGAGCAAGAAGCCTCCCCCCGAGAAGCTGGCCCGGCCTTGCCTGGACCGCTCTCTGGCCCAGGCTCCCGGGCGCCTTCGCCCCCCCGGGCGTGGACGGCAGGAGTTTTTTTTGCCCGCGCCGTTCGGGGGAAGCTTCCGGGGCGCTGGCCCCGACGGCTCAGAGCATTGGTTATCGTTATTTTATTATTTTTTTTTGCTTTCGGCGGAACCCCCCGCCCCCCCCCCCCCCGTAGAGAAGTTATGGGCTGATTTTGGCACCTGCTTCAGTCGATCGGACGAACTACGGGGGCCGGCGCCCCCCCCCCCCGTAGAAACTCGAATCGTTGATGTGTGCAACTGTGCGAACTTTTTCCTGCTATTCTTCTGGAACCATAACGAAAGGGCTCAGGGGCGCCGGACCCGATCGCCAAAAAAGCATGCCTCCGGTTGGGCCCTCCCCAGTTATGCCACCGACGGCCTTGTGGAATCATGAATATGTGATCCATAGTAATCCTGGCACAGCCCCGCACAATCACGCATAGCCTTGGCGCAGCCCCGCGCAGCCTCTGCGCGATTCCCCCATGGGGGGTCCCCCATAGGATTCCCTCATCGGCATCTCCCACAGGATCCCCCATAGGCTTCCCCCATGGGCTTCCCCCATCGGATTCCCTCATAGGTTCCCCCATATTTGCGTTGTATTGTAATTGTTAGAATGAGTTTGTTTACCAGTTTCACGCCTCATGAGGCTCAAATGTTGAATTTTAAGCTATGTTGAAAATTTCAAGATGATTCAATCGGAGGTATTGACTACGGGACGAGAGCCGGACCCCCCCCCCCTCCCCCCCTTGCGCCAAATGACGAAACCCAGAATACATAAACGCTCACTAGCTCTTTTGGTCGGAGCCCCTGCGGCGCTCGAGGCCCGAGCCCCCGCCCTGCCCTCTGGGCAAAGCGCCCGCGGGGGTCGGGGCTCCCGGGTCTGCTCTCCGGCGGGCTCCTCCCCCCTCCCCCCTCTCCCTTGCTGTGCCTTCTCGCCCTCGTGCCTCCCTGCGCTCCCGGTTCACGCCGCCGTTTGCGGGCGGGCACCCTCGAGTGTCTTGGATCACTGACGTTGGCGCCCGCGGCCTTCCAAGGCGCGGACACATGTTGTGTCTCCACGTCCGCTGCAGCTCGGCGTTTCGGGCTCGCCTCCCCAGAAACAAGGACAGGAGGTCGTCAGTTCTGCACCCCTCCCCCTGTCCCTTCCGGCGGGGGACAGACTCGCCCGACCTCGTCCTCCTGCCCCTCCTCCTCCTCCTGCTCCTCCTCCTCATCATCATCATCCTTCTCCTCCTCCTGGTCCTCCTCCTACTGCTTCTCGCTGTCGTCATCGTAGTCGTCGTCGTTGTCGTTGTCGTCGTCGTTGTCGCGGCGGTGATTATTGTCTCTCTATTGTTGGCCGGGCTGGATCATGTTTGGGGGGTCATTCTCCCAAGGAAGAATCCATTGTGGGCTACCCTACACGCGAGAAGATTGTGAGCATCTTCTCATGAGTCTCGCAATGGGACTCATCGATTGTGGTCGTAGTCGTGATTGTAGTCGTGGTTTGAGTCGTGGCTGTAATGGTCATTGCAGTCGCGATTGTAATCATAATCGCATTCGCGGTTGTAGTCGCGATCGTAGTCGTACTCGTAGTCGTCCTCGTAGTCGTCGTCGTCGTCGTCGTCGTCGTCGCCATCGTCGTCGTCGTCGTCGACGTCGCGGCGGGAACTATTTCCCTCTGTGTTGGAAGGTTCTTTTTCCACGGAATAATCCTTGTGGGTTACCTTTTCGCGAGAGGATTAGTGAGCCACTCCACATGAGGATTGCAACGCGAATCAGTGTTTGCGATTGTAGTCGTGATTGTAGTCGCGTTGGTAATCGTGGTTGTCATTTTGATTGTAGTCGCGATTGTAGTCGTCGTCGTAGTCGTCAGTTTTAGTCGTAATCGTAGTCGTAATCGTTGTTGTTCGTAGTCGTAGTCGTAATCGTAGTCGTCGTCGTCGTTGTTGTGCTGCGAGTGCCGCGGGCAAATATCCGACGGTGGGACCCATTCCGTCAATAAGAGCCTCGAACATTTATAACTTAGAAAGGTAGACGCGGGGCGCACTGGATATGGGTAAGAACCTGCCCACTAGAGGCTCGATTTAGTATCCACATCCAGTGCGCCTGGGCCTTGTGTTGCCCCTTCCAGGAAAGTCCAAGAAGTATTGGATATGGACACAATTCTTGCCCGCAGCATGGGGGGGAACGACAGGTGCACGTTTCCTCAGATCTGACGTTGCGAAAAAGCTCCAACATCGCGAAGCAGCATGTCGGGACCCCCTGATTTCATCTTGCTGCGTCATTTTTCGCGCCCCGATCGATCTGTGAGGGTCCCGGGGCCCAAAACCGGGCGAAAACGACCCTTGCGAAAACGTTGCGACGACAGGATCTCAGGGTTTGTCCCCCCAGCCCATTTTCCCCCTTGGGAATCACCGCCCGAGGCTCCCGGGCAGGCCGAGAGCAGGGGCAAGACAAGAAGGCCCCCCCCCCCCCCCGTCCGAAGAATGACGAAGAAAGATGGGGTCTAGGTTTCTGGTCGTGATTTTTTGCGACGTTTCAATTTTTTCGCAATGTCGGGTCTCAGGGGAAGAGGAGGCAGAGGAGGAGGTCGATGAATGGGGGATCAAGTAATGGAGGGTCGATAAGTGGGAAGTCGATTGATAGGGGGGGGGAGGAGGAGGTCGACTAATGGGGGGTCGATTAATGGGGGTCGATGAGCGGAAAGCCGACTAATGGGGGGTCGTTCCGTACATGGGGTGTCGATTAATGGGGAATCGATAAGTGGGTCGTGATGGGTTGGCGGAACGGGGCCGTCAGGGGACCCCTTGGGCATTAGTGGGCCTTGGAAACGACAGGGCCGCTTCTTTGCCGTTTTCGTTTTTCCGTTTCCCTGACGGTTCCAGCGCCATTGGTTGTTCCCAGTCCGGTCGCCGATGTTGTTGCCAGTTCTTGTTCCAGCATCAATCCCGGAGCAGTTTGTTTTTCCCGTTTCTTGGTCGCCGTTTCTTCACTGTTTCCATTTTCAAGACCCCTTTTCGGAATTGAAAAGGCGGCCCTGCCGTGTCCGCGGCGCCGAAGGTGCACGAACAATACACTTTTCTTATTCTCGTCGTGTATTGCCCCCCACCGTTCAGGGCCCCTCAACGGGAGCTTCTATAAGACAAGTGTTTGGCGCGCCCGAGCATATTGCAGCCGTGGTCCAGAGCATTCTCCATGCTTCGTCCTCGCCAGGCGGAGTTTCCAAGATGCCCTGCTCAGCAGTGTCCTGGGTCAGGATGTGTGTATGCGTGTGTGTGTGTGCGTGTGTATGTGCGTGCTTGCGTGCGTGCGTGCGTGCGTGCGTGTGTGTGTGTGTGTGCTTGCGTGTGTGTGCTTGCGTGTGTGTGTGTGTGTAAGTGTGTGCGCGTGCGTGCGTGCGTGTGTGCGTGCGTGCGCGTGTGTGTGTGTGTGTGCGTGTGTGTGTGTGTGTGTTTGTGCGTGCGTGTGTGTGTGTGTGTGTGTTCCACAGCGGTGTGGTCTCCGCTTCGCAAGTGTTGCTCCCCCTTTCGGCCGCCTGGTCTGCCGGGCTGCCATTCCCCCCTATCTGCTGCTCAGCGCTGGCGCTGGCTCCCCCCCACGGCTCTCCCCTTTGCCGCCCGCAGCCAGTGTCTTGCCTGAGCGGGCCCGGTTTCCCATCTTCCCATAGCGCCGGGGTCTCTTCCTCTTCCCTCGTGCACCGCGGCCTGAATTTGCATCCAGTGCGCCCGCTGATGCCCGATTGCCAGAGCAGTCACCCTCTGCCCAGCCGCCGACTCAAAAATGTGTGTGTGCCCCTCCTTCTCATGCTGCATCGTCGGGCAGGGCACTCGGCTGGCGTGTCATCCACGCCCATGTGTTCTTTATGGCGGGAGGTGCTACCGAAGCCAGAGCGATTCTCGAGGGCTCGGCCGCGACCCCGCGCTCAGCATTAGCACTTGTGCTGACTCCGCCTCGTCGCTGCGCGCGAGGCCGCTTCCGCCAAAAAGTGTGTGTGCACCATCGTTTACTTACCTTCTTTCCTGATCCGCTGCCCTCTCTGCGCAGGTGCAGGCATATGTAGACCCATGAACACCTCTGGTCTGCTTGCCAGGGGAGGAAGCATCAGCCGCCTCAATCCCACGGATCTCGGGCCGGGCGAAAGGGGGGGACTGGGAAACCATTTCTCGATACATAGCCGCCTCCGGCGCCGGGAGGCGCCGGGAAAATCAGCTACGTGAGCTGATTCTCAACCCCCCCTTTGCTATCCCCCCCTTTCGCCCGACCCGAGGATCCTTGGCAGGGCTGGCTCTCGCATCCCCTTCCCCCCATTCCCAGCGGGCGCCTGGAATACACCAGGCGAGGTTGGCGGCCGAGGCGGTCGAGGACCCGCGGGCGCAGAAGCAGCCGCGGCCCAGGGCGTCCAAGAGGAATCACCTCGAGGCGCGAAAGGCGGACAGGGCACAGCTCTTGGAGCTCCGCGCTGACCTCTGGGATCGGCCCCTGGGTTCCCATCCTGCGCGCCAGGGACTGGATGATGCCTCCCAGGTCCACGCGGAGCGAGTCCGTACGCAGCGCTCGGTCTCCGTCCCGGCCTACCCCGTCCGGGCTCGGCCCTTCCTCAAGGGAGGGGGGGGGCGACTGTCGAACCCGCCCCGCGCCAGCTTGCTGGATCGGAGCCCTTGCCCGCCGAGCCCCCCGTGCACCGCCCTGCTGGGTCGGATGTTCGCCCGTCGGGCCCGCCCCGCGCCCGCCTGAACCCCTCCCGTGCCACACCGCTGGGGCCCATCGGGCGGGGCCAGGACGAGGCCACCGCCGCCCCAGGGCCTTCCGGAATGCTCTGTCAGAGCGTCCCAGGCCGCTCTCTCTCTCTCTCTCTCTGAGAAGGCCGCGGCGCCCGGTGCGTGCTCCAGAGCCGCGGGCTCTCGGAGCGATGCCCGCTCCCTCCTCCCCTGAGATCCGACGCTGCAAAAAGTTGCAGCATCGCAGAAAATCACGCCCAGAGCCCCGGACCGCAGCTTTCTGTGCCATTTTTCGAGCCGGCTCGAGAGGGCCCCGGGGCCCGACAGTGAGCGAAAACTCCCGTCGTGAAAAATTGCAACGCGAGGATCTCAGGGTCCTCCTCCAGATGTTTATCCTCGTCCTGGCCTGGTCCTCGTAGCACAGCGCCGATCCCAGAAGTGTAGCGCCGACAGCCTGCGAGAGCGTGCCGTCTTCTGGCGTGCCTCGAGCAGAAGGCCCCGCACGCGCAGGCGCCAGCCGCCGCGGCGGACTGAGCTCCCTCCGCGCCGGCGCCCCCCCCTCTCTTGGCCCTCGTCGGCGGGGAGGGCTCCAGGCCCAGATCGGAGGAAAGAGGAGGAGGAGGAGGAGGAGGAGGAGGAGGAGGAGGAGGAGGAGGAGGGGGAGGGGGAGGAGGAGCAGGAGGAGGAGGAGGAGGAGGAGGAGGAGGAGGAGGAGGAGGAGGAGGAGGGGGAGGAGGAGGAGGAGGAGGAGGAGAAGGAGGAAGAAACGCAAGAGTAATAATGATATTGATATGATTATGCATGGTGCTATTCTTATCAATGATAATACGGGTGCGAATCATAATAGTACCTTTGGTAATACTAGTACTACGATTAACAATACTAATTCGAATCATACTAATACTATTATTGTTAATGCTACTACTATTGGTCATAATACTAATACTACTAGTACTCCTAATAATGATACGAATAATGATAATGATAATAACAATAATAGTACTAAAAATAATAACAATAATAACAATAATAATACTAATAATACTAATACTAATAATAATAATTTACTAAAATAATAATAATAATACTAATGATGCTAATAATACTAATAATAATAATGATATTAATAATAATACGAAGCAGAAGATTAATAATACGAATACTCATATCACGAAGAAAAAATAATAACCGTACTGCGAATAAGACGAAGAAGAAGGAGAGGAGGAGGAGGAGGAGAAGGAGGAGGAGTTGGAGGAGGAGGATAAGGAACAATACTAAGAAGAGGAGGAGGACGAGGAAGGGAGGGAGGGAGGAGGGGGGGGATGGAGGGAGGAGGAAGGGAGGAGGGAGGAGGAGGAGGGAGGGCGAGAGGGCGAGGGGAGGAGGGGAGGAGGAGGAGGAGGAGGAGGAGGAGGAGGAGGAGGAGGAGGAGAAGGAGGAGGAGGAGGAGGAGGAGACGGGGAAGAGACGGGCGGAGGAGAGCCCCTCCCTCCCCAAATTAGCCAGCTCTGGGCCCCCTGGAGGAGCAGGCAGCCCTGCGAGGGATGTAAGAGAGGGTCCAGTTCCCCGGGGGCCCATCCGCCGCCGCCGCGCCTCCAGCCCCCCATGGTCGGGGGCCCAGACGGCCCCTCTGGCGGCTCGGCAGAGCTGCGCCCCGACGCTGCTCTGCACCTTGCGCTCGAGTTTCCGGGAGCTCTCGGGGGCTCGGCTGCTCTGATGCGCACGCTTTGCAACGCCAGCACGTGCCGTGTTCAAAACGCCCGTGCTCAAGACGTACGCGTTCAGTCTGCGCGTCGAGCTCCGTATCGATGACGGTACGTTCTGCGTGTTGCGTATCGGGGCGGCCAAGTCCTGGGGCCATCGGCACCGACCCGGAACGGACCACGGGCCCGGGGAAAAGGCTCTGGGGGGTGCCGGGGCCGCGAACTGCATAGACTCCCTCCTCGGGGCCTCCTGTCGGAGCTCGCCGTGGCTGGGCGTGGCAGAGTGTGCGGCTCGCCGCACCGGCGAGGGCGGTCCCTGCTCAGAGCGGGGATCTCGCTGGACACATCGCTTAGCTTCATGGGCCTACCTTTCCGCAGTCCTCCTACTTACGTAGTGGGCCCGGGAAACGGCAGTGACGAACCAACAACACACACCCATACCCATAGGGGGATCGGAGAGGGCTATGGGTGCGTGTTGTCGGATGGGGGTCCCCGCTCGAACGGGAGCGTTCCCCAGGGTCCGACAACCCGCACCCATGCCCATAGCCAGTCCTTCTCCCAACGACCCCCCTATGGGTATGGGTGTGTGTGTGTTGTTCGTTCGTCAGGCAGGGCCGTTTTTTTCACCGCTTCCGTTTCGAAAACGGGTCTCTTGAAGGTGGAAACGGAACAAGAGCGTCGACGGAACCGTCACAAAAACGGAGGCCCAACCGAAAAGAACAACACGGTAAGACAGAACCTGTCAAGAATCGGTGCTAGTCGCTTCCGGGGCCCACTGAGGCCTCATAGCCCGCCAGTTGGAGGCGAGGCAGTTCTTCTTCCGAGCGGGGCCCTCGGCAGAGTGGTAGGCCCCAGTGCGGTGCAGGTCTTTTCAGGTTGTGCTTCTTCTAGCATTCTGGGAGGCTTGTACGGCTTTGTGAGCCCGGGGTTCGGAAGGGGAAGGTATATCGCAGCATCGCTGATGCAACTTGGCTTTGCGCTGGTCGTCCTCTTCCTGGTGGTAGCGACGAGTAGGGGACTTTTCAACGGGAGCGTACACTGCAGCATCGCAGCGTCGTTGACACATCCTGAGGTTCCCTCTAGACCTCCTCATCTGCCTGCTCCTAATACATCTGGCGCTTCGTGTTTGAATTGTCTGTTTAGTACCAGTTGCATCATTGGGATTATTTGTATGCTCGTCATTCGTATTCGTAGTATCACCCGTATTATTTTTGTTAGTATCATCATTGAGACTGTTCTGATTGGTAGACTGATGCTAGTTACTGTTATTCGTAGTAAGTTCTTATCCCTACTAGTACCATGCTTCATACCCGTATGGTTGGCATTCACATTAGTATTCGTATGAGTACTAGTACTATTGGTGGTATGATGACTGTTATGATAATTCGCAATTCGAGCAAACTACTGTTATTCCCAATCCTCCTGTGTTGGGTTCTCGTTTGGGATGGAGCACTGTGTTCTCCACCTTCCCTCCTTCCTTCACTCCTGCCTCCTGCCTTCTAGTTCCTGGCTCCTGTCGCGAGCATGGTTCGCGTGCCCCTGCTCTACGGTTTGTGCGATCGTTACGCCCACTTTCGTGGGCTCCTGGGAGGTCGCTCGGAGTGGAGTTGTACGGGGATCCAGTTGGGACCTCGCGGCTCACTGGGGGGGTTTGCGACGTTCGTAATTGTCGCCATCCTCGTGGGCTCCTGGGAGGTCGCGCGGAGTGGAGTTGTTCGGGGATCCAGCTGTTGGGACCTCGCGGCTCCCTGGGAGGCTACTAATCGCGCAACCCTTCGCCACTTTCGTGGGCTCCTGGGAGGTCGCGCGGAGAGAAGTTGTACGGGGATCAAGTTGGGACCTCCCGGCTCCCTGGGGGGGCTGCGACGTGCTCGGGGATCCAGTTGGGACCTCGCGGCTCCCTGGGAGGCTGCGAATCGCGCAACTGTTTCCACTTTCGTGGGCTCCCGGGAGGTTGCGCTGAGTGGCGTTGCATGGGGATCCAGTTGGACATCGCGGCCCCCAGTGGGGCGGCGAAGTGCGCAACCGTCGCCACTGTCGTGGGCTCCTGGGAGGTCGCTGGGAGTGGAACTGTACGGGGACCCAGTTGGGACCTCGCGGCTTCCTTGGGGGGCTGCGAAGTTTTAGATTGTCGCCGCTTTCGTGGGCTCCTGGGAGGTCGCGCAGGAGTGGTGCTGTACTGGGATCCAGTTCCCTGCAGGGCTGCGAAGTGCGCAAGTCTCGCCACTTTCAAGGGCTTCTGGGAGGTCGCGCGGAGTGGATGTTTACAGGGATCCAGTTGGGACCTCGCGGCTCCCTGGGGAGCTGCGCATTGTCCCCTTTTTCGTGGGCTCCTGGGAGGTCGCGCGGAGTGGAGTTGTATTGGGATCCAGTTGGGACCACTCGGCTCCTTGGGGGGCTGCGAAGTGCGCAACCGTTTCCACTGTCGTGGGCTCCTGGGAGGTCGCGCGGAGTGGAGTTGTACAGGGGTCCAGGTGGGACCTCGCGGCTCCCTGGGGGGCTGCGACTTGCACAGCGGTCGCCTTTCTCGTGGGCTCCTGGGAGGTCGCGCGGAGTGGATTTGTACGTGGATTCAGTTGGGACCTCGGGGCTCCCTGGGGGGGCGGCAAAGTTTGCAACCGTCGCCACATTCGTCAGCTCCTGGGAGGTCGCGCGGATTGGAGTTGTCTGGGGATCCAGTTGAGACCTTGCGGCTCCCTGGGGGGCTGCGATGTTCGCAATTGTTGCCAGTTTCGTGGGCTTCTGGGAGGTCGCGCGGAGTGGAGTTGTCCCGGGATCCAGTTGAGACCTCGCGGCTCCCTGGGGGCTGCGAAGTTTGCAATTGTTGCCTTTTTCGTTGGCTCCAGGGAGGTCGCGACGAGACATGCAACTGACGACAAGTACTCGTATCCAAAATGGCAAGTGTCCCATAGCGCGCGGCGCTGTCCCGTCACGCAGCGCTCGGCGCTGTCGCATCGCAGCTCGCAGGGAGCCGCTGCGCTACGCAGCGCATGACGCTGTTTTTTTGTCCGCGTGGCCGTCCATCCTCAGCTGCCTCTGGCCAGCGATGCCGCCCTGGGGGCTGGCTTCGCGCAGCGCGACGCGCTGTTCTGATATCGAGCGAACGCATAGCGCTGTTCTTTCCCGCGTATGTAGCGTTCGGCGCTGTTGCTGGTACTTAACATGTATGTCCCTACTTCGCACCCGTCTGTATGCTTCTGGCTCCGTCTCTGTTTTTCTTATTCATGCATGCGTTCTTGCGTATTTCTGGGGGCTCATCCGCCTTGCGTGTCCTTCAACATGGTTGTTCGCAGGGAACGTAATCACGCCGATATTAAATACCAGTGTATACACACATATACATATATATATACACAGTACGTATTCACATCAGTATACAGACACACACATCTATATAAATATATAGAGAGAGATCCATAAAAAGGGCTTCGCCCTCTGCCACCGGCCCCCTCGCGAACAAAATGGAACATCCAGGAGTTATGTTGGGATGCTAGTGCGCCGTCGTGAAATAATATCTAAACCTCATGCGAGGGCGATACGTCCCCTTGAAGACGCATTGGTTTCCGGATGAAATCCGGAATCCCCCTCGCGTTGTTGGAACGACTGGGGGCTGCTTGCGGTTGCGCTTGATACTCGCGCGGCTTGGGCGGTCTCTGGGCTCTGTTTGAATATTGCGTAATGTACTCGGGAGCGTGGCTTCGGGGGCGCGAGCACCGCGTAATTCGTTAGAGATCGTGGAACCGACGTGAACATTGCGTAATTTGAGGGAGTTTCTGTGGAACTCACGTCATCCTCACCCCCGGCGCGAAGAGCACGAGTCCAGAGCGGCCTCCGGCACCGTTTCCGGACGGATCCGGACGGATCCGCTGGATCCGGGGACGAATCCCAAACCGGCGCCCTCGCCTGAGACATCCCCGCAAAACCGGCCCCGGGGGAGGTGCCCAGAGGAGCCCAGAGCGGCCTCTGGCACCGTTTCCGGACGGATCCGGACGGATCCGCTGGATCCGGGGACGAATCCCAAACCGGCGCCCTCGCCTGAGACATCCCCGCAAAACCGGCCCCGGGGGAGGTGCCCAGAGAAGCCCAGAGCGGCCTCCGGCACCGTTTCCGGACGGATCCGGACGGATCCGCTGGATCCGGGGACGAATCCCAAACCGGCGCCCTCGCCTCAGACATCCCCGGAAAACCGGCCCCGGGGGAGGTGCCCAGAGGAGCCCAGAGCGGCCTCCGGCACCGTTTCCGGACGGATCCGGACGGATCCGCTGGATCCGGGGACGAATCCCAAACCGGCGCCCTCGCCTGAGACATCCCCGCAAAACCGGCCCCGGGGGAGGTGCCCAGAGGAGCCCAGAGCGGCCTCCGGCACCGTTTCCGGACGGATCCGGACGGATCCGCTGGATCCGGGGACGAATCCCAAACCGGCGCCCTCGCCTGAGACATCCCCGCAAATCCGGCCCCGGGGGAGGTGGCCAGAGAAGCCCAGAGCGGCTTCCGGCACCGTTTCCGGACGGATCCGGACGGATCCGCTGGATCCGGGGGCGAATCCCAAACCGGCGCCCTCGCCTGAGACATCCCCGCAAAACCGGCCCCGGGGGAGGTGCCCAGAGGAGCCCAGAGCGGCCTCCGGCACCGTTTCCGGACGGATCCGGACGGATCCGCTGGATCCGGGGACGAATCCCAAACCGGCGCCCTCGCTTGAGACATCCTCACAAAACCGGCCCCGGGGGAGGTGCCCAGAGGAGCCCAGAGCGGCCTCCGGCACCGTTTCCGGACAGATCCGGACAGATCCGGACAGATCCGGTGGATCCGCGCCCCGGGGGAGGTGCCCAGAGGAGGAATGAGGAGGAGGAGGAGGAGGAGGAGGAGGAGGAGGAGGAGGAGGAGGAGGAGGAGAAGATGATGGAGCTGCGGGGTGGAGGAGGACAGACGGAGGCAAGAGAAGGATGGAGGAGGAGGAGGAGGAGGAGGAGGAGGAGGAGGAGGAGGAGGAGGAACCTCATCCTCACCCTCGCCAACAAGCGCACGCACCTTCTTCTATATACAGAAACTCCCGATCAACCGCAGAGCGGCCGGCTAGTACTGGGGGTCGTGGCTTCGGGGGCACACAATCGTATAATCTTCAGTGGGCCGTAGTTTTGGATTTATGAATACTGCTTCATCCACTGGGTATCGTTGCTTCTTGGACACCAACATAGCGTAAGCTAGCAAGGGTCGTTGTTTCGGGGACGCGAATCTGGCGCAACTTGCAACACGATCGTGGTCTCGGGGGCACGAGCACGGTGTGATTCACGAGGGGTTGTGCTTCGGGGGCGCGAACATAACTTAACTCCCAAGGGATCGTGGCTTTGGGGGCGCGAACGTTGTAACTTATCTTGGGTCGTGGCTTCGGGGACGCGACAAGGCCGTAATGTACAAGGGATCGTGATTTCGGGGGCGCGAACACGGTGTGATTCACGAGTCGGGAACGCGAGCATGGTGTAGTTTGCAAAAGGTCGTGGCTTTGGGGACCCGAGTTTGGACTTACTTACGAAAAGCCATGGCCTTGGACACGCGAACGTGGCATATTTGTTGCAAGGATCGTGATTTCGGAGACGCGACCACCATGCAATAAGGGCGGGAACATCATGAATCATGGCGCACCCCGCGGCCCCGAACGAATTCAGAGCACGCTGGTTGGGCGTGGTCAGAACCTGGTCAGGGGTCCCCCCCTCGCGCGGACGTTCATGTATAATCGGAGAATTGTTCAAAATAGAATTGCAGCGGAGACCCATGCCAAAAGACGCCCTGCTCGCCTCCAAAGTGCCCTGGATGTTTTGGATGTCGATGGCTTTGCTATGGAAGACGCGACGCTCCAACGCCAGAAATCACCCGACCTATTGGGGCCTCAGGGTTGGGTTTCTTGTGGAAGGGCTCTTGTGGTCGAGCCTCTACTGTGCAACCTGGGAGACTTGAAACTGGGCCAGGAGCAGGGTGCAGCAAATCCCTTCCCCGCAGCCTGACGGCCCCGCAAAGCGGGCCGGCGGATGTGTAATGTCTGGGTGCTCCGCAATGGTGGGCGAACAAGGGAGGGGGATCGAGGGCTGCAGGAAAGGGGCTCGATCGGGGCCCCGGAGCTGAACGAAAGGGGCACCTTTGCTCACCCGTTCGGATTTGCCCCGCCCCAGTCAGCAACGCCCCAGATGTGCAGGCCCGTGGACCTCTCGACCCCCTTCCCCAGGGTTCTCCCCCCGAGTTGTGTTCTGTCGGCCCCGGTGTCCGAAGACGGGTTCCGTAAGGTCAAGCGTGGTGGCTAACCGACCGCCCCGATTCTTGAGAGGCGCGGGATGTTAGTGTGTTCCTACTCCTCCTCCTTCTCCTCCTCCTCCTCCTCCTCCTCTTTTTCTTCTCCTCTTCCTCCTCCTGCTCCTTTCTCGGAGCGTTCCTGGGGTCAGAGCCAGGCGGTCACCTTTCTGATTTCACCTCCCCTGCTGAGGGGGCCTCCCATTTTGTGCAGGCAATCACTCTCGCGGCCATGGCACTGGATGCTAATGCTATGCGAGAGCTCTTGCAGGCTGAGTTCAAGCCCGTGCAGGAGCAGATCAACACTCTAGCCAGTGGCATTTCTCACAACATGTCGCTGATCAAACAGGTCGACGCTGATACGAGTGCGAGGATGGATGCTTTCAGCAAAGATGTCGCCGAACTTCGTGCGCAGATTCAGGGCACTCAGACCCGCATGGCTACCATGGAGATGCGTGCAGCCGTCGACACCTGTACCCCGATCGACTTGGATGATGAAGAGGACGCAATGACCGACCCCTACGGCGGCCCTCGTCGTGCCCGTCCTGTCCCCCTCCCTGACGCTGAGCTTGCTGCACGCATCGAGAAGCTCGAGGGTTTCATCGCGTCCCGGCCATCCAATCCGAGCAGTACGTCTCCTGGCAGTGCGACCTCGCAGCGAAGTGACCCATTGTCCTCGTTCGTGCCCTCTTCGGCTCGCTCTTCGACACGTCCTGCTGCCACTGAGGAAGTCCGTAATCGCAAAAAGATATGGATCCGAGGCTTTCCGAGGAAGCTGATGGCCACCTCCTTTCAGAATCACTTCTCGGTGATCAAAACGAAGATGGACCGCGAGTACAAGGATAAGTGCAAAGCGCAGGTTCAGAATTTCAAGTTCAGCTACAGCATTCAGTTTGACGATGAGGATGATGCTCAGCTATTCCATGCCGCAACCAGAGCTGACCCAGCATTCCTTACTTGGACGGACCCACGTGAAGGGAAAGTCTACCCTCTTCGTGCTGGTTGGGATCAGCTTTTGCCGATTCGTCAACGCTCTTACGCCCTTGGTCAGTGCTGGCAGCTTATCATGGATGAGATGAAAACAAAGGGTCTCTGGCAGCAGTCCATGCGCCTTAGGTCGAACCCGTTCGCTGGCGTGCTCCACCTCTCCAACTCCGCCACGGAGGATGTATGCGACCTGGTCAAGATCTTGGAGAACGAAGGAGAGCTTGGCACCTTCAACATCACCCCGCAGAAAGACATGCGCGACCTCGGCTTCGAGGCGACCTTCGTCGACGCGCTGGCTGAGAGGGTCGCTGCCATCATTGCCAAGCAGCGCTAGGATGCAGTACTATGGGACTCGGCAGCTGGCTCCTCGACAGTGGCCTGCAGTACTGGTGAGCGACGTGGACGTCCACGTGCAGGTGCTCGCGCAGTGAAGCCGCGCCTCTGTGTGCCTCCCTCTTCCCCCTCCTTTCCCTCGTCCGCCTCTTCTTCCTCCTCCTCCTCCTCCTCCAGCTCGTCGTGCGTGGAGCCGCCTCTGGTGCTCCCTGGCCTGCACACTAAGATTTTGAATGTGTGGAGAGTTCCTTTTTCTCTGACTGAGTCGCCCGGGGTGGTTTCCTGGAATTCACAAGCGTTGCTAGGCTCGGTTCACGCCAATCATCAGCGTCAGCGCCGCAAGTACTTATGTTTTCGAAACCTCGTCAAGAAATATATGATCGCATTGACGCAGGAGACACATGGTACGTTTGATGATCTGGAGACTCTTCGGCGCGACTTCCCCTCGCATTATCACATCGGTAGTTTCTGCTGCGCCCCGAAAGCTGGAGGCATCGTTATTTCCATGTCGAAAAAGCTCTTTTGCAAGTTCTCGGCCGCTCGTGTGGTGCCCGTCGCCCCTGGGAGGATCATGGTTCTCCGTCTCGCTGGTCCTGGTGGTCAGTTTGTGCTTGGCAATGTGCATTTAGACCCTGCCTTATCGTCTGGCGGAGCATATCGTGTTTTACAGCAGCTCAGGAAGGTGATTCCTGCTCCTGGACAGGCTCTCGTTTGCATCGGTGGCGACTGGAACTTCCCTGAGCTCGACGAGTTTAGGCAGGCTGTTGACGGCAGCATCACCATTCCTCATGATGACAGCATCACCCTCCGCAGGCTCTCTAGCCTCTTTGGTGAACTCGCAGAGGTACCCCAAGAAGAACCCAATCATCGCACGTCTATTGGTGATGTTGTCCTTTCTGTACGTCGTCTCGACCGCATTTATTGGTCAGCGCCGACGGCCGAGATGCTCGGCTGGCACGCTCGCTCCAATGTCATAGGGCTCGCTCACGACAGACATGGGTGTTCTGACCATGTTCCTGTTTTCGTTCAGGTTGCTCTTGGGGCGGGCCCTCCGTCTCTGCCGAGATGGGTTACTTATCACCCTGACTTTCCTGAGCTGGTTGAGAGTGTCTCGAGTGAGTACGAGCTAAGTGACGACCCGCTCGATCGCCTTCAGGAATGCAAGGCGGCCATGTTCGCTGCACGGGGCTCCTTGGCCCGCCAGCTCTACCGTCTGGGGCCGAGTGACGGGCGTCAAAAGATTGCCGTCTGCATCAGGTTTATGCGTGCTGCTCGTGCCCACAAACGTGTGCATCTACATGCTTGCCTTCATGCTCTCCCTTATCTTAGCAACTAATACGACTTTCACAACATGTTCTACCTTGACTATGAAGGATTTCATGAATACCTTAGGGCCCCCAACGCTGACATGATATCTGACATGATGATTAACGATTGCACTACTCCTGCTGGTCATACTGATGCTGCCAAGCACGCTAGGATGCAAGCCCTCCTGCGCTCTTGGTCGGCGAAAAGGCGCAAGCTCGCCACTTTTGCGGTTGGAGGCCCGCTCGACTCTGCGCCGCCGTCGATTGAGCAGTCCGCTAAGAATTCAGCCGTGCACTGGGGCGAAGTACATCGCGCACCTCCTCATCTTCCTTCTGTCGGCCCTCATGTTCTTGCTGATTTGGGCCGTGAATTTCAACAGATTTCACATGGCATCTCCTGGGGACTTGAAGAATTTGAGCTTCGATCCGTTATTATGAGTAGGAAGGGCTCTGCCACTGGTCCGGGCGGTATCCCGTGCAGTGGTTGGAAAAACGGTGGACCCATGGTTCATCTGTGTCTGCATCAGGCTCATGTTGCCCTTCTCCGTGGTCACGCACCCCCTCTTGGCTTCAATCATGGCTTACTCGCTATCCTACCTAAGGTTGACGTTGCCGACGGTGGGGCCAAATCTATCTTGGGGCCCAACCAGACCCGCACTCCCACGCTTAGCAACACGGACAATAAGCTGATCTCTTCTGCACTGGCCATCCCGTTCCAAACTCAAGCCCAGTCTTCCGTAGTATCGTGTCAGCGGGGGTTTACTGGAGGCCGCAATCTCTTGGACAACGTTGCTGAGTTGGAGTCTTGGGTGGTTGAATGGGCCTGCTATCGGGGCCTAAGGTATCCTGGCATGCTCTTCCTGGATATTGCCGCCGCATTCCCTTCAGTTCACCACCCCTGGATCTTCAGGGTCTTGGACGGTCTCGGGGTGCCCTCTAAGATCGTGAATGACATCCGCATGCTGCGCAACAACATTTATGTTTCCGTCGCTTTTTGTGGCTCTGTTTTCCCTGGTTTCCATATCTCCCGTGGAATGAAGCAAGGGTGCCCGCTCTCCTCTTTGATCTTTGTATTAATATTTGACCATGTTGTGCGTGGGCTTTGGCGTCGTTCGGAAGACCACCCTGCTTATCCTCTTGCCTGTGCTGATGATATTGGCATTGCATTTGGTGATCTCTCTAAATCCGCGCCTGCGGTGATAGATTGGATGCAGCATACGAGTCACGCCACTGGCCTCAACCTCAACTCCAGTAAGTGTTGGATCGCCTTTGCCATGGATGACGACTCGACCTCCGTCATCGACAAGTTTGTTGCTCTGGGTATTCCTGTGATGGACTTTCGTGTTGGGAATTGCGCGAAGTATCCTGGGTTTTATCTTGGCATCGTCGGAGCCGACGTTTCCTGGAAGGCTCCATGTATTAAGTTGCTCGAGAGGGTTGCCCACATTCGCTCTTTAAAGATTTGTATGATCCAGAACCTTCGTGCATGCAACGTTCTGGCTCAACCAGTGTTATCTCCTGCGGGTCAATTTTATTATGTCAATGAGCGAGTTACCACGACAGAACATACAGCTTTGCAGAGGCTGACCGCCTCTCCCAGACACGCCATTTCCACGCCACTACCGAAGAATCTAGATCAGCTTGGCTTTGACACGGTGCCGCGTGATATCACTTGTGACAATCGTGCTGTTCTATTTCGTTCCGCCTTGCGTAGCAGGGTCTTCGATGACATCTCTATCCGATTCCATCAGATCGGGCATTCTGATGTTGATGTCCTTTTGCTTCCCCGTCTTCCTCAGTGGCTTCGTCAATCTGTCGCGCACACTTGGCTTGAGAACTATAAGAGACTGGTCGCCATTGCCCCTCATCTAGCTGAAGATGATGTGCACGAAGTTCAGAAGAATGTTGTCAGGCTCCTGAGATCTCAGCGCGAGGCTCCTTCCAGTGCGCACCTTCTCGGCCCGCGGATCCGATACTTCTGGCCCGAGGCTCCGTGGGAGATCGCTGACGCTGCTTTCAGGTACACCCATTTCCTGGTCAAGAGTGCTGGCCCCATTGCGGCCGTCTAGTATATCAAGACTATCTGCAATGCCTGGCCAACTACACGAAGGTTCCGTCAAGGGACCCAGATCTGTCGTTTTGGTTGCCAGGCTTTATTCGGAGATGCTGTTGGTCACTACCTCCACTGTCCTGCTGCTCTGAGCGCCCTCCCTTTAGTTGTGCCGAATCTGCCTCCTGATTATGCCTCTCGAACCAGGCGCGAGCATTTTTTTCGGAGGCCCCCAGACCAGTCAGCACCTTTTTTATCGACTCTCCTTGTGCATGATATTCTGTTAGCATCATACAACACTTTGCGCGCGCAGGACAGATTCGGTCCTGTGTGTCTCTCTGCTCTCTT
>CAUYUJ010017952.1:194270-219080 GCA_963575745.1 Prorocentrum cordatum
AAGTGTCTTGTTCGTGTAGTGAGGGGGGAGGGGGTCAGGCTTTGTAGGAGAGCACCCCGGCCTCGCAGAAGGCGCGGACCTTGCCTGCAGATGCAGGGCCGGCGCCTTCTGCAAAACAGCCTCCTTCGGAGAAGCCTTCCCGACCTTCCCCCCTCCCCCTGCCCCCCTGTGCGCGCCGCCCAGCGTGATAGTGGGGCAATCAAAGGGGGGGGAGTGGTGTGTGTGTGTGTGCGTGACGAACGGGACGACTGAGCGTTCTCCCCGTCCACCCTTCGCGCGGCCGCCCTCGTCTTCGCCTCTCCCGCTTGCACGCCGGACAGTCTGCCGATCAGTTGCCCCGATGAGCCCCGCGCTGGGGCGGATTGCCTCCGCCTGGCCGCCGACGAAAAAAAGCCTGACGAACCGTCCGCCAGCGTCCCTCCACTTATGATGTTCCTGCCTACTTCAGCCTGGACCAGCAGGCAGAATTCCGAGCACCAAAGAAGAACCGAAATTCGAGGGTTTCCACGCGTCGCGCCCCTGGGAGGCACCCGTTCGACGCCGTTCCCGCACTGCTTCGACACTTGCTCGATACTTTCCCGGGTGCTCGAGATCATCTCCGGGATGTGGCCCTTACGTGCCGAGGGGGAGCTGCACGACCCTCCACATGCCCTGCCGGCGGCCCTCTGGCGGTGGCCCTCGCCACTGCCCTCGCAGGGAGGCGCGCGCTTCGCGGCTGGCAGTGCGCCGTCGTCGTCGCCGTCGCCGTCGTCGTCGTCGTCGTCGCTCTTGTCGCCCTCGTCGTCCCATCCACCTGCCCCTGACCGCCTCCTTCCTCTTCTCCTTCTCCTCCTCCTCCTCCTTCTCCTCCTCCTCCTCCTCCTTCTCCTCCTCCTCCTCCTCCCCCTCCTCCTCCTCCTCCTTCTCCTCCTCCTCCTCCTCCTTGTCGTCCTCCTCTTCTCCTTCTCTTCCTTCTCCTCGAGCCTTGATTCTCCGGAGCCCCACTGGCCGGGAGCCGCCTCGTACATCCTAGAGCAAGCCCTAGAACCCTTCCCTTTCAGAGCGGGGATCATCTGCCAGATAGGCGGCCAGCCGAGTCTCGCCACATCGAGTTCTCGCACGGCGCGGTTTCAATCGTTCACCCGCGACAACTTCGAACAGATGCTCGCCTTCAACGAGCCCTATCCCCGTCCCGATCCTTCTCCTTTTCCCTCCTCTTGCCTCGCTCCTTGTCTTGCTCCCGCCTCCCTCACTCTCTCTTCCTCCCTCGCTCTCCTTTTCTCTCCCTCGTTCCTCCTCCCTTGCTTCCTTGGGAGGCGGCGGGAAGGCAGCGGCAGCTCTGACGGCGGCTGCGGCAGCGGCGGCGGGGGTGGCCAGAGGAGGAGGAGGAGGAGGAGGAGGAGGAGGAGAAGGAGGAGGAGGAGGAGGAGGAGGAGGAGAAGGAGAAGGAGGCTACCGGCTAGTGAAGAAGTGAAGCAGCAGGAGGGGGACGGCTACGTCTGAACGGCCTTGCAGTCGTCAGTGCCGTAGTGCCTCAGCAGGAGGGGGGGGATGTTCAGACTTTGAGACGGTTCAGGATTAGCAGGAGGAGCAGGGCACAGTTCAGGAAGAGAATGAGCAGGCTGAGCAGGAGGATCAAGGGGAGCAGGAAGGAATGCAGCGTGAATGTGGTAATTGTTTTGGTCATGGTGATGGTGGTGATGACGAGGGTGATCATGATGAGCAGCATGCGCGGGGACAAGAAGATGTTGGAGCGGGAGAAGTCGAGTCAGCATGAGGAGCAGAGGGAATCGGGGGAGGCGTGGGAGCAGGAGGTTCGTGGTGTCGAGGCGCAGCAGCAGGATGAGACAAGGAGAACCATTGTACGAGGAGTGCGCTGATGATCACAGCAGCAGCAGCAGCTGGCACGGCCGCAGGAGGAGAAACAGGGTCAGCAGTGCGGGAAAGATGAGGGCGAAGAGGAGCGGACGCAGCAACAGCTGCAGCTACAGCTTCAGCAGGAGAGTCAGGAGATTGGGCTGGAGCAAGAGGCAAGGGAGAGTGCAGCCCAAGCTGTGAAAAGTAGAGGGCGGGGAGGATGGTGATGAATGGTCAGCGCAGGATGAGGACGAGCCGAACTGCGATAGGGAAGATGCTGCGGCCGATGGGGATGAGGATGAGGACGATGAAGACAAGGATGGAACTGATGATGATAGTGATAATGGTCACAAGAATTGCGATGATGATGATGCTGGTGGCGACGATGGTATGGATAATGAGAAGAGAAGGAGCGGAGGACGAGCAGGATGAGGCTGTGGCTGAACAGGAGGATGTGGAGTATGACGGCGATAGTGACGTGGAGGGGGATGACGAGGAAGTCGAGGAGCATGATCTATCGGCAGCATGATTCCAACCCTAACGGCGACGATGGTCATGATACCGGTGATCGTGTTACTGCTGTCGGCGACGAGCAGCAGCTGCAGCGGCAGCGTCGGCAGCACGTGCCGATCCCCCACCAGCCGCCCCGCCCCGCCTCCCCGCACGCCTGCTTCTTCCGCCTCCACCTGCTGCTGCTCCCTCTTCCTGCTTTCCCCTTCTGCTCCTGCTGCTCCTTATCCCCTTCCCCCGTAGCCACTTAGGCTCAAGCGGCTTTGGCTCAAATCAGTATGGCTTGATACAGGGACATCAGGCTTGGTTTTCTCAGATGGCGCCCCGCATGTCGCGTGGATGGTGGTTTACCACGGACGGCGTGCTGTGGGAATATTTCAAATCAAGGGAGGAAAAACCACCCAGACCGGTCAATAAGCGTCTCTTAAACGGCCTTTGGCGTTTACTAAACAGCCCTGCCCTGTTCGATTTCTTCTTCGGGCGCGTTTGCTAAACGGCTTCGCTTGTCGGGGTGGTTCTTATCGGGGTGGGTTTTCTGCCCTCTCAGATGTGCGTTGCTTCCACATTTTCCACTCGAAGCTCATGACGAACCTCCAAGCTGCAAAGACGTGTGACGAACTCTTCAAGCTATCCGCGCACAAGGGAACCGATTTGTTGCACGGGGCATCGATTTTGCTTCAGCTATCACGATGCGGCGGCTCGATCCGGATCTTCACTTGACTGCGTACACCTTGCCCGCGAAAGCATGTTAATCATTCAGTTGTTCTTACATGCGGCAGGACCCGGCCATGTTTGACGATCTGGGCACCTTTCGCACAGAGCGTTCCGTGGCGGAGGAAGTAGGAACGCGTAATACCGATCCAGTCCGATCTGTTCTCGACCGCGGGCTTTTGACGACGCCCTTGGGATTCGGCGCCCGCATGTGCGTTGGCGCCCAAATCGCTGAGAACGAGATCTGGGCATTGGTGTGCTGTCTTTTTCATGATTTCGAATTCCGTCTCGAACAACCAGACAAGGCTTGGAAGATCCGAATGTCATTCGTGACCATTGCGGGGCCAAATTGGACCCTCCAAGTCTTGAGGAGAAATTGAAGCAAGCTCTTCCTAGCTTGCACTGTTTTGAAGACGCATTCGACCAACTTGTCTTCTTGGTTTCTTGCGCTCCCCACGGGGGCGCCATATATATATAGCCATATATATATATATATATATATATATAACTGGCTTCGCTAAGTCCGATGGGCCAATCCGATTTGCATGCCGTCATTCTGGTCCACACCTCCTGGCTGGAAGGGTGTGAATCGAATCGAAGTTGGTGTTGCTGTTAGTGCTTTGCCGGTTCGGCGCGAGGTTGCCGCGTGCTTTCGCAGCAATGCTGCGCCGTTCGGCGCGTCAACTCACAAGTTCTTCCTCTTCCTCCTCAACGACAGGAAACTAACGAGGCCAGCGTGAAGTGGTGATTTTTATTCGAAAACTTCCTCCCCTTCCTCCCCAGTGGGTAGCCCCGACTTGGGCGGTCTGCAGGCGTGGCGCTGGTGTATGACAGCAAGCAAGCAAAATAGCAGCGCGAACCAGCAAGAACCGCAGGGTGGGAGCAACATTTAGCGGCAGGCAAACAAGTATAACAAGTGAGCGTCCACCCGCCTTGGGCTTGATCTCTGGATCTGCGGACGCAGTGCCATCTCTCTTCCTTCCGCGCTGTTTACTACTTTCCTTCTTCGTTGCCGTCTTTCCCTCCTGTCCGGGCAACTCTTGTATGGTGGAGACCCCTTTCCCATCAGTTTGGAAGCCGACAGTTTTCTTCATCCGAGCTGCACATCGTTGTCGTTCATCGCCCTCTGTTTCCTCTGGGGGGAAACAGACATGTGGAGCGGCCCGCCCGACACAGAGGATCCACGGTCGCCTCACCCTCTGGCGTTATCAGCAGGCCTTCACGTTTCGCGTCTCTCCACTACCCGATTCACATACCCTGTTCATGAGAGTTGACGGAGACAGGGCGGAAGAGATACATGTAGTGAGACAGATCGGGTAACCAGGGTGAGCAAAGAGATCTCTGTAGGGGAGAGGGAGAAAACCCCGGACCAAAGGGAAGATGGTCTCTGGAAGAGAGAAGAAAGAACTCGCTTGACCACCTTAGTTCAAGGGCTGGAGGGATACCACTCAGAGGCAGAGAGCCTGTCTTTCTCCTCCCCTGCCGCCTCCCCTCCGAGCTGTCCCGTCCGCCCCCCCACCCCACCCTGCGCGAGGGCGCCGCGCGAACGCGCGAAGGCGCCCTCGCACGCGTCGAAGCCATGGCGGCGTTGCCCCGCCTTCTCGAGGCCAAGGTGCCGACGGAGGCGCCTGGTCCCCAGAACTCCTTCAGATTAGAGGATGGCAGGATCGAGTTTTTTTTTTGGGGGGGGGTCTGTGTACATACGGACCTTCACGTTGGTGCCCAGACTCAGGCAAAAGCAAGGGGGGTCACCGATGGGATTGCCACAGCTTGCAATATTCCGACATGTTGAGGATCACCCGTGTGGTCATGAACGAGCACAAAGGTCTGATCACAGTTGGGTAACGCTACGTTGGGGGGCCAGCAAGCACACATGCAGGTTTAACAGTTGCAGCCAACACCACCTACTTTCATTGTGATCCTCTCCTTGTGTTATAACCAGCTGCAGAAGCACACACGGGTCCATTTACAAGCCCATGGTTTCTAGCGATGATGTGTTAACGGGTTGAAGCCCACCGCGCCTGTTTGCTGAAATTGGCGTCGCGGCTTTCGTGAGAGGTGCGTCTAACTTTCAGTTGATGTCCCGATCGAGGCGGCCAGAGAGAGCGCGAACGCGGACGGCTCCAATCATCGACGCAGGACTCTATTCGGAGAGGCACGTAAGAGAATATGTTTCCAGTGCGGGGCTCTCCACACGTGTGAGGGGTGCGCCGAAATGGCAGGAGGCGGAGAGGAGGAAGAGGACGCGTGGCGCCGCCTCCGCAAAACGAGGACCCAACACCACAGGACGGTTGGGAAAAAATGAGGTAGTGCACGCGATGCCTCTCTGCTGGTGCGCATCCCAGCTCCCACGAGGCCGTCCCCCCCCAAAGCGAAGTTCGGCTTCCCTGCGCCACCTGCACGCCTGTCCAGATCGCCCCCTCGGCCTTCGGGGGCCTCCTCGGCCCTCCGGCCTTCGGGGGGCCTCCTCGGCCCTCCTGCCTTCGTCGGCCTCCTCGGCCCTCCTGGGCGCCCCCCCTTGCCAGACCCAGAGATTCGGAATCCTGCGGTTATGTGCTGGGGGGGGGGGCTTTTTCTTGCCCTCGCCACGGCCAGAGTCGCCCTGGCATTTCTGGCTGGAGCGCGCCCCTGGAGAGGCCAAGGGGGACGGTCGGTGTCCCATTCAGAAGAGGTCGGTCTGAGCCATCGCGACGGCATGTCCTTGACCGTGATCGCCTTATGTTCGGGCGGAACCAGGACGAGGACACACCTGTTCCCGAGCGACCCGGACGGCTCTCAGAACGTCTTGGAACGCTCTGAGAAGGCCGCGGCGCCCGAGACATCGTCCAGGGCCGCTGGACCCCAGAGGCTTTCGATGTATCCGCACCCGATGTTTTCCCTTCGCCCTGGCTTCCTGAGAAGGCCGCGGCGCCCGAGACATTCTCCAGAGCCGCCAGATCTGAGAGGTTCTCGATGTATCCTCATCTGGTGTTTCGTTCTCGTCCTGGCTTTGTCTTATATGTATGTATGATAGATCTACGTCTATATATATATATATATTTATATGTATATAGGTGTGTGTGTGTGTGTGCGCGTGTGCGTGTGTGTGGGGGGGTGTGCCGCACCGTGCCCCGGGGAGGCCCCGCCGTGCCCCTGCGCCGCCCAAAGACAGGCTCGAGGTGTGCAAGACGGATCCTCGGGAAACGAGGCCTGGATGTCTTCAGCTGGGGCCAGTGTGGCCTCTTAGGTGGGGGTCGGAGCAGATGGGGTCGGAGGATCGCGCCGCATCGGCGATGCATCGGCGATGCGGCTCGATGTGGGGCCCCATTTTCTCCTCGCCGATGTTGTGGATGTACCGCCGACGTCGCCGGCGCATGGCCGATGCATGGCCGATGCATCGCCGATGTAGTATCGGCAGCTGCGAGATCCTCCGACCCTATCTACTCGGACCCCATCGAGGAGGCCTCTATTGGTGTGCAAAAGCACGACGTCGGCTGGGGTCTGGATCACGCGTTGGTCGCGACCTTGGTGGGCCCCAGAGTTCGGCAGGGCCGCTTTTTCACCGTTTCCGACAATCGTGTCTCTTGGACATTGAAGCGCGAAACAAGGCGACCGGAGAGGGCAACAACACGGCGCTGGGATAGGGACCGGAGCCGGGACCAGAAGGAAAACGGCGACGGAACGGGCAACAAAACGGCAACACGGAACTCGTAAACAAAAGGCGGCCTGCGAGACCTTTTTGCGTGGCCAATGGTAAAAAAAAGGGAGGAGGATCAGGAGGAGAGCTAACAAGAGGCCCTGTCACTCCCAGGGCCCGCTGTGAGAGGTCTGGGGCACGCGGTGGTCGCGGCCGTAGCGCGGCTGCCCAGGATCGAGGGTTTCTGGGGCGAGGTCCGTCCGTCCTGGGCCTCCCGGGGGGGCTCCCTCGCCGCCAGGGCGGGATTCTCCCGTTCGTCGGAGAAGAAGGAGGAAACGCCATGAGCACGAACTTGTGGCGCTCCGCGCGGGTTTTTTGGATCCACGCCTGGCGGCAACGAGACGGCAGCACGGAACTCGTAGACAGGAGGCCCTGTCATCCCCAGGGCCCGCTGTGAGAGGGCTGGAGCACGCGGCGGTCGCGAACGCAGCGCGGCTGTCCAGGATCGAGGGTCTCTTGGGGGCGAGGTCCGTCCGTCCTGGGCCTCCTGGCCTGGGGGCTCCCTCGTCGCCAGGGCGGGCTTCCCGCTCTTACGGGGCGTGACAACGACCACAACCACTGCTTTTCTTTTGTTGCCGCCTCTCAGCCCGCAGAAACAAAGCAGTGGTTGTGGTCATCTTCGTCGAGCTTGGCACCAGGGAGATGACCACAGCCACTGCTTCTTTTTCGGCCGGCTGGAAGGCGGTGCAAACAAGAAGCAGTGGCTGTGGTCATTTTCCCGTCCCGCAGTTCTTCGAAGAAGAAGAAACGCGGGACACACAGGGAAAGAAACACACAGGCACACTTAATCGTCGATTCCCCAGAACATATGGGAAAAGATGGGAAGTGGGGGGGAAGACAAAAACCCAGAACATATGCGAAAATATGGGGGATCGTTTTATTTGTGTGTATATATTTGTGTGTCCCGGGGCCCTTTCAAAGGAGAAGAAACGCCGTAAACATAAACTTTGGGCGCTCCGCGCGGATTTCTTGGATCCACGCCGGGGGTCAGCCGGCGGCGCCTCCGGCGCAGGGGGGTGCCGCGCAGGTCCAGGAGATCCGCGAGAGGCGCCAAGAGTCTTTGTTTGTGGCGTTCTCTCTCTCCTTCTGCAGCGGTCGTGCTGGGAGAGGTCCGAGGCCGGTGCCGGTGCTGGCGTCGTGGTTGGCGGCCGTGGCCGGGGGTGGTCGCGGTCGCTGTGGTCGGCCGTGGTCAGGGGAAGAGGATGCGGAGGATGAGCGGGAGGGGGAGCTGGCGGAGAAGTGGGGGGAGGAGGAGGAAGGAGGATCAGAAGCAGCAGGAGCAGGAGGATCAGGGGCAAGGCTTCCGTCGGGCGTGTCCCTCTACAGGAGGAGTCTTCGAACACAGTAAGCAGCAACAGCCAGGGGGCGATGCTTCCAGAACTTTCTGAGCATTTTGAAGCTGCTGTCTGGAGTCTGTTTTGTTACTCCTCCAGTGTCTGCCTGCAGGGGGGCATGCCCGACCTAAGGGAAGGCGGCGAAGTGACAAAGGAGGGGGGCGGCAAAGACCAGGAACGGATGCGAGCGCAGAAGTGCGCGGCGCCCGTGCTGGGGCCGGAGCGCAGCTTTTTGAACGGCGGGAGCAGTGGAGGGAGGAAAACGATGGGCAAGTTTTCCACCACCAGTGCCATATGTATGTCGGGGGAGAAGGGAGGTTGAGGAGGTCCTCCTCCCCCCTCCTCCTCCTCCTCCTCCTCCTCCTCCTCCTCCTCCTCCTCCTCCTCCTCCCTCTCCTACATATGGTAGCGGTGGTGGAAAAATGGGCCCATCAGAAAAAACACCCGGACCCGACAGTTGGCGTTTATTTAAACGGCCCTGGGCGTTAACGATGCAGCCCTGCCTTGTGTTTGATTCCTCCTCTGGGTGCGTTTACGCGACGGCTTCGCGCGTCGGGGTGGTTACTGTCGGGGTGGATGCTCTGCCCTCTGAGCAGAGCGCCGAGCCTAAGCCGCGGCCGGCGCTGCAGCGGGAGCAGCTCGCTTTCATAACCAAAAAATCAAAGCACTCCGACGGAACAGAGCACGTCGGAGAACAACAGTTGCCGAATCCCTGCACGTGTGGGGTAAGAGTGTGCGGCAGTGGGGGCGTCCTGGCTCACCGCCGTCCCAGGGGAAAGAGGGGAGCAGTGTTCATTCACATGTTGTGCTGACTTTGGAGGCGCTTCGCTCTCCTCACAGGGCTTCGCCCTCCCCTCCGACTCTTTCGAAGAAGAAGGATGCCACGTAAACTGTTGGCGCTCCGCGCGAGTTTCTTGGATCCGCGCTGGACTCCCCTCCCCCCAGACCTTCAACATCTTCAGAAAACTCAAGAGATCTTCATAATTCACAAGAAATTCAAACGTTTACACACGGATTCTGAAGATCTGTTTATATTTTGCGTTTAAAACCTGCTGCATCGTTAAATTCAATCATATACATCTTTTACGTTGAAATATTATCTTCAAAACGATGTTTTGAAGATTTGCTGGGCCCGGCCCGAAGCAACGTCAAAGGACGCGGGACAGACTTTGTGACGATATCCTTACCGACCATACCCCCCGTGCGGGGTGCGCGGTGCAAGTGATTGATTGTTTGGCTGGACGTCTTACGTGTACAGCTGCATTCCATGAAGAATCGCTGCTGGGTCGTTTGGGGAATTTCTGGTGCTTCTATCAGAGCAGGCGCTGGCCTCCTCCTCCTCCTCTCTCATAGCAGTTTTGGTTCAAGATGAGTAAGGGGATTCACAAGAAGAAAAACCGCACCAGTGCTACGGACATTCCGCACGATATCGTTGCTGCTGCTTTCGAGGCGCACGTTCCTCTCGGGAGATGCAAACCGAGGGAGCTCTGGAAACTCAAGTCTGTATCCAAGAACGGGTGCAGTAGCGATTGGGCGGCTGCTAAACAAGCGTACGGTCTTTTGACAGATATACTTGATGCTTCAAAGGGTAGGCTAGTCAGGCAGAAACAACTACACAAGGCGTTCGTCACGCTCCTGAAGGGCCACGATTTGGTTTGGAGTGCGACCGACTCTGACAAGTGCATTCTAAATTTGCGTACCATGCTGTCCAGCGTGTGGTCGGTCACTCGGGATCCAGACAGACGGTTCCCTAGGCAGTACCGTTGCCTCGAAGCGTTAGGGAACAAACTCGACATCCAGACAAAGGCTGAGGACGCCAGTGCCAGCGAGAGTGACGGCGACAGCTCGAGCGCGCTCCCAGCCCATGCCGAGAAGCCGAAACCATCCGCACCCATTGTCGATGTTTCAAGCGAGTCGTCTGCTGAATCATCTGTTTCTGATGGCTTCGAGGCGCGACTTTTCTCCAGCTCAGCAGCAGCAGCTGCGGCGCCAGCGACAGCAGCGATGCCAGCGCCAACTGCAGCTCCAGCAGGGGGGGGCACAGCCAGTCGTCTCGATGTCAGCGGAGCAGATCAAGGCGCTGGCCGATCCGATCGGCGCGGGCCCAACGCCCAATGATTACGAGACGCTGACCGCCAAGGGGAAGGCAAAGGCCAAGGCAGAGACAGCCTTGGCCAAGGCCGCTGGCAAGGACGCTCACCTTAAACTGTACGCTGTCTTGCATTCGGACCCCGCGGGGTCCGAATGCAAGAAGACGACGACGACGACGACGACGACGACGACGACGACGACGACGACGACGACGACGACGACGACGACGACGAGAGGGGGCATGTGAGCGACACCCCACGCCGGGCATTAAACATCAAAAACGGGTTTTTGAGTTTTGATTTGGTTTTTGACTGTCTCGTCTGGACTGGGCCCCCCCGCAAACTTCGGCCAGAAACGACCGCCATGAGTTTGTAAAGCAATTGCCCCGAGGATGCGCGGAAACAGCCTGCAGCTGCAACTGGCGCCGCTGAGGATGCTGCGCGGAAACGGCCTGCAGCTGCAACTGGCGCCGCTGAAGATGAGGCGGCAGCAATTCTTGGGGGCGGCTTCGACTTCCCGTGGATGGCGGAATACGCCGATCTCAAGGACAGCGAGAAGAAGGTCAGGGAGCGGATTCGGTCTAGGGCATACCACATCGAGAGGAAGCGATGCTTGGACTTGAAATACGATATGGAGATGGCGAAAGAAAAAGGGGGCCCAGGCAGCCAATCGGGCCCTTGCACAATGGCGGACGCTCGTGGGACTGCGAGACAATCGTGCGCAGCAGGGGTGTGCTAGACGTTACAGTCACGCTAGCGCATTTGGCGCAGCATGTGCGTGCAATTTGTCTACACGTAGATCGCTAGACGCTCGGTCGCTTGCTCTTTAAGCAGAAGTACAGTGCTATCCCTGCTATCCAGGCAATGCACTTCTTGTTGTTCGTGTGATGCCCCCGCGTCTCCTATCTCGTTCCTTCCGCTCCGCTGACCCCCTCCCACGCTCACTCTTATACAGACTCACTCATGTTCACATTCATCCAAACTCAGACCGCTCACGCCCAAATGCACTCATAGCCAGCTCAGTCCTTCTCAGACTCCTAGCCGAAGACACCCGTGCCCACTCATACTCAGACCCACTCGACCGTTGGGCGGTGCTCGTTTGGGGTGATCTTTGGTATGAAAATGAGCCCCATCAAACGCGGTTGGTGTGTGTATATGTATACGTATATATATATATATATATATATATCGGACAGGCACAAGAAGTCAGAGGGATAAGTCAAGTGTAGGGTCACTCCGCCTTCCGAAGATAGTAGGTCGGTTGTGTAAAAAATTAGGTTTAAAAAATATCGCGCTTGTAGGATCACATGATCGCAATATGGTCGTCGTCGTCGTCTCTGCGGGTCTTCGGGGGGAGATTCCGTACCCCTCGCACATTGGAGGCAAGTTCGGCCCCCTTGCGCCCTGGATGAAGATGGCTCCGCGTAGTCCGTTGAAGACGCCAGGCGGGGCGAGCTGCGTACCGCAAGACGCGTTAATTCATTCAAAAGGTACTCAGAGGTCCTCAGGGGGAGACTCAAGGATCACAAGGGGGGACTCAGGAAGACTCCGTGCTGGACGGGGAGGCTCAGGGACACTTGGGAAACCATGGGGGACTAGGAAGGCCCAGGGGCCCTGTGGAGACTGAAGATCCTGGGGGAGTCGTCACCATTGACACAGTGGGTATCTCCATCTAGAGCACCATCGGTATCGACGCCGCTTCGGCTCAAGCCACTGCCTACACAACTGATTAATTTCCAGGGCCCTCGCGCGCTGGGGTACGCAATGGACGACCGACAGTTTGAACCTTTTCGCGGGGCTGTGTTTCGCCTGGGTGGATCGGAGTCGGCGTCAGCAATCGAAGAGTCGGCGGTGCCGTCCCCAGGCAGCGATGGCCACGGAGCGGGAGTATCTTACAGGCCTACTCCTGAACGCGTGCGTCGCCACAGCAGGAACACCCGTGGCCCCGTCGTGGACTTGGATGAGGTCTCAACGCCACGCCGTAACACAGAGGAGTACGAGACACAGATCAGGATCCTGGGCGACATGAAGACTGCGGCAACTTCGTGGGTTCATCGCATCCCAGTGCAGAAGTACACTGAGAGTATTGCCAACGAGGTCGAGGACTTTCTCTGCAAGATCACCTGCCAGGTTTCGCTTATGGAGGACAACACCAAGCAGCTGGACGCCATGTTCGTCGAGGAGGCTGCCAACAGCCTCAGCGCGAAGTTCCACGAGCTCGAGAAAATCACGAAGCCTTTCTTGCCTGACAACCCCGAGAGGGATGATGACGCCTCGCGTAAGAGGCAGCGCACTGAGTAGTGAGAGGAACGGTCGTGGGGCGAAGCAGCTCTAACTCAGTGCGCCTGAGTCGCGTAGCAGCTGCATCCAAGAGCACGGTGATGCGTTTACCACATGGTTTCGAAAATGGTGTCCTAGCTCAATGTTGGGGTTGACGGGGTAAACGTTCTGAGGCAGCTGTCCAGCCATAGGGGGCTGGGGGGGGGGCCGAGGAGAACCCAGGGGGGGCCAGGGGTGGCCCAGGGACCAGGGGGGGCCAGGGGGGGCCCAGTGGACCGATCCTGGGGGGTCCACGGGGGGGCGCATGGATTCTATAGGGGTCCATGGGGGGACCAAACGACCCTGGGGGGAGCAGGGGTCCTGGGGGGACTTAGAGGAGGAGGAGGAGGAGGAGGAGGAGGAGGAGGAGGAGGAGGAGGAGGATGAGGAGGAGGAGAAGGAGGAGGAGGAAGGGGAGGATTCTGTTCCTGGGACGCCCAAGGCCAACGGTGACCCCCGACGCGCGTTGGGGGTCACCTTCGGGATACGAAAGCCCAAGTAGGAACCTGCGTTGGGGGTCATAATCGGGGACTCAGGACCAGGGAGGAGCAGGAGGAGGAGGAGGCGGAGGAGGAGGAGCAGGATATTTCGGCTCCCTCGCACATTGGAGGCGATTTCTGTTCCCTCACACTTTGGATGAAGATGGCTCTTCGTGGTCCCTTGCACTCTTCGCATCGTTGCTGACCCAGGCGGCGCGTGGATTATCCAACGAGTCCCTTGTCTGCGTTTTCGGGCCTCACCTTTCCGCAACCGAGCGCTCCCAGGCCGGAACTTTCGAGCGAACTCTCACGCTTCAGCCCGCAAGCCGTCCTGGCAGGCACGCGGGAATCCTCCGGTGCGTCTCCCTTTTTCGAGTTGGCAAGTGCCGAGCTCAAACATCAAAAATGCATGTTTGATTTTTGTCCGGTGTCACGGCGCGCTCAAAGATCAAAAAATGCAGTTTTGATGGTTGTATGATTTTTGATGTTTGACTTCACTTTTGACACGTAAAAGCACAGGTCAAACGCATAGTCAAACATCAAAAATCCAACAAACATCAAAACTGCAATTTTGATTTTTGACGTGATCAAAAACGCATTAAAAACAATTGCGCATGTGTGATTTTTGACTAGTGCTCGTTGGCATGCAGTCGGCTTCAGCACTCCATGAGTTTTGGAGCATCGCAGTGGCGGTGTGCCTGAAGAGATACAGGTGCCCAACCAGTAACCCGTTTTGGTTCAATATTGCATTCACTCAGCGCGTTCAGCGAGGTGCCCGATCGTGTCACCCTCCGTCAGGCGCGCGCCATGCCTGGCAAAATCCCTGCGGTGAAGCTCGACGAGCTGGCCCCCGGCGCCGAGGAGATCGCCAAGGCGAAGAAGATTCTAGCTGAGTCCAATACCGCAGAGAAGAGGAGCAAGATGGGCTCTTTCCCCCATTGGCTCGCAACGAACGGCTACACCGATGGGGCGGCATCTCGTGGAGAACAGCGTGCTAAGTACTTGGAACGTTTCCTCATCCACCAGATGCGCTCCAAGAATGCGTCCAGGCCGGTGTCTGTCTCCAAAGAGGTGAAGACCCACGAGAAGGAGAGGCGCGAGTTGATCTGGATGGCCAAGAAACAAATGGATTCCATTCTGGGACCGATCAAGAGTGAGGCTTGGCGGAGCTCAAATAAGCTTCAAAAGAGGGCCGATCCCATCACGGGATCAGACGCGGAGCACCTGAAGGAATACAGAGTGCCCAAGGATATCCAGACCCTGGATGAGGATGTCATCAAGAGGTGGTTGGAGACGGGCACTCTCGAAGGTAAGGATGCCGAGGACGCCGCGGGCGGCGTGGGCCAACCGTCGGGCTCGAGCGGCGACAATGAAATCAAGGGCGAGGCCGACAGCCCGCTGAAGCAGCTCCAGAGGAGGATGGAGTCATTCGATGCCCAGACACACCTGCGGCGCCACCAGGAGATGCTGACGTCTGCTGGGGTCCTGCAGGCGACCATCGAGAAGGAGGGGTCGGCCAGTGCGAAGTACATTGGCAGCTTGCTCGACGGCTTGAAGAAACACGACGCGAACCTGCAGAAAATCGCGAAGATCTTCGAACGTGCCATGACTGACAAGCCAAACGAGAAGGAGCTCCCTGCCCTTTTCGAGAAGACCGACAAGCTGAGCAAGACGGACGTCGAGCTGAACGCGTGGGCGGAGACGTCCGGGCTGAAGGAGGCGCCCAAGACGGGCGTCAAGAGGAAGAGGCAGAAGGCGTTAGGAGTAAGCCTACCGCCTGAGCCAGCCTAGCTACCGCTCAGGGCGTTTCAAAGAGCCGCCAGCTTGAGCCAACAAGCCAAACCAAATCAAGCAACCACACATACAAAAGCAAGTACGTAGGTCTACCATCAAGCAAGCAGCAACCAATCCAAGCAACACCACAAGTGAAACAACGACCATAGACCAAAACCAAACACGAGCTATCATATTACATAAGCTTGAGTTGTTCGGCATTCTTTCGGCAAGCTCTATAGTTGGCGCGACCTGGGTTTCTCGCTATCTTCCCTCTCTCTCACTCGCACTCTGTCTCTCTCCCTCTCTCTCCTCCTCGCCGCCCCTTCCATCCTCTGTCAAACTTACTCTCCCCGCTCTCTCTCTCTCTCTCTCTCTCTCTCTCTCTCTCTCTCTCTCTCTATCTCTCCCTCTCCCTGCCCCACCCCTCCCATTACTCTCTTCCCCTCCTTCTAACCCCCCCCCCCTCAGTCGCTTCTGGCGCTCGGCGGGGGCCGCTCGACTAGTGCGCTTAGGGGAGAGCGCGCCGTCAAAGATGGGGACGCGCGCGTCCAAGGAATTGATATTCCCCGACCCCCCTGGTCCACGAGCATCTGCACGCACCTTGAACCCTCTTCCCCCTTCGCAGGAGGAGGAGGACTGTGATCAGGAGAAGGGGGAGGAGAAGGAGGAGGAGGAGGGGGGGGGGAGGGGGGGGAGGAGGAGGACCAATGGGACATCATCCAATGTTTTCGTGGGGTGTATTCTGGGATGCTCGTTTAGGTGATTCGCGATCTCCCATTCGACGTCAATGCGATTGTTATCTCTCAACCCAAGCTAGAACTGGTGCGCGCGAGTTGTTCTGGAGTTGGCCTGCGGCGGCGGCTGGGTAACCTGTCGCGACACGCGCGCGCGCACAAAGACAAAGACAAAGATACATACAAAGACCAAAAACAAAGACAACGACAGAGACAAGCACACACACACACACGCGAGCTGCTCCCAGGGGACTTTTCAAACACAAGGCACAACCACGCACACGAGAAAGCCAAACATCAAGCACAACCAAACACACGCACACACACGCGCACACACCGTAACCATTTGGACTCAAGCTAGCAGCAGGTCGCTTTCCACGCAGTGCTGTGCAATACACCGAACTTCAGATGGCAATCCTTATTGTGTTTGTGTGCGTGCTGTGGGTGTCAACTACGTCGGCGGGCGCGAAGCAGCGCATCCGCAGCGCCGAATCTTCGGTGCACGAGCTGGAGCACGAGAGCGGTTCGAGCCGCGGGCCGCGTGGAGGCGCCCGTCAGCGAACTGAGAGCGCTGCAGGGGCAGACCAGGCCAGCGATACGCCATTCAACGACGACCTGAAGGACAGGTGGCTACGGGGTAAGTTATCGTCGCACAACGTGCAAAAGCTCGCCCAGAACGCCCAGATGCAAGGAGCAAAACGGGCGGGGCAGCTGGCCTCAGCAGGCAGTGGCGGGAACCACCCTCAGAATGCGTTCAGGTCATTGGTGAACATATTTGAAAGAGCGTGTTCTACCGCTCCTGGCGGAAAACCGGGGGGGGGTCACTACCGGTTCGAACCTCTCCCCCCCCCCCCAGCTCATCATGAAAAGGGGGGGGGGGGGGGGGGTCACTACCGGTTCAAACCCCCCCCCCCCCATCGAAAACCGAGTGGGGGCGCGGACAGTGGCGGGGGCGGTGTTGGCGGGGGCAGTGGTGAGGGGACAGCGGGACAGTGGTGGGGACAGTGGGGGGACAGTGGGACAGCGGTGGGGAGGGTAGTGGCGGGGACAGTGGTGGGGACAATGGTGGGAACAGGGGGGGCAGTGGACAGTGGTGGGAACGGTGGTGGTGAGGGCAGTGGTGTGGGGACAGTGGGAATGAGGTGGAAACACTGGGACAGTGGAGGGTAGGTACAATGGTGGTGGGGACACTGGTAAAGGCGTCGGCGAGGACGGCGGTGGGACAATGGGACATAGGTACAGTGGGGACAGTGGTGGGGACAGTGGGGACAGTGGGGGCAGTGGTGGGAACAGTGGGACAGCTCAGTGGGACAGCGGAGGAGTCAGTGGGACAGTGGGGACAGTGGGGATAGGCAGTGGTTGGGTCCGTGGAGACAGTGGGGAGAGTGGAACCGTGGTGGGAACAGTTGTGGGAACAGTGGGGACAGTGCGACAGTGGTGGGGGCACTGGTGGGGACAATAGGGACGGTGGTGGAACCAGCGGGGGCAGTGGTGGTGAGGACAGTGGTGCTGGGAACAACAGTGGGGGATGTCATGCGAGGTGGTAGGGACCGGGAGTCGTTTGCTGGCGGTGCGTGTGTGTGTGTGTGTGTGTGTGTGTGTGCGTGCGTGCGTGCGTGCGTGCGTGCGTGCGTGCGTGCGTGCGTGCGTGTGTGTGTGGTGTGTGTGTGTGTGTGTGTGTGTGTGTGTGTGTGTGTGTGTGTGTGTGTGTGTGTCTGTGTGTGTGTGTGTGTGTGGGGGGGGGGGGGGGTCGAACAGGTAGTGACCCCCCTCCGGTTTTCGAGGGGGGGGGGGGGTTCAACCCTAGTGACCCCCCCCGGTTTTCCGGATCCGGAGTGGGGGGGGGGGGGGGGTTCGAACCGGCAGTGACCGACCCCCCCCCCGTTTTCGAGGGGATGGGGGGGGGGAGGGGGTTAGGGGATGGGGGGGGTTTTGCCGGGAGGGACGGGGGGGGGGGGGGGGGGGGTCCAGCAGGGGGGGGATTTTCGGAGGGGGGGGGGGGGGGGGCCGGGTTCCGGAGGAAAAGGTTTGCAATTTTCCACAGTAAAGCGGCGGTGGATCACGCTCTCTCACATATTTGAACACCCACTTGGGGCACCACCAATATATTGGGTGGAGATACGTACAGTGCATGGGGCACTAAAAACAGCATGGCCGATCATATTTCCACACAAATGGTTTTCAGCAGCACATTCTGCAGGTGACCATCGCTGGACAAAAACAATCACTGTACCGACGGGTGCTTGCTCGTAATTTTGGAGGAGTATTCGCGATGCGGATTTTGTCAAGGCTCATCCTTATTTAACAGATTCGGCACAGTGGGGCAAAATCGTCCCCATCGGGTTTCACGCCGACGGCGGCGCCTTTTCCAAGCAAGATAGTTTGCGGGCGATGAGCTGGAACAGCCTTTTGGGCAGCGGTACGATAAGGGAGACTCGATTCATCATAACGACCATTCGGAAATAAAAAAAGATTTGTCGGCAAGTACCCTCGATGCTATTTTCAAGATCATATGTTGGAGCTTCAATGTCGGGGCAACTGGGAACACCCCTGAGAGGAATTGGCTTGGAATCCAAGTTGGGGACGGCGCGTCCTCCTTGCTCGCAGGGGGCTGGAGAGCGCTCCTTTCACAAGTGAGGGGTGACTGGCAGTTCTATGGTGAAGCATTCTACTTCCCACAGTGGAATGCAGGTCCGCGCGTGTGTTGGCTATGCAAAGCGTCTTCGAATGATGCATGTTGTTTCACGAATTTCCGTTCGACGACAGCTTGGCGTAGAGCCCTTCTCACGCACGAGTCTTACCTCAGATTCTTGAAAGACTCAGGCCTGCCAGTCCCAATATTTCTGGCATTCGTGATCGGTCGGGTTTCGTCTCGAGAACATAATGATAGATGTCCTGCACACAATGGACTTGGGCGTGGCAGCCCACGTGGTGGGAGACGCGATGTGGCTGCTGTTCGTGAAGCGCGCTGTTCTCGGAGGCCGGCCGCACTTACGCAGAGAGGATGAAAAAAAGGGGAAGCACATCTGAAGAATTGGTACAGTGATACCCGCTGCGGTTCGAAAATCCGAGGGGCCTTGACCCTGGAAGCGATACGGACCAGTGGAGAATGGCCGAAGTTCAAGTCCAAAGCAGCGCCGTTGCGCCACCTAGCGCCATATGCGTTATACCTGATTTCAACATTCGGCCATTTCGGAGAAGGACATGCAGATGCCAAGCACGATTTTACCGTCCTCGCATTGTGCCAACTCCTTGTCCGCTTCTATGAAATCTTAGATCTGAACAGCATGTATTTGAGCGACGCCGTGAAGAAGGCGCTCGCCGATTTGGGCGTGCAGTTTGTATCGTTGTTTTCGAATTTGGCTTCTTGGGCTTTTGCGAGAGGCGAGCGCCTGTGGAAAATCGTTCCCAAACTACATTTGTTTGAACATTTGACCGAGCACCAGTGCCAGAACTTTGGGAACGCAAGGTTCTGGCGGCGCTATGCCGACGAGGATTTGGTAGGGATGCTTATCGAAATAGCCCAGAGCTGTCATCCCAGCGCTGTGGCACCGATTGTACTGTTCAACTGCCTGCACCTTATGTGGAAGTAGCTTACAACGAGTTGGCTTGCTCGGCGACGACGGCGGCGGCGGCGGAGGAGGAGGAGGAGGATAAGGAGGAAGGGGGTAAGGAGAAGGAAGACGAACAATGGTTTCAAACATTATAGCGTGCATATATCTTTAGATTCATACGCAGCTTTAAGAATTTAGCGCTGGATGAATCCGCGGGCCTGGCGCGCGGAGGCGCCAGAGGCGCCGCCGGGGGGGCCCAGGCGCGGATCCAAGAAATCCCCGCGGAGGACCAACAGTTCATGTTTTTATGTGTCTGTGTTGTTTGCTTCTCCTCCTCTCGGGTGTCCTCGCTCGTCGCTCGCCCTCCTCTCCCCCCCGGGGCTCCGGGCTCGTCCCGGTCCGCGGGTGTCGTTGCCTCCCCTGGCCCCCTGCTGCCACTGCTGTCCAGGGTCGTCCACCCCGTGGGCCTCTTGGCGGGGTCGGGCGCGCCAGGTCGTATCCGAATGAAGTCCCCTCTGACGCTGGAGTGCCATGGCGCAAACACTCGCGCAAGCGATCTGCAACCGATCTGCCGTCTAGGCGCGGCTGCTGACCTGAGCGAGGGCAGGGGAGGGGAGGGAGAGGGAGTCGAGGGGAGGGTGTTCGAGAATGGGGTCGAGGGGGAGGGCTGGGAAGGAGAGGGAACAGTCAGGCTGGGTGCGCCCGCGCCGTATCTGAGATCCTTCCCTCCCATGCCTTCCCATTGCGCTGCTTGTATTTCTATTGATTGGGTCAGGCGCTGGATCCATCTATGAGGTCTAGGTGGCTTGTGCTGCGCCCGTCCCGCCGCTCGCCGCGCCAAGGGCGTCTGGGCCAGGGCGAGGCCGGGAAGCGCCGAGGGAGAGCGGGCGACCTCTTGGTCGATGATCGGAATGGGTGCGGGAGGGGGCGCGGGGAGGGGATGCTGGACAGGACGGGAGGGAAGAGAGGGGGGGGGGTAGAGGGCAGGCGGAGACCCGGAGCGTGCAATGACGCAGCTCCCTCGGAGGGTGCAGGGCGGGTGGAGACCTGGAGTATGTAGTACGGCGGCCCTCCCCCCCAGGAGAGGCTGCGGGGGATCTTCCAGACGTGCGACCTGGATTCGAACGGCCGCATCAACAAGAGAGAGTTCATCAAGAGTCTCCGCAGCCATCAGGATGCCCCGCGGAGTCTCTCGAGAGCCTCTGCTGTCCCCCCACCTCTCTCCTCCATCTTCTGATGGAGTGAGGAGCGATGCAAGAAAGCCAGATGGAGCATGGATGACGGGCGGGGAGGTTTGGACTAGGAGAACGACGTCGTCGACGACGACGAGGCGGGCCCTATCATCCAGACGATGAGGACGGAGAAGACGAGGAGGACGAGAAGGGGGAGTCGGAGGATGACCAGCAGGAGGAGGAGGAGGAGGAGGAGGAGAAGGAGGAGAAGAAGTTGGTGGAGGACGAAGAAATCGAGGCAGAGGATCATCACGATTAGGAGGATGAAGCGTGCGACGAGCATGAGGAGGAGATGGGCCGAGGAGATGGGCCATAGCGACGCCAGTTGCGACGGTGGGACCTCCAGTGGCGGTCGAAGGCTGATCAAGAGCGTGGCCAAGGCAGTGCACCAGACATTGAGGCGCTGGCCTCCCACTGATAAAAACCTTACAAAGGGGAGTTCTCCTGCGGTTCTCGAGACACCGAGCGGCCCTGCCCGAGGAAGAGGAGGAGGAGGAGGAGGAGGAGGAGGAGGATGAGGAGGAGGAGGAGGAGGAGGAGGAGAATGAGAATGAGAATGTCAGTTCACTAAGTGAGGGAAAATGGGTTTTAAAGGGGGGAAGAGGGGGGCTTCCTCGAGTTGGCCTGTCGGCTGGCCCGTTCGGCCTTGCTCAAGACGTTCGGCCACTGTCTCGAAATAATCTTCCTTGATACACTCTTCACCCGTCGCCGTGGCACGCAACAGACATCGGTCCTGGAGGGCGGATTTCCGCTTGCTGGAAAATGACCCGCATACCCCACATAACCACAAGCTTAGACACGTGTTCAGTTTCATCTGATGGCTTCCATGCACCCAGCCCCCCGCTAAGTGTAGCTTCTGATCTTCTGGGAGTGTGTGGAACTCGCCATTCCCGTTCAGAGGCAAAAGACGAGGGGACCGTTTCCATTCGGTGGTTCTGGCCTGAGTGGCCGTGCCAAAACACCTGGATCATTTCAAGCCCGATTCGTCGAGCTGGTGCTGTGACAGAAGTGCTGCTACTACAGACGGTGCGTGAGGAGGGGGAATGAGGGGGAGAAGGAAGACCCGCCTGTTCCTTCACTCCTTTCTCGGCCTCCGCGGCCAGCACATCCACAGAAGCTCGAAGCAGCCTGTGCCGAACCAGGCAGGCACGTCGTTCAACTTGCCAAAGCGCATGTCGAAAAAGCTCGGGCAGCCGTGCTTGAAGGGCGGCCAATCTGACTAGCTCGGCAATGATAGTGTGGCCCACAACCTGCCATGATTCAGCACGGCCTCCGACACACGTCTTCGCCTGTGAGATGGGGATTCACGAAACGGACCTCCACGAGCTCGGGCGATCGGTGCGCAAGCAACTGGCCGATCCTAGCCCACTTGTCGCTGCCCTCCCCTTGGTGATGAATGTACCCCTGGGCCTGCCAGTCTTTGAGTACGTTCTCGCCATCCGTGCTGTAGATGATCGCCCCCTGACTCGCCTACATAGCTAACCAGAGGGCGCGGAGTTCTCCGCGTCCAACAACCTGCTGACTGCCAGACAACGGTCCTGTGATGAAACACTTGACGGCAGGGTTGATGTAATCGGAGACCGTGGCGATCCCGAGGGCAACTCTTCTCAGTCGGGGGTCAGAAGTGTCTGGGCCACCGCTGGCGTCTCCGAATATGACCGTAGGTGCAGCAACAGATCCCGCTGGAAGACAACTTTCGAACACTCCGTCATTCAAGCCTTCGCTGTACCAACAATGGTTATCTGGAGCGGGAGGCATTTTGGTCCAACCAGCTGGGATGAGGCCGCGAAGCCAAAAACACTCGTGCATCTCGTGCCGTGTCCTGGCCTCCTGGTCCAAGCACTCGCCCATTGGTGTAAGCTGCAGAGCCGCTGCTCTGGGAGCAGCTCCAGTACCGATGATACGATGCTGCCACAACGGCCACGATCAACATCGTGTGAGGCACCCGCACGACCTGCCGCGCGAGCACCCCGCACAGTCGCTGAAGACGACTCAGCACTCCGTGGTCGGTACACTTGTTCGTCTTGCCTGGCCTTGGGGCCGAGCACCTCCCACAGCTATATGCTGAGCAGCAGGCCCGCGAGCCGAGGGCCTCGAGGGTCGAACGCTCCGACGTTGATGCCACAGTCTTCTGAGCGAATAGGTATCGATGCCTCCGCCCAGGCCTTCCCCGTCAAAGGGATGTTCGGCCTGCCGCCAAAAGGGAGCCATGGCTGCAGCATTGACGTCAAAGAGGAAGGGAGGAGGAGGAGGATGGAGGAGAGAGGAGTGCGGGAGGGAGGGAGGGAGGGAGGAGAGAGGAGGGAGGGAGGGAGGGAGGGAGGGAGGGAGTGATGCAAGAAAGCCAGATGGAGCATGGATGACGGGCGGGGAGGTTTGGACTAGGAGAACGACGTCGTCGACGACGACGAGGCGGGCCCTATCATCCAGACGATGAGGACGGAGAAGACGAGGAGGACGAGGAGGGGGAGTCGGAGGATGACCAGCAGGAGGAGGAGGAGGAGGAGGAGGAGGAGGAGGAGAAGAAGTTGGTGGAGGACGAAGAAATCGAGGCAGAGGATCATCACGATTAGGAGGATGAAGCGTGCGACGAGCATGAGGAGGAGATGGGCCGAGGAGATGGGCCATAGCGACGCCAGTTGCGACGGTGGGACCTCCAGTGGCGGTCGAAGGCTGATCAAGAGCGTGGCCAAGGCAGTGCACCGGATATTGGGGCGCTGGCCTCCCACTGAAAAAAACCTTACAAAGGGGAGTTCTCCTGCGGTTCTCGAGACACCGAGCGGCCCTGCCCGAGGAAGAGGAGGAGGAGGAGGAGGAGGAGGAGGAGGATGAGAATGAGAATGAGAATGTCAGTTCACTAAGTGAGGGAAAATGGGTTTTAAAGGGGGGAAGAGGGGGGCTTCCTCGAGTTGGCCTGTCGGCTGGCCCGTTCGGCCTTGCTCAAGACGTTCGGCCACTATCTCGAAATAATCTTCCTTGATGCACTCTTCACCCGTCGCCGTGGCACGCAACAGACATCGGTCCTGGAGGGCGGATTTCCGCTTGCTGGAAAATGACCCGCATACCCCACATAACCACAAGCTTAGACACGTGTTCAGTTTCATCTGATGGCTTCCATGCACCCAGCCCCCCGCTAAGTGTAGCTTCTGATCTTCTGGGAGTGTGTGGAACTCGCCATTCCCGTTCAGAGGCAAAAGACAAGGGGACCGTTTCCATTCGGTGGTTCTGGCCTGAGTGGCCGTGCCAAAACACCTGGATCATTTCAAGCCCGATTCGTCGAGCTGGTGCTGTGACAGAAGTGCTGCTACTACAGACGGTGCGTGAGGAGGGGGAGGAGGGGGAGAAGGAGGACCCGCCTGTTCCTTCACTCCTGTCTCGGCCTCCGCGGCCAGCACATCCACAGAAGCTCGAAGCAGCCTGTGCCGAACCAGGTCGGCACGCCGTTCAACTTGCCAAAGCGCATGTCGAAAAAGCTCGGGCAGCCGTGCTTGAAGGGCGGCCAATCTGACTAGCTCGGCAATGATAGTGTGGCCCACAACCTGCCATGATTCAGCACGGCCTCCGACACACGTCTTCGCCTGTGAGATGGGGATTCACGAAACGGACCTCCACGAGCTCGGGCGATCGGTGCGCAAGCAACTGGCCGATCCTAGCCCACTCGTCGCTGCCCTCCCCTTGGTGATGAATGTACCCCTGGGCCTGCCAGTCTTTGAGTACGTTCTCGCCATCCGTGCTGTAGATGATCGCCCCCTGACTCGCCTACATAGCTAACCAGAGGGCGCGGAGTTCTCCGCGTCCAACAACCTGCCGACTGCCAGACAACGGTCCTGTGATGAAACACATGACGGCAGGGTTGATGTAATCGGAGACCGTGGCGATCCCGAGGGCAACTCTTCTCAGTCGGGGGTCAGAAGTGTCTGGGCCACCGCTGGCGTCTCCGAATATGACCGTAGGTGCAGCAACAGATCCCGCTGGAAGACAACCTTCGAACACTCCGTCATTCAAGCCTTCGCTGTACCAACAATGGTTATCTGGAGCGGGAGGCATCTTGGTCCAACCAGCTGGGATGAGGCCGCGAAGCCAACAACACTCGTGCATCTCGTGCCATGTCCTGGCCTCCTGGTCCAAGCACTCGCCCATTGGTGTAAGCTGCAGAGCCGCTGCTCTGGGAGCAGCTCCAGTACCGATGATACGATGCTGCCACAACAGTCACGATCAACATCGTGTGAGGCACCCGCACGACCTGCCGCGCGAGCACCCCGCACAGTCGCTGAAGACGACTCAGCACTCCGTGGTCGGTACACTTGTTCGTCGTGCCTGGCCTTGGGGCCGAGCACCTCCCACAGCTATATGCTGAGCAGCAGGCCCGCGAGCCGAGGGCCTCCAGGGTCGAACGCTCCGACGTTGATGCCACAGTCTTCTGAGCGAATAGGTATCGATGCCTCCGCCCAGGCCTTCCCCGTCACAGGGGCGTTCGGCCTGCCGCCAAAAGGGAGCCATGGCTGCAGCATTGACGTCAAAGAGGAAGGGAGGAGGAGGGAGGAGAGAGGAGTGCGGGA
>CAUYUJ010017953.1:0-30000 GCA_963575745.1 Prorocentrum cordatum
CGCGACTACACCGTCAGACCGCATGGCACCCATAGGGCTGGCGCGATTTGGACGCAATTTGGACGCGTCCAAATTGCGACCAAGTCGGTTTGGATGCGACTTGGACGCGTCCAAGTCGCGTCCAAGTGGCGCCCAAATCGCGACCAGGTCGGTTTGGATGCGATTTGGACGCGTCCAAGTCGCGTCCAAGTCGCGTCCAATTAGGTATGGCGCAAGTGACGTTGTAAATGTGATGGCCTAGTGCAGGCGTACATCGCATGTGTCTGAGGACGTGTGTACGCTGCAGGGGCTCCTCACATGTGCGATCTCGAAGCGAATTTCGTGGCAGAGATAATGCCACAGCCTTAATACACGACCGACAATCCTGGCTGTAGGGGTCGGGTGGATGATCGGGCGAGCGATTGTTGACGGACTTAGTTATGTCAGGCAGTGCGACCTCACGCAGTGGTTTGACCACGCAGGGCAGCTATTGCTCGATCGGTCGCCTCGGCAACGCGTCGATCGCGGCGAATGGTAGACTCTCGCTCCCCCCCCCGCCACGCCATTCTGCAATGTCAACCCCGCCCCTGCAATATCACCCCCCCTGCCTCCACCGCCAGCGTGTGTCTCCCCTTCGCCGCCGCTCCCTTTCACCCGTTCGCCCCAAACGCCACCTGTCCACATCTCCCGCCCCACATCGGCGGAACTGGCATCGACGATCGCCCGCCCCGCGCCAACCCGCCCTCCGATGGCTACCCAGGTCGCGGTTGATGGTTTTGGCTGACGCTCGCGGCGTCAAGGTTATATTGGAGAACCCTTCGTGTTCCATCTTGTGGCACGTTAGCTCCATCAAGGCCAATCGCCCGTACTGCCGCTTCTCTCTCTCTCTCTCTCTATATATATATAGATCTCTCTCTCTCTCTCTCTCTCTCTCTCTCTCTCTCTCTCTCTCTCTCCCCCTCCCTCTCCCTATATCGGTCTCCCTCTCTCTCTCGTTCGCTCGTCCGATCACCCGCCGTGTTTCGGTGTCCGTATTCCGCCTTTGTTCGCTCGTTTTCTCCGTCGCTTGCCGTCTCTCTCCTTATCTCGCCCCCCCGCATCCCCACGAGAACGCTATTGTGCGCCCCCGGTTGCTTTGCAGAATCGCCCCCCCCCTCCGCGGTTGGCCCCGCTCCACCGCCACCTGGGGCGCTGAGAGTTGTTTTGTTTTTTCGGGGGCGGGGGGCGGCGGAGCGCCAGGGGGGGGGGGCGACGAGCAGGAAATACAACGCATTGAGAGAACACTGACAGCTGGGGGCATACCACATCATCCTCATCACCCGCCCTCATCGCCAACCGACATCGAAATCGATTCCCCAGCCTACTCGCCCCCCTGCCACCGACTAGAGAAACGAAACCAGGTAGACCCAGGCTAGTATTATGCCGCCGTTCTCACCGATTTCCCGCCGTAAGTTGTTCGGCTCTAGCTGCCTCCGCCCACGCCGACGCTTACGCCGCCACCGCCAGCGCCGAGACGAGCGATGGCAGAGCCAGTGGTCACCCTCGACGGCGCGAACAAAGTGATGAGGTGGTGTTGGATGGCGGATTGGCGCTGCTTCGTGCCAGTCTGGTTCCCAGTGGCGGGAGAGGGCAAGTACCCGCTCAACCCGCTCCCAAAGCAGATCAAGCAGGAGTTGGTCGAGTCGTTCTCCCACCTGCGCAGCGCCTTCACCGACGAGGAGGCCCAGACAGCCATCAAGCTGTTCGCGACCAAGCGCGGTGAGCGGCAGTGGCTCTACAACGAGGGCCCAGACGTCGGCGATGAGTTCCCTGATAACGGCTGGGTCGTCAACGAGAAGACGGCGATCGCCGTCGTCGTGGACTGGCCGACGGGCCCGCTCGCGTGCGATCAGAAGGGCGGCGACGGCGACGGCGAGGGCCACGACGCCGCCACCGACGGCAACAAGCAGAAGGGCAGCGGCTCCGCCAACGACTGGTACGACGATCAGTACGGCTACAAGAAGCAATACGACGACTACAAGAAGCAGTACGACAACGAGTACAAGGAGCGCTTGGACAACCTTGAGAGTGCGGGGAAGACGAGCGCAGGAGGGCTTGACCCAGGGTTACGGCTCGTTGTCACCAAGAAGGCGTTCAAGACGATTTCATCGAAGATGATCGAGGATGCAGTGGAGAAGGCGTACAAGGCGGGTTTCAGGTCGGCCATCAAGATTGCCCAGGACCAGCAGCTGAACGAGAGCTCACGTGAGTCTGGCAACTCGAGCACCTCGTGGCTCCACGCGAGCGCCAGCTGAGCCCGCGCGAAGGCGCCCGCGTCAGAGTGGCAGTATAGCGAGTGCACTCCTCGGACCAGCCTGGTCCTTTCGGCCATCTTGGCCGCGCACGCGCAGAGTTAAGAGATCAGTCGGCCTGCCTGGCCTCGAAAAAACACACGTGGGCATGGTCTTGGCGTTAGATCGCAAGTCCCGGCGTGGCATCGCGGCTGCTGGGCGCACGTCGCCAAGTTTTGCTTTCGGCGTTAGGTCGCAAGTCCCAGCGTGCCATCGCGGCTGCTGGGCGCACGTCGCCAAGTTTTGCTCCAGCGAAGAGGAGGATCGATCGGAAAGGGGCGGGCGACGCGTGCTACCTGTTGAGGGTGGGCACGGGGGGTGCAGGATATTCCAATCGTTGCAGCGCTGGTTCGGGCCCACCGCATTCTCGTGAATGGGGCGGGGCACTGGGTGGCGACCTTTCCCTGAGCACTGCCAAATGCACGTTTCTCTGCTGCTCGACAATGCCCCCCCTGTCCTGTCTGCGAGCCATCTACCCGTTCACCTCCTCGCCCCCGCCCGCCCCATCCCCATGGAGTTCTAGACGCTTCGCGCATCCCCGCCAGCCCATCCAGAATCGACGCCCAGGCGAGTTGAGGGGCGATCAAGGAAGCACGGGGGCAAAAAGGGGGGCGGCCGAACCGCGCGATGGAGAGAGTGGGGCGAATGGGGAAGTTGGATGGATGGATTAGGGAGTAGGGAGAAGGAGGACGAATGAGATGAGGAGGAGGAGGGGGCGGAGAGGGAGGAGGAGGATGAGATGAGACAGGAGGAGGAAGGAGGAGGAGGAGGAGGAGAGCGAGCAAAAGAGGCAGATGTCTCCTGGATGCTCCTCGGGGCCTCCTGGTGTATCTGTTGAGCGTCTTGGGGCGTATTGGGGGTCTCTGGGCGGTCGTGTGTGTGTGTGTGTGTGTGTGTGTGTGTGTGTGTGTGTGTGTGTGTGTGTGTGTGTGTGTGTGTGTGTGTGTGTGTGTGGTGTGTGTGTGTGTGTATGTGTGTGTGTGTGATTGTGTGTGTGTGTGTGTGTGTGTGTGTGCGGTGTGTGTGTGTGGGGGGGGGGGGGGGGGGGGGTTCTTCGGCGCCTTGGGTGTCTCGGGTGGGCCTCTTGGGGCCGCCTGGGATCCTTTTGGGACCCCCCTGGGGGCCTCTGGAGCCGTCTTGGGGCCACCTCGGAACCTCTCAATGGGCACCTCCTGGTCGCTGCTTGGGGCCACCTTGGAGGAGATCTATTAAACGACCTCGAGGGGTGCAGTAATTAGCGCCCCCCCCCCCCCCCCCCCCCCTCCCCAGGAGGTCACCTTCACCTTGGGGCCGAATCCCAAGGGGCCAAACAGGATGGATGCAACACTGGAGCCATAATGGTGCCAGCACCCTCGTAAAAGCGCCCAGGCCAAGGAGGGGGCGTAGGGGGGGGGGTAAACCACTCCCCGATGAGGAGAATGAGGGGTGGAAGAGGAAAAGCCCTGAACCACCTACGCCCACGCCTTCGGCCGCGCCTGGCCGAGAGCTTGCCGCGGGCGCCGTGGCTGCGCCAACTGGGCCCGACACTCAGCGTGATACCGATGGGGGGCGCATGTACATGTGTCCCCCATCGGTATCATGGCTGGGGGGTGCCGCAATGTTTCGCGTCGCCCCCTTTCACGCATCGGCGCCCCGCCCGCCCCAGATGCCCCCTTGACGTCGTACTCTGTCCTTCTGGCAATGTCGGCTCCCCATCTCTCTTGTTCTCTCTCACTCTATCTCTCTCCCTATTGCTCTCTCATCTCTCCCCCTGCCCCTCTCCGCCCGTTCCTTCTGCGCCCCGCCTCGGCCCGATCTCCCATCTTGCCCGCCCCCGTCGATGCCGCCCGTTCGCAGCCGCTCCTGGCAGGCCAGCCTGAACATGATTAACGCTGGCAAACTGACAACGTACCTCGCAGTATTCGGCTGGACAGGTTTAAAGCCGCTGGCTATTTTTACCACTCACTCTCTCTCTCTGCTGCACGTATGCACATAGGTGCTACCAAGAGGGACGCATCACGTTCTCTGTCTGCTTCGGGCTCCCACGCCCCTCTAACGACGTTAGACCCGCGTGTTTCAAACCGTTCTCGGGCCGGCGCAGATGGAAAGGCTGCCATCACAGGATGGAAGACCAGAGCTTGGGTCAATAAGACCAAAGATCAGGCCTCATCCAAAGAATACCCCTTGGCGTTTTGCGAAGCTGTCGCAGAGTTCATAGCGCAGACGCGCTAGACACACCGTGCACGCGGCGCTGTACATATCTACATTTATAGTTATATATGTATACAGGTGTGTATATTTATATGTATATATATATATATATATATATCCTATAACTGCAACTGACAGCGCGCCAACGCACGTTACACGCACGCACACGACGCATTTCATAATAACACGCGCGTTATGACTAGCCAGCCTGCCGACGTTGCCAGCGCCCGAGCCAACCAGCAGATTTGCCCAGTCAGCCATGGCTGCCACAGCCGCCTGGAAATATGAGTGCAGCGTGGACGGGATGGTGGGATGGAGGAATGGAGCTAAGATGATGGGCGCGAGGTCCGTGGTAATCGCACTGTGATGATCGAATGCGCCCACGGCGAATCACCGCCGCCCCCTGCCTTTAGGATGTGCCGCGCTATTGGGCCATGTGTTTCCCCAGCCTTTGTGGAAACCCTTCGGAGAACACATGTACCAGCATTCGCGTGAACGCCAGTGCATGTGAAATCCTCATCCACCTCGCGTGCAACGCGCCTTCTTTTCGCAATCGCATCACTGCCCCGCTGCCCCCCCTTCCTCCGACCCTCCTACCAGTCGATCTCGTCGGCCCGAGATTCGGCGAAGCGCCGCCGATCCGATCGATGCTCGAGCTCATAATTCTATTGTTATCAAGTGGCATCTTTCGGTCCTTACCGATTGTTGCGCGCGAGGCCGTTCCACGCTCAATGCGATGATTTTTCCTTTTTTAAACAAAAAAAGAAAATTCTTCAGGGGCCAGCAGGTGGCCCCAACTGGCTCAAACTAGCGGCCAGGAAGGCTTGCTTTGTAGAATGCTGCGCGTGTCGGGCAGCTATCTCCTTCGCCGCCAGCCCGAGAAATCGTGGGTCGCCCGCTGGCCCCTGGAGAATTCTCGAGATCCTCGCAAAGAGCGTCGAACGTCGTCGCGCGCAGTATTTCGATAGTTACAAAACATGGAAACGATCGAATATGGCAAAACCATCCTAAACCAGCATGATATACTAAAACAAAAAAAACAAACACCACGTTCTTAAATTAAGATCCTGGCGGCCCCTGGGTACGAGAGCATCACCGGCATCTTCAGTATTTTGCATGTGGCGTCAGGCGATCGGCCGAATTTGAAAACTCCACCCACCTCGCTGGGGCATCGAGTTCTTGGGAGCGGCAAGGGCCTTGCGGCAGGGCCCCCGCGACCGCCATCCGTAAAAGAGGCATCACCGTCATCTCTTGCTTCTCTGTTACCGCCATCGCACCGCTATTCGGTCTCATCGAGGGTGCGGCTTTTGGGGTCAGAAACGAAAGTTTAACAACACCAAGAATCCGGACCGCGGACCCCCATTGCAGCCGAGCGCCCAGGGACACTATGTGATCGCGCGCCCCTTTCACTCTGATGCTGTGAGGATCGAGCAGGTAGTCGCCCAGAGAGCACAAACAACTGAGTGAGGCAGCTGCCTGTGCTGCCATCGGCCTGCAATGTGCCCCGCAAAACTACGCACATACCGTCCGCCGCATAAATTACAGGGGGGCCGGCGACCCTTCATTTCAGAGCGTGTGGGCGACCAGACATGCCATCGCGGCCCTTACGACCATGCCGTTGAATGCCGAACGTGCCCTTGGGGTAAATGGGCGCTCCCAGCAAAACTTACAATGGGTTGCGATGCGGCGTCCGTTTTACGTTGGCCAGTGCGACGTTTAACTCGCAGAGTTTGTGTCACCAGCCGACATGCAAGGTCCAGGGTAGCGTGCCTTTGACCGAAGTGCGCCACCGAGGGTGCAGTGATGCATGGTTCTCGTAGTTCTGTCGGCTCTGGTGCCAGGTAATCGCGGCTTACTTTGGCGCTCGCACGCAGCATGGACGACATTGCCAGCAGGCAGTAGGCTCTTGAGGTCGGGAGACGCTGTGTTGGCGTGGCGTTCAGCTCCGCGCTCACCTGGACCCAACAAGGTTTGATGCATGTCGTCGGCGTACGTATCGAGATCCACCAGGCAATTTGCACAGCACAGTCAACGGATGACGTCTGGCAGCTGCTCACAATCAGCATGCTGCCGTGAAGGATGACGAGGTGGAATCGGTGGAGTAAGGAACATACGCAGGCCCGATGGTCTCCGCATCCAGTCGACGCTAAATAGGTCGCCGCGAGATTAAACCGCGGCTAGCTCCAGCCGCGGGGGTTGTCGCCACTTGGGGGGAACCCCGTGCGCGGGTGAACGACTACCAAAGGAGGATGAGGAGGAGGAGGAGGAGGAGGAGGAGGAGGAGGAGGAGGAGGAGGAGGAGGAGGAGGAGGAGGAGGAGGAGGAGCAGGAGGAGGAGGAGAGGAGGAGGAGGAGGAGGAGGAGGAGGAGGAGGAGGAGGAGGAGGAGTAAGGATGAGGCGGATGAGGAAGGGGAGGAGGAGGAGGAGGACGAGGAGTTGGAGGAGGAGGATGAGGAAACAAAAAGATGGTGAGGAGGAGCAGCAGCAGGAGGAGGAGGAGGAGGAGGAGGAGGAGGAGGAGGAAGAGGAAGAGGATGAGGAGCATGAGGAGCATGAGGAACATGAGGAACATGGGGAGGAACGGGCGGCCGCACCGACGAAAGCCGCGCGGGGATTTGAGGGACCCAGACGTCCTTAAACATGTTGTTGTTTCAATGCGTGGCCCTCTGAGCAAAACTCTCCACCCCTTCTGTGGGGCCAGCCTAGCGCCCCTCAGATCCGTTTCTGAAGGCACCGCGGCTCCCCCAGGAAAGCGCCCCACCCTACAGAAGCCGACGCGAAGGAAAATCGCCGCGACAGCACAGCTCACGAGTGGAGGTCCGGGGGAGCGGCGGCCCTCTCGGCCAGGGATGTGCTGAGGTCGCTGCTTGGCAGCCGCCTCTCTCCTTCCCCCGCCCAGGTCCCACAGGTTCCCCGCTTCCGACTGCGCACGTCACGATGGGGTCTTCTGTGGAGCTCCAGGTCGGCCAGGACACGCGGCCGCGGCTGGAGCAACATCAGCGCAATGGGAAGGGAAGGGATGGCCGTTGGCCCGGACCCTCTGCGGCGGTGCGCCCGGGGGGAGGGCAGAGGGGCGGGCCTGCTCAGAGGGCTCAGAGGGCCTCCGGCCTGAGGTGCTGGCTCCGCCATCTCCGAGGCCGCAGAGGGCCAAGGAGGGCTGCTCGCCCGGGGCCTGGCCAAGGCCTGGCCCTGCGCCCCAGGCTTGGCGAGGAGGCGAGAGGCGGCAGGCGGCAGGAGGCAGGAGGCAGGAGGAGGCCAGGGGGAGGCAGCAGTCGGGGGAGGAAAACATGGTACTGCTGTTCGTCCTGGAGAGGCCTCGTCGCCACGGCTGGGTTCTCTGGGAAATTCAGGGCAGAACGCACCCTGGGAGAGGTCTGGGGAGTAGCAGTATCGGTTTCTTTTTGCCCCCCGAGGCAGGAGGAGGCAGGACTACAGGAGGCAACGGGAGACAGGAGGAGGCAGGAAGCGGGGGGGAGGAGGCGCTTCCCACAGGGCTGGAGGGCTTCCGAGAAGCCCTGGCGCCTTCCGAGAAGGCCTGCCCCCTTGTACTCACCCCCTCGGTGCGCCTGCGATTGTCGCTTGCTCGCGCCCCCACCGGTCTGGCTCCTCGTGCTGCCCTCCGACGCGGCGCGGCCGCGTCCGCCATGAATTTCTGGGACGAGGAGCCTGCGCCGGAGCAGGTGCCGGGGCCGGGGGGCGGCAGCGCTGCCGTGCAGGCAGCGCGCGGCGGCGGCGCGCGCGGTGGCGTCGAGGATGACCTCGTCGTCGCGCAGGAGCCCAGGAGGGGGGATGACCAGGGGAGCGGCCAAGAGGGGGGTGATGACGATTGGGGGGGAGGGTACATCATGGCGCGGGCAAGCAAATATTGCGAAGGCCTTACGGCCGGTGCCGCCGACCCTGAATGGCGACGACGACGACGACGACGACGACGACGAGCGCTCTTGGGGGCCTCTTGGGGGTAGTTTGTGGGCCTCTTGGGAAGCTCTTAGGGGCCGCTTGGAAGCCTCGTGGGGGCCTCTTGGGGCTTCCTGGGGGTCTCTTGGAGGGGGCCTGGGACGTCTTGGAGGCTTCTTGGACGGTCTTGGGGCTATCTTGGGCGTTTTCGGCCGATCTTTGGGCGACTCGGGGCCCTCTTGGGCCGTCTCGGGGGCCATCTTGGGCATTCGGACCTCATTTGGAGTGTTTTCGAGGTTTCTAGGCCGCCCGAGGAAAACGAATCTGCCCCTCCACCCCCCCCGGGACCCCCCCTGGGACCCCCCCCGGGACCCCCCCCCCCTCTGGGGAAGGGATCAAAGGGAAGGGGCTTCCCTTCGACTCGATTACGACACTGCTAGACTTTTCTCTCGCTCACGAGCTTGAGAAGGAAGCTGCAGGGAAAGAAGACGACGGAGGCGACGACCGACGGAGACGACGACTCGAACAGCCAAGCCCCTCGCACACGCCGACAGGGTCGGCGGATTTCCTCCCGGGTCTCATGAGCCCTTTCTCTTCTTTCAGCATGTCCCGCAGCTCTGGTGCAACGTCAGGGGGGCAGGCTCGGGGGGAGGCGCATCGACCCACCCGCGCCACTTCGCCGGGCCGCCCCGGGCGCGTCTCAGATTTGCCCGGCAGCGCGCGCTCGACCTTCCTCGCGACCGCGCGCTCGATGAGCTCCGCCATTTGCACGACGAGCTCGCGGTCCTCCCAGCGGAGCTAGCCGCGCACTGCCGTCGGCGGGCCCACCGGCTGATTCACCGTCTCGCCCCTGGCCGCAGCTGCGCGACCTTCGCTGTCGTGGACAGGCAGGGCTGCGCGACAACCGGCCCTTCGGCGATGGCCTCCACATTGCGGGGCCATTGGTCGAAGGCATTCGCAGTCCAGGACACCGACGCCGCCCTTTGAACCCAGCGGCTGCATGATGGTGCAAGACGCCCCCCCTTCGTCGAGCCCTCCAGGAAGGACTTCAAGAAAGCCTGGCACTTCTCCAAGAATAGTGCGCCGGGCCCTGATGGCACTGCTTTCCAGGCATCGCGCAGGCTCGGCGACTTCGGGGCTGCCGTCCTGCGCGACGCCCCCTCAGCCCTTGCCGCCGCCGACGCGCTGGAGGCTCTCGGCCAGGACTGGCGCGACTGTCTCTCTCTCTCTCTCTCCCTCTCCCTCTATTGAATCGCTTCGCTCATTCCGCCGGCCCGTGATATGGCATCGCTGGTTTTTGTCTGTGTGTTCGTTGCCCATGTTGCGCTCTTGGGGGCGGGTGTCGTTCGGACGCGTTGCGTGGGGAGTTTTGATGGTGAAGCAGTTCCCTGGGGGTCGTCTCTCGATGGGGCGAAATAGAGTCGTCGTCAAGATGCTTCTTTGGGGGGCCTCTTGGGGTCTGTTGAGAGGCCGTTCGGGGGCGCCTGGGAGACATGTTTGAAGCCTTCTGGGGCTTCTTTTGGGCCTCCTGGGAGTCTCCTGGGGCCTCTTGGCGACATCTTGGGGCCTCTTGGAGGCCTCTTGGGGCCTCTTTGGGACCTCCTGGGCGCCTTCTGGGACGGAGGGCTCCATTTTTGAGTTCTCGGTATCCCTCCTGAGTCCCTCTTGGGCCCGTCTTGGGGCCTCTTGGTCCGTCTTGGGCGGCGCTTGGGCCGTCTTGAGGGCTCTCTTGGGTCGTTTCGGCGCCGTCTTGGGAGCTTCGTGGGCCGTCTTGGAGCGGTCTTGGGGGCCTCTTGGGCCGTCTTGGAGCGTCCGGAAGCCGAAAAAGCCAGAACACAAAAAACATAGAAAAAACAAATGAAAATCAACGATTTTGGCCTCTTGGGGCTCTCTTCGGAGGCCTCTTGGAAGGCTCTTGGGGCGTCTTGGAGGCCTCTTGGGCTGTCTTGGGGGCCTTTTGGGCCGTCTTGGGGTCATCTTCGGCGTCTTCGAGCGCTCTTTGGGCGTCTCGGGGGCCTCTTGGGCAGTCTTGGGGGCCTCTTGGGGCACTCTGAGCGCGCTCTGGGGAGCCTGAGAGGCCGCACCCAGAAGGAAAACCATCTCTGAGTAGACTTGGTCGGGCGGCGGTCGGGCGGCGGTCGGGCGTTGGTCGGGGTACTTTTCGCCGGGGGACCCCCAGGGGCCGCCCCGCGCGCGCGAACTAGAAATACTGTTAATACTGTTAACCAGTTACCGGAGATCTTAGCACGCCCTGGCCCGTTGGGCCGGCGAATTATATATATTTATATATATATATATATATAATATATATATATATATATATATCCAGCCTCCTGGCCCCCCACAGAAACGGCATTTCAGCGAGACCGAGGGCGGCATTTTGGCGCGCGAGGCCGCTGCGTCTCGCGCGGCTTCTTGCGCGACGCCCTGAAGGCTAAAGGGTGGCCCCCTTGGATGTGCACGTTCGCGGTTGGCCCTCATTGGAACAGTGCGTTCAGCATCTCTCTTGGATGTGCGCCATGACGGTTCTACGCTGTTTTCTGGAGTGCGGCGGTGCTTTCCGTTCTCGCCGTTGCTCGTCGCGGTTCTTTCGGACGCCCTCATTGGGCGGGCCCGCGCATGGCTCCGCGGATCACGCCCCGGGCATGCGCGGATGTTGCCGTCGTGCCCCCGAACGCTTTCGTGCCGCGCCATCTCTGGCCTTCGGCTCCGCCGCGGGACAACCGCCCGGGCCCCCTCGCCCTGCAGGGCGAGGCGGCCGTCCGGAGCGATCTCCAACAGCAGGTCCCAAATCGGAGCGCTTTCTCCAACCGACAGCGCGCCGCCTACCCTGGCTTCTGCGCGGGGCCAGGCAGGGGGGCCGCTCGCGGGTGAAGGCGGTCGCCAAATTCCAGGAGCGCGCCCCGCTGCGGCGGCGGGTCGGACACGGCCCCTTCGACGCCGTCCTCGCATATCGGATCTACGTCGTCCCGGCCCTTGCCTTTCTCGCGCGGTTTCTGCGCCCCCTCGGTAACGTTGAGCGCGACGTCTGCAAGACGCTCTTCCGAGGTCTTTGATGCTGGACTTCGGGCTGCGCGGAGCAGATCCCTCGGCGCCCCGCGCTGCTTTGGGGGAGCTCGCCGCGCGAAGTTGAGCGGGAGGATTGGTAGAAGACGGCCCGACTTCATGTGGGGGTCGATGAGCGGGGCTTGTTTTTTTCGCCAGTTCCATTGGCGCATGGCCACTGCCCGCTCCTCCTTCTGCCTGGGCGCCGGTGCGATCGTGCAGTTCGGCTTCTGCGCGGTCTTGCCTGGGGCGCCCCTCCCAGGGTTTGGTTTGCCACGTTCCGCGCTCTCTGCAACGGCTGGGCTACCGGGGGTCGATCTGGCGAAGCTGGCCCTTGAATTTCCGGACGTGGGCAATGCTGGGACTCCTTGCAACGCTGCGCGGTGTGTCCGGTCGCGATGGATTTTGCCAAACGGAAGCTCGGCCTTCCGCGTGTTCCGGTCGCTGATCGCCTCGACGCCCTCTTGGCGCTCCATGTTCTGCGCGCCGCCGAGCTCTCCAAGCGGGCATTGCTGCTCAATGCTGCTCATTCGGCTAGCTGTGCCAAACGCGGCGGCGCCGGCAACGCGGCCGAAGCGCCTGCGCAATTCGCGCGCGAGGCCGCCAGCGGGCACTCTGGACTACGACGAGCGTTGGCTGACACATGGGTTCGGTAGCGGGCGGCTCGCACTACGGCGCTGCGTTGTACATGGGTGTCTTCTCCTTGCGAGGTGGGCCATTATTTGTTCGTGCGGTTGTGGGCCAATGACTGGTTGCACCACCTGTGCTCCACTGGTGTCAATGACTGTTTCGGCAACGGGTGGATCGGCGACCTGCACATTTTTGTGTTCGTGGCCACCTGGGCCATCGTTCACCTCATCGTGTACGTGGTCTACTATGCCCTCGTTCCTTGAGGCGTCCGCAGCGCGCGCTCACCAAATGTTGGCCCCTCCTCTTCTCTTTTTTCTTCCTCCTCCTCCTCGTCGTGCTCCTCTTGCTGTTTTTTTTGTGGGCAGAAGTTCGGGTGGCTATTGCGGCCCACTGACCCCGACTCGATTTTGCGGGGGGATTTGTTGTTTTTCTCCCATGCTGGGCCTCTCCCAGTTAATCGGGTGGTACGTCTCTTCTGCTGTGTCGCGGCGCTGTTTTGCGGAGCCGGTCGGACTTCTGGCGGGGTGGGGGCACGTTTTGTCCGCCCACCGCCTCCCCTGGGGCCCCCCGCGCTCGAGGGGGGGGAGGGGAACAGTTTCTTTCCCCCCATTCCTTCTCCTCCCATATCCTCCTCATGTTGCTGTGGTTGCGGCTCCTCTTGATGTTTTGGCATTGTTTTCTTCCCTTCCCTCATCCCCCGCCGCCGACGCCGCCTACCGCCGCCGCCGCCGCGGCCGCCGCCGCCTCTGTCGTCGTCGTTGTCGTCGTCGTCGTTTTCGTTGTCGGCATCGTCGCCATTGTCGCCGTCTTCGGGGGGCGGCCCTTTGCCTTCCTCGGGTTTGTGCCCCCCCCGCGGGGGGGGGGGGGCGTCCGAGGCAGTGGCCCCCGAGCTCACACGGGGCAGCCTGACTGTCGGAGCACTTGAGGCCGTCAAGGCCCACGACGTTCGGCAGGAACGCGCTATCGCCCTCGTCCCCGCCTGCTCGTCCCTGCTTCCCGGCAGCGTGATGTTGTTTTGGCAGTGCCGGGCGACTGGACGGCGACTCCGTTCAGGGTTCTTAAAAAGCCGCGCGGTGCGAGCGCGCAGTCGCCCCCCGCCTCTTCTCGTTTCCGCATTTCGTGTCAGCTTGCCTCTGCCTCTTCTTGTGGACTGTGGCCGTTTTTTCTTTCTCCCGCTATGGTTGAGTAGCAATAGAGGCTGCAAATGGGGTATTGTTTGACGTAAAATATTATTACGCGTTTGTGTTTGGCCCCCGTCTGTGACAGCGGATGATCTCTACCAGTGTTACGTGGTGCATCACCCTCACCTGCAATAGGGTATATATATGTATGTATATGATGTATGTATGTATGTATCTATGTATGTATGTATGTATGTATGTATGTATGTTTATATATATATATATTCCTCGCGGCTTGGATCGAATCCGCCGCAATATGTTAACATGTAATAAGTAACGTGGCTGAGGCGCTAACGTATGCAGCGAACCACGGCCCTTCCAGTGGAAGTGAAAGCTTGCCCAACAGCCAGCGCGTGTGAATGACCGCTGCGGCGGGCCTCGCGACGCAGATCGTTGTCGATACTGTCAAGGCGAGAACACTCGGAAGCTGATAGCTTTACGAACGACGCTGGCCTGGCGCATATGGCTGCCCAGCATCGGGTACGACGAGAATCGCACAGATGAGCAAGTAATCGAAGACGCGACCGGTACCTCGTGCCACAGACTTGGCACGCGCCGTCCGCAAGGCAATACAGCCGCTGGGATACTCGGGTGCCATGTTTGGCACGACGATGCGACCGCAAGGCCCTGTTCGAGGCGAAGGCGCAATCACACAAATCACACTTGAATGATGCAATTTGGGAGCTGGCCGGAGGGAGAGAAGGAGTGCCCAGGTCGCACACCGACTCCACGAAAATTACCCTGGCGACGTACCCAACCCCTGCGCAATGCGGGGCATGAGAAGCTTGGGGGTCGTCATACGGAGGTGATGACGTGACATGGGCGCATATACTTCTGCGAGCGGCATTCGTGAGGCTCGCAGCCCCCCATGGATTGCCATGTCCCGCTAAGATCTGCCTGGTGCCTCGCTCCGCTGGACCAACCAGCAGCCCTCGAAAGTGGCGACAGTTTTGCAGATCGCAGCCCCCCAGGGACGGCGAGGTCCCGCTCAGGTCCGCGCGGTGCCTCACTCCGCAGGACCCACCAGCAGCCTTCGAAAGTGGCGACAGTTTCGCAGATCGCAGCCCCCCAGGGACGGCGACTCCGGGACCCACCAGCAGCCCTCACGACTCAGGTCCGCGCGGTGCCTCACTCCGCAGGACCCACCAGCAGGTTTCGCAGATCGCAGCCCCCCAGGGGCGGCGAGGTCCCATTCAGATCCGCGCGGTGCCTCACTCCGCAGGACCCACCAGCAGCCATCGAAAGTGGCGACAGTTTCGCAGATCGCAGCCCCCCAGGGACGGCGAGGTCCCGCTCAGGTCCGCGCGGTGCCTCACTCTGCAGGACCCACCAGCAGGCCTCGAAAGCAGCCCCCCAGGGATGGCGAGGTCCTGTTTGGATCCGCGGTGAGTGCCCTCTCTGCTGGCCTCCCCAGCAGCCCTCGAAAGTGGCGACAGTTTCACAGATCGCATCCCCCCAGGGATGGCGAGGTCCTGTTTGGATCCGCGGTGAGTGCCCTCTCTGCTGGCCTCCCCAGCAGCCCTCGAAAGTGGCTACAATTTCACAGATTGCAGCCCCCCAGGGACGGCGAGGTCCTGTTTGGATCCGCGGTGAGTGCCCTCTCTGCTGGCCTCCCCAGCAGTCGAAAGTGGCGACAGTTTCACAGATCGCAGCCCCCCAGGGATGGCGAGGTCCTGTTTGGATCCGCGGTGAGTGCCCTCTCTGCTGGCCTCCCCAGCAGCCCTCGAAAGTGGCGACAGTTTCACAGCAGCCCCCCAGGGATGGCGAGGTCCTGTTTGGATCCGCGGTGAGTGCCCTCTCTGCTGGCCTCCCCAGCAGCCCTCGAAAGTGGCGACAGTTTCACAGATCGCAGCCCCCCAGGGATGGCGAGGTCCTGTTTGGATCCGCGGTGAGTGCCCTCTCTGCTGGCCTCCCCAGCAGCCCTCGAAAGTGGCGACAGTTTCACAGGTCGCAGCCCCCCAGGGACGGCGAGGTCCCGTTTGGATCCGCGGTGAGTGCCCTCTCTGCTGGCCTCCCCAGCAGCCCTCGAAAGTGGCGACAGTTTCACAGGTCGCAGCCCCCCAGGGACGGCGAGGTCCCGTTTGGATCCGCGGTGAGTACCCTCTTTGCTGGCCTCCCCAGCAGCCCTCGAAAGTGGCGACAGTTTCACAGGCCGCAGCCCCCCAGGGACGGCGAGGTCCCATTTGGATCCGCGTTGAGTACCCTCTCTGCTGGCCTCCCCAGCAGCACTCGAAAGTGGCGACAGTTTCGCAGATCGCAGCCCCCCAGGGACGGCGAGGTCCCGTTTGGATCCGCGGTGAGTACCCTCCCTGCTGGCCTCCCCAGCAGCCCTCGAAAGTGGCGACAGTTTCGCAGATCGCAGCCCCCGCAGGTCGCAGTTCCCCAGGGACGGCGACCACAGGGGGGGCGGGAGAAGGACGCGACCACACTCCTCTATTCAAAACGAATACCCAACCAAGGAGGGTTGGGAAATATACAATTGACAGCGTGAGACCAGCGAGCTGGTTACTCGACAATGAATTGAACCCACGGGGCGAAAGACTCTGAAGGGTCAGGCAGTCCAGAGCACAGAGCCGACATCCGCCACAAACATTGCAGGTCCTCCAGCACAAGCTGCACCCAAGGGAGGCGAGGCAGAGGAGGAGAAGGAGCGAGAAGTGAGTGTAGCTCGGTGCGACCCTGGCGGTCGAACCTGCCAAAGTACACCAACCGTTTGCACCTGAGCACACAATCAATAAAAGGCGCCTTCAGGCTGCGGCGAACCTCGAGGTCCGAAGCACTATGGCCATACCTGCATTGATCAGCAAGGCGTCGAAGACACCTCATGTAGCTCGCATTCAAGACGCGCAGTGCAGCAAGAGACCTGATCCGGATGTGAGCGTTGAAGAACAAGCGCGAAAAAACAAGCGAACGGAGGAGGCTCCACCGCTCCTGCAACGGAAACAGGCTGTTGCCGTAGATACGGACCGACAGGGGGCTGTATGCCTCTGTGGCCGCCTGGGACCCGGCCCGGGCCTCAGTGACGTTGTTGCCGCCGATCTCAGTGATGCCGCCAAGGTGCTTGTACTGGTGGACGACAGAAATGCTGTTCACTGAACCGGGCACGCGCACGGCCATAGAGCCATCCGGGCCGATGCGGCGGGCGTGATAATGAGTTGCAGCATTTTTGCCACGGTAAACGATGCAACACTCTGTCTTGCCGGGCTTCCAGTTGATTTCGAACTGCAGTAAAGTAAACACCTCGCTCAAAGAAACGAGGAGAACATCGATGCAGGCGTCCAGCTCTGAGGCGGTTTTGGCGCATAGCATCAAACACTCATCGTCGACGAAGGCCACGCCGACTATGGGAACGGTGGTTTCGTCACTACTGTCGCACTCCGCTGGGGAGAGGAAGTCGGGTCCGTGCCGACGCACGCGATGAACAACACCAGCTCGGAGAAGAGCGTCACGAAGGAGGAGAAGGCCGACGGAGTACGAGCCGTTGAAGATGGTGCTGCCAAACTTGCACCCCTGCTTGCCACCGAGCCTCACGCTGGCGGCAGTGTCAAGGTCACCGTAGCTAAGCCAGCTCATCGAATGAAGATTTTTCACCAAGCGCACTATCTTGTCCGGGACGCCCCATTGCCTCATAAGGGGGCCGTGCACGGACACGCCTTCCATGACCCACGACACCTGATGAGGAGCGAGGCCGAATGAGGTGAAGTACTCGTTGGGGACCTTGCAGTCAAGGGGGATTCCCAGGACCAGCTCGCGCAAGGCCTTGTCGAACGCCTTGGACAAGTCGACATATAAGATGAAAGTGCATAGCTGGAGAGCCTTGCACCGATCAATGAAGGTGAGGACGACGTGAGAGGCAAAGTCGGTACCTCGGCGAGAGACGGCGCCGAACTGGGACGAGGGCATCCCTGCCTCGTACCTTGGCTTGATATGGTCATTGAGGATTTCCTTCAAACCCTTGCTCATGTGGTTGTCGAGGTGGATGCCGCGTTACTCGTCACAAACGTGTTTGGAGCCCTTCTTCTTGTGGACGTCTACAACACGGCTACCAGCCCAAGCAGACGGCCAAACTTCGCAGGAGACCACGCACTCGTACACCTCGGACAACTTCGAGGCAACAGCACCACCGCCAGCACGCAAAACCTCAGCAGCAATACCATCACGAACAGTCCCACGGTTGGACTTCAGGCGCATCAGGGCCTCCTCGACGCGGGGGGGGGAGACGTCGACGCTCTCGTCGAGGATCGGGGCCTCAAGCGGGATGCTGCGCAGCTGCTCGATGGACATCGGGGTACCCTTGAAGACGTCGGTGTAATGTTGGAGCCACCGTTCCTGCCGTTCGGCTTCGGAGGTGGTGAGGGTGCCGTCGGGCTTCTCCACGTGCTGAGGCTGCTTGGACGTGAAGCGACCACCAAGTGCACGTAGAATAGCAGAGGTCGTGCGCGAATCACCTCGGACGTGAGCGTCGTGAGCTTCCGCTGTTTTGGCCTCGATAAAAGCCGCACGGTCGGCGGCAATGGCAGGTTTAATAATCCGCTGCACGGTGTTGGCGGCTCGCCACGCTGCGGCCGAGGTGAGGCGTAAAACGTGAGAGTCACGCCGAGCGCCGTTACGGCGGCCAACTGCGTGCCATCCCAAGGACCCAGTGGACGTGGCCTGGAAACGACTCCCCGGATGAAAAGCTTGGTGCACCAGGCCAGCCCAAGCACACAGGTAGAATTGAAATACGGCTTGCAAGGAGTGTCGACGAGCAGCGCTAGCCACACGACGGAGAGGCGCGATCGTGCGGACAGTGCTCCACGTTGAAGGTGAAATCCACGGCTTCCGAGGGGTGTCACGAAACGCACCGAATGAAGAAATGGCAGCGTTGTACACGTGCTCGGTAAACTCGTTGGCGAACGTCTCAGAGCACAGACGGTTGGACGTGCGAAACTGCCACACCAGGTCGGTGAAGTGCTGGCAACGTGATGGGTCGCAACATGCGGCCTTGTTGATGCGAGCACGCGGTGTCGGCTTACTTCCACCAGCATCGTCGCCGTCGCCAGTGCGAGGAAACCCACAGATTTCGGAAACCACAAGGCTTGACCAGGTGGTCGAAATTCTCACCACCGAAAAGGGTGTAGTCGATGCTGGAAGTCTTGCCGTGTTTGGACCTCCACGTATACCCGGCGTTGAAGAAGGTGTTGGTGGCGACCATGGAGCATGCAGAGAGGTGGTCCAAGAGGCGGAAGCCGTTGTCGGTGAACGGTTCCGGCTCGCACATGCCAATATGGGGGCCGTGGCCTTGGACACGTCCGTTGCAGTCGATGCCGCAAACGCGAAGGTACTTGGGAAACTTGCGCGTCAGATCGAGGACGGCGCGATTGAGGGGGTCCCAAAAGGAGTCCTTGATGGAAGCCGGGCTGGCCTCAGTAGGAGCGTGCCCGCACACAACAAGCAGACCACGGCAAAGCACAGGAGAATAGCCGGCCACAATAGAGAGTCGGGCTGAAACACGGCGAACAACTTGAAGTTGCAACCGAAGGCGAGAGGAAATCCACACCTGGCAGCCGTAGAAACCGGCACCATCAGCACTTCCAACATACATAGTGTAGTGAAGACCGTCTCGTACATCAGAAGCTGCAGAGCGGCCTTCTTGCACACAATACGTCGATATCGAGTTTGCTGCAATCGATCTCGAGCAACTGGACCTTGCCGAGCATGAGGGCAAAGGTACCACGTGTAGCCGCTAGAGAAGCCTCACGAGGGTACAACGTAGCAACATTGCCAGAGGCAAACTTCAATCGGGACGCCGGGCCATGCTGGCCTGCCTCGTCGGCTCCCGGTCCATTTAGTTTTTTCCCCTGGTGTACCCGTGCTTCTTCATGGGCACAAAGCCATGACCAAACAGCGTGGACTGCCTGGCCACGGGCTTCTTGGTGGTATTGCGCACGAGCACGGGAGCCGTACCATCGTCGGATGGGCCTGCTGGCGCTGGAGGCTGTTTGCCCTGCAGGCGCCGCGGCACGCGGGCAGCAGCGGCCAGGTCGATGGTCTGCTGGAAGCCCTGGAGGAGGTGCAGCACGTACGAGTTGGCGGCCTCGGTATGCAGAGGGTTTACGTTGGTGTCGGCCTGCAGCGACTCCATGAGGGTGCCGAACTGGGAGGAGATGCTGGCAAGGACGGCCTGCGGGTCGGTGCCGATCATGGGCTCGTCGGATTCGCCTGCCGGGGTGATGCACTTCTCCAGCTCCTCGACGTTGGCCGTGAAGCGGGCGATCTCTTCGTCGGAGGCCGCAAGGGCAGCCTTCGCAAGCTCGAGCGCCGTGGCGGCCTCGGTGCGGCGAGAGCGCGCGCGAGCCAGCGCAGCGCGAGCATCGTCCAAACGGGCGCCGACGGGTTTGGCGTCCCGGATGCTGGCTTTCAGGGAGTCGATATCCGCCTGTAGGCCAGCGCGTGACGATGCGAATGCCAGGCCCTCGGGGAGGGCTTTCATGGCGGTCTCGAGCGACTGGATGTTCGTCTTGGCATCCTTCGTGTCCACCGGCGACGACGTCACCAGGCACACGAATGACCTGCTCGGGTTGCCCGGGCACCGCGCGGGTCAGGGCGGTGGCAACCTGTGCGAGTTGAGCTCGGACAGGGTGCGCAGGCTTTGGATCCTGCGTGAGGTTGGTGTTCACGGGGCCCTTGGCGACGGAAGCGTACGAGCGCTTCAGACCGCAAGACGAGCATTGGTGTTTGCTCCGGTTGGCTGCACCGCAGTGGGTGCACTGCCACGCACGCGGCGGCTGAGGGCCATGCTGCTGCTGGCCGCCATGCTGCCAGTGCATCGTCCGGTCGGGAGCCTGCACCCACTGACCCCAGCGCTGAGCAGGTAGATGCCAGGATGAGGCCGGCGGGCGCTGCCACCCACCACCAGCGCCAGAAGGGGACCATTGCATACCACCTTGTGCCATCGAGCAATAAACTCAGGAGAGAAAGCGGTACTTGGCGTACCAGTCAAGCAATGGGGACTGTTGCCAAGTGGAGTGTAGTCTTATGTATCAACTCAAACCAACCCCATGGTTTGAGCCAAAATGGATACGGAATATATATATATATATACATATATATATATATATATATATATATCCGCGAGTTTTGCCATATCTCAGTGTGTGTCTTTGTGCCTCCCCCCTCTTCCTCTCCTGCTCGTCCTCTCCGTCTCCGCTCGGTTTCCCCGATGCGATTTGGGTTTCGCTCCACGCTCGCATGTTTTTTTTGTTTTTGTTTCTGTGCTCTTCCTCCGTTTCCTCCTCTTCCCTTTGCTGTGCACGGTGCGCGACTGCCCGCATTCATGTCCGCTGCCCTGGGGTGCACCGTGTTTCAATTCCTCGCGGTACCTCGCGATTTCTTCTTTCAGTTTTGAGCCTGCCGCCGTACATGGACCATTCCTCTACGCCATCGCTCGCTGGACTGCTCATCGAATTACATGGTTGGACGCGTCATTTGCGCGGCGTTTGAGGTAGCTGGCTGCGCGCTTGCGTCGCCGAGTGTGTCATCGTGCTGATGTGTCCGCCCACCTTCCTCCACCCCAAAAAAATAGTCGACCCCTTCCGAAGCTCTTTCGATCGCCGTTAGGGCTCTCCATGCAGCCGAGCTGCCCCTCGGGCGAGAAAGGCGAGCGCAGCTGGAAGGCGTTGGAGTCACCTGCATTTCGATGCTGTGCCTCCTTTTCCTCCTCCTCTTCTGCTCTTCCTCCTCCTCCTCCTTTTCCTCCTTGCTCTTCGCACGGGCATGGTGCCGTATCCTGGTTTCGGTGCCACCTATCGCGAAGGGCGCACTGTCACTTGGAGTCGACGCGTGTGCGTTGGGGACAAGCAGGCGGCCGTTGTCTTGCCGTGGTGGAGGGCTTAACTCCCTCGCACCATGGGTCCCATGCGCAAGTGAGGCATACGTTTGCTTTCCTGGGTCCGCGTAGCTGGCACGCAGCATTAGGATCGGCGCAGCGGGGCCCGCAAAATCAGGACCTGCATCGTCTCCTGAGGTGGGTGTTTTCTACACCCCAGCACCATTGGAGGCGGTGCGCCACCTCGGGGCAGGTGCCCGCGAGTGGGCCGGCGTCAAGCTTTTGCCCTGTGCTGACACACCTTTTCGTCGTGGTGCACCCTCCGGGGACGACTTTCGTTGTCGTTTGGCACATGCTCCGACATGCTCCTCCTCCTCCTCCTCCTCCTCCTCCTCCTCCTCCTCCTCCTCCTCCTCCTCCTCCTTGAGGTCTTTCAGCCTGGAGGTCGATGCGGAGTGTGAGGGCGTCGAACCACCACAACATGATGCGCCTCGCACAAGTTGATCCTGGCGAATGGGAGGAGCAGTTGCTACGACATGCTCGTTCCATGATTGAGGCTGAAGGTGAGTTCTATACAGCCCCTGCGCGGCGTGTTCCAAGTTTGACGGTGCTGCTCCTGTCTGCGCTGCTGGACATCCTGGTACGCCAGGTTAATTCGTCGCAGGGCAGCCGACCTCCTCCCAGGGGCCCGCGGGGTTGGAGCAATCGCTCCGTGATGTGCCAAGCGGAGGGGGCGGCCAGCTTGTTTTGATAGACGCGCATGATGACGGTAGACAAGGCCCTGACGGTGAGCCGGTTAAGGAGTCGAGGCCCCAGCATTCTCTTTCGGTGGTCCGTTCTAACATTAGCGAATGGGGCCCCGCTGCCTGTCGTTGGGTCGCGGAGTGCACGGTGGACGTCATCATCTTCTTTGAGCACAGGATGCGAGGCTTCAAGTACTAGGCCACGGCCAGGAAGTTTCACAAGCTTGACTGGAAGGTCGTGGCCCAGGCTGCCCGGGCGATGATGGCTGATGACGCTTCTTCTGGTGTCTTGGTGGCGGTTCGCTCCCATCTTGGGCTCTCTCAACTTACTTGTGTTGCTGGCGAATGGACATTTGCTGGCACCGCGCGCTGGCTCTTTTGTACGCTCCGCCTGTTTCGCTTACCATCGTTCCCGTCTACCTGATCACGGGGGGTGAGCGCACTGGCCAGAACCTTCAGCTGCTGGCGGACATTGGAGCTCACCTGAGCGCGGCAGGGGCCCCTGCCTTTGTGGTAGGTGACTGGCAGGTTGACCAGAGTGTTTTGGAGCAGTCAGGTTGGTTGGAGCCTCTCGGCCTCGTCCCTGTTCCCATGCTCGCGTTTTCGGTCACCTGCTCGGGTGTCCTTACCAGTCGGATCGATTGCGCGCTGGTCTCTTCTGTGCAGTCGAGTTTAGGTCGCTGGACGCGGTGCCCTGGGGCACCCATGCTGCCTTTGAGTTTCAGGTCTCTGCGTCCCCTAGGGCCATCAAGGTCTGGAAGGCTATGCGACCTAAGCCCCTCGCTGTCCAAAGGCGTGGCTGTCCCTGTGCAAACTTGGATGCGCTTCTTAGTGCAGGCTCGGTTGTTGCAGCGTAAGCCGCCAGGCTTCTTCAGGGCCAATTACGCCGCGGCCAGTCCCTTTAAGCTCGAGCGTGGCAACATTCCGGTTTCCCTTTCTCTGGGGGCCCAGCTTTCGACCTGGGTCGTCGCTCTTGAGCTTGAGGCCTATTCTAAACCCGGCGTGGACCAGTCCCACCGGTTTTCCAGTGCACCGCGCGGTGCCAGGAGCCCAGGCTGCGTCTGGTTCTCCTCGCGGCTGCCCAGGTTGAAGGGCCCTGCCAGGCCGATCGGGCGGCCCGTTTCTGGCGAGCCGAGTTTGCCAAAGTCAAGTTGTTGCTCGAGTTTGATCCCCAGACCTCGTCGCGCAGGCTCTGGAAATGCACGCGCAATGCCTCCTCCCAGGAACAAGAGATTGTTGAATCCCAGCACTCGAGGCACGGTGCTCTGCAGGAGGGCGCCCAGTGCCCGTGCTTTCGGATGCGAGGGCTTAGTGCCCTGTCCTGTTTCCACTTCCCTCTTGTGCCCAACTCCAGGGACCCCCAGGGGCGGCGTTGTCCTGGGGCCGTGACTCCAGGCAGCTGGCCAGGAGGGTTGTGTGCCACCGACGGCACGGGTGGCCAGTTTGCTAAGCCTCCGGTCTTCCGCAGAGTCGCGTTTGCCTCTGTGGGTTCCGTCCTGGAGAAGATTTCGATCGGGGTTGTGGAGTCGCGGGCGTTGCGCTTCCTGTCCTCCGCAGAGTTGCGTTTGCCTTTGTGGGGTTCCGTCCTGGAGAAGATTTCGATCGGGGCCGTGGAGCCACGGGCGTGCTTGACCCTGCTCGGCGGACGGTTCCCCGCGCGGAGCTTGCTTCCATCGTTATTTTGTGTTGCTGCGTTGCGTGGACCTTGCCCAGGCTCTGCGCGCGGTCACAGACCAGGCTGACATCATCAAGGGTTTCCTGGCGGGCCGTGCTGCCTCTGCGAGGCTGGCCCATTTTGACCTTTGGCGGGAGCTCTGGCAGCTCCTCTCGGAGCGCCCGGGTGAGCTCTTTGCTTTCCCGCCCCCCCGGCCACCTGCTGGAGGATTGCCAAAAGCTTGTCCTTTTGGCGGCTCTGTGGGCTGGGGCCATGTCGCGATCAACTCCGTCGCTGGTGAGCTTGCCCATTGGCGAGCCCGAGTTTGCCAGCTCCCTGATTTGATTGTCGAGGAAAATAGTGAACTCAGTTCAATTGCCTGCCTCAGCATTAAGCGCAGTGCGTCCATTATCTTCGGGCGCGCGGCCCTTGCGGCCGAGCCAGGCCTTCGGCTGCGCGAGCAGCCGCTCGATTTTGTGCTCCGCAGGCGTCGGTGGATCGAAGCTGATGCGGGGGGCTCGCCACGCGCCTGGGACTTAGGTTTGGGGGTTTGGGCGCGTGGGATGTGCGGCGCGTCGATCTCCGACGTCGCCCTTTCTCCTCGGGCGAGGCCCTGCTCCGCCTGCCCCCCCCGCGGAGGAGGTGGAGTTTGGAGTCCTTCGATGGCGGAGGAGGCCGCGGCCAAGAAATGGGCGAGGCCTGGGCGGCCTCTTCCCACGAGGGGCGACTCCCTCTGGCGTTCTCTGCGGCTCGACCCGCCCCCTGAGAGAGTCTCGCTTTGGGTTGCTGGCAAAGCAGTCCATCCCTGTCATGATTTGTGGCAGAAAGGTGCTTGCACTTTCTGCGGTGACTGTTGCTCCAAGGCAACGGCTCGCCCAGTCTCTCTGCGGGGGCCCTGTCCAGCGGCCGCTGTGGGGCCGCGTGCAATCGCCAAGCGCCAGCGCGAGGTTCTGCAGCGAGTTTGTAGAGGCCCCCCGCTCTCTGTGACCTCCAGTTGCTGGTTGCCGCAATCCTCTAACCCCTGTCAGGCAACCCCTGCGTCTTTTGCGCTCTGGGGTTTGGTTGGCAGCGACGCGTTGTAAATTCCTCCTCCTTCTCCTCCGCCCCCTCCTCCTCTTCTTCCTCCTCATCCGCTTAATCGCCCTCCTCCTCGTCCTCCTCCTCCTGCGCCCCTAGCCATTTTGGCTCATGCCATTTTGGCTCGTGCTGCCGTCTTCAGAGTGGCAATCGCAGCTGCGGGCCTTTCTGGTAACTTTCAGTTCGGGGGGCCTCGGCCCCCGCCAGTCTCAGCTCTGCGTGCTTGCGCATGCCCCCCCCCCCCGATCCTGATGTCCTCCCAGGCCCGAAGTCGCGGGCGCAACTCCAATTTCGCGAGTCGCATCAAATGTCTGCGCGGCAAGAAGGCGCCTCGGAGTGTCATCGGCAAGGCAAAGAAGGGGGCTTTCGACATGCAGTGCACTTCTCGTCAGGGCGGCGGCCAGCGCGCTCCTGGAGGCGCCTGTGATCGGGGACCTCCTGCGGGCGCCTCTGTGGCGCGCCAGCTTGGTCAGCTCCAGAAGCAGATGGAGGGATTCGCCAATCAGCTCAACGGCTCCTCGCCGGGACTGCGACCCCCTGCTGCCGCGCCCGCCGAAGCTGCTGCTGTTGACGGAGCGGGCGCTGATGCTGCAGGAGGAGTGCTTCTTGCCGGAACCAAGTCCCTGGGGGCCACCGTGCAGGGAGTCAAGAATGACAGCGCTTTCCCCGGCGGCATCCAGGGGCCCATGGGGGTGGAGCTCGATGCTGCGCGCAAGGAACTCAACAGCGCCGAGCCGCCCCTGTCGAGGCGCGCGGCCCTGGGGCGCCAGTTGCAGCGGTCGACCGCCAAGCTCGACGAGCTCGAGGACGACGTCGAGACTCAGCAGGTCATCGCCGCGGCCGACAAGGAGCTGGCGGAGATGCAGGAGGAGGCCAGGCTCGTGCGGGTGGAGATCGAAGCCACCAAGGTCGAGCTGCAGTCGAGGATGCACAAGGTCGCCCCGCCCGCTGAGCCTGCTTGTGTGCTGGATCAGGACATGGTCAATGACAAGCCTGACGTGCGGGCTTTCATGGCCTCCCCGCAGTTCCATGCGTGCCAGCGATTGTGCGAGGCGAAGGGTTAGGCTCGGGCAGTCCCAGCCCCCTGCCCTTTCTCCAGCTCGGGATATTCCTGAGGGCTCTGATGAGAACCCCTCCCCCGAGGGCAGTGCCAAGCCGCCTATCCCAGGGGGCAGCCAACCTGTTCCGATGTATGAGGATGACTGGGGCGATCTCACCGAGGAGGGCCTTGATCAGTTGCTCCAAGCAGCAAAACAGGAGGGCGATGGCAAACGAGCTTTTACAACACTTATTCAGCGTTTCGGGGTTCGGGCCACGAAGCAACGGTGTGGGTGGCACTATGTTTCGCTGTTCGGCTCCGCGTGTGCGTGGGATCCCGTTCCTGCACAGGTGCCCCCGCTCCACCCCTGAAGGGGGCGCTCTGCAGGTCTGGTACTGATGGGAGGTATTGCATCGAGAGTTTCAATGGCTCGTGCTGGGCCACGCTCAAGCGCCGCCTGAAGGAGGGCACAGCTATCCTCCGCTGCGCGCAGGAGGTGGGCACGAGTGCTGCCAATGTGGGCAGGGTTACCGCAAAGGCTAGGAGTCTTGGGTGGCACGCTCTGTTCCAACCAAGTTACCTCAACCAGGAGACGGGTCAGCTCTCGGCGGGGGTGGCGATCTGTGGGCGTCTCAGTATCGGCCTCCGTTGGCCTCCTGACGAGAGCGCTCCAGTGGCCCCACATCGCATCACCGAGGTTTTGGTGGATTTCCCTGGATGGCCCCCTCTATCCCTGTGCTCGGTGTGCCTCGAGCCGGCGGAGGGTCTCGGAACGGTCAATTCGGGTCTCTTGGCGGCGTTGGGAAGATCCATCACCGACCCAGCTGACGCGATGCATGCTGGCGGCTGTAACATGTCACCGCAGGTTCTGGAGAGCTTGGGTTTCACGCGACGCCTAGGAATGTGGACTATGGCATCGACGCTGCCAACGTGCCGCTCGCCGACGTCGAGCTCCACGATCGATTTTTCAATCCTTGGCCTTGGCGTCGCTTGTCTGATCCAAGGGGTCATCGTTGATCATTTTCCGGGGGGGGGGGGGGGGGGGGGCGCGCCGGCCCGTGGCCCTGGATATCCGACCTGATGCACTACGCGTCAAGCAGTTAGTTTACGTATGCTTTCAAATGCTTTCATTGGAGTTACCAGTTGGGCCCCGACCAGAAGGGAGATGTTGGGAAGGGGCGCGTCTGCTTGCCGCCGCCGTCGCCCATGCTCAGTCCGGCCCTGCGATGGAGGCTTGGGAAATCCTGAATGTTGCATGGCCCACGTTTACAGACTGCGCCGGCATGGGACTTGTTCGGCCCCTTGGGGTCGAAGCAAGGTTGTTCGGAGGTCGGGGGCATCATATTCGATCGTCGTGTGCTCCAGTATTTTATCGACCGAGCCTCGGGGAAGATCGACTCCAAGTCTGCTCGTGATGGAAGCGGTTGCATCGCGCGTTCGAAGAGTTCGCGCAAGCCACGTCGAACCTTGATGTGACCGACAGTCCAGCTACAGCGCTGCAGGTTTCGCTGCAGCACCCCTGTCCAGGGGAGGGCCTCAATGTTCGTTTGGGCGCTTCTCTCCGTGAGATGCGCTCCCTGGCGTCGGGGCGGCGCCTGGGCCTCTCCCAGGCGCAGGAGTGGGGCGCGAGAGCAGAGTTTTTTTGGTTGGTGCTACTGTGGGGGGCCTCGCTGGTGCGGATGCCTCCACGGGTGAGCTCCAAAAGCGGTCTTGGGATGATTGGCAGCAGCTGGCCCTGGGGGGGCCCGCGAGGCTCATGCGCCGCTTCGCGAAGGTGCAGAAACATGCATGCCCACTGTTGCCCCGACAGCTCTGGGTGCTTTTTGTCGGCCGATCCTGTTCGACCCCTGGAAGAGGAGATGCAGAAGCCCGGGGGCTTCTGGAATGCTTCCCGAGGCGTGGATACCTGATCGCGACGCGTTCCCTCAGGCGACCCCAGGCCGGATTCGATCGGCAGCGAAGTCTTTCAGCAGGCGCACTGCGCAGTCGCTTGACTCTTTTCACGTTCGCCACTACGGTCCCCTGAGCGATGCCGCCCTGGGGGTGATGGCTTTGCTTTTCGAGGCAGCGGAGCGCCTGTGGCTTTCCCGCCCCAGCTCCCGCGGATGCTCTTGCCGTTCCCTGAGAAGCCCAAAAAAGGTTTGGGAGCGTTTGAGGCGCCCTGAAGCCGATGATTTCCCAAAGACCGGCGGACCTCGCAGAGAGTTGCCAGCCGCCACGCTGAGAGGCCGGCCGTCCTCTGCCCCTCCGTCGCGTGCAACTCCTTTGCGTCCTGGGCAGCGACCTAGCTCCTGGGCTGCGCCGCGCTTGCATGAAGGGTTCGGCGAAGCGCAAAGATCGCGCGCGTAACATGGTGACTCGGTATAGTTTTCTCCAAACTTTGTGCAAGAAGCTGCCCAGGGACCGCGCGAGGTTGAACAACATCTATGTGTCTGGACTTCGGCCTGCTGCAGGCTACGGCCCGATGATCCTGGGGGTGTCGGGCCGTGAACTTTCGGAGCTTCGCAGGTTGCTGCTCGCGGGCTTCTCTCCGGCCCATCGAGGTGCTGCGCTCTCCGTGAAGACATGCCCGCGTTGAGATCCAGTCTGGCTTCAGGCTGCGGCGCCAGCTAGACAGTGGGCCAGCCCGTTGCGGCGACGCCGGACGATCCCGACTGCCTGCCCCCTGGGTTTCCGCGAGCACATCAGAGCGTGGAGATCTTTGGGGCCTCTCAATGTGGACGGCGAACTGGAGCCCCACAAGTGGAGCACCTCCAAAGGACGTGGACATCGGATGCTCCTGATCCTCAGTAGGATAGGATGGAAGGCCCTCAGTCTCCATCAATGGTAAGATGACCTCGGGGGGCTCATTGGTTTTATGTACACGTCACCTGCCATGGTTTCAAGCCTTTCGCAGTCTGGAGTGCAAAGGTCCAACGAGAGACGGCTCGCGATGACGATTCCCTCCTTCGGCGGCGATCGTGATTCGACCGACCCTCCGCGTGCTCTCCCCCGCTCGAAGCGAACCCCTCCGCGAGCAAAGTATTGGATCAGCACCTGTTTTGCGCTGGGCTGCTGGGCGGCTGATCGTCTTGCAGCCTCTGGGTATGTTCTGATGGCAAGTGCCAGCTGCGCGGGCAACCTGATTCCGCTTTTCACCGCCAGTGGGTCTGTGAGGGTCCCACAGTGGCTCGGCTTCGCAGTGACCTGATTCCCCGAGATTATCGTTCGTGCGCGAGCTAGCCCACCAGAGGAGCAGGCCTTCTTGTCGCGGCTGCTCACGGCGCAGCCGGCACCAGACATCTTCCCCCCTCCATCGGCGGCGACGGACCCTTTGCTCCATGGCGGCGACGGTGCCCCGCTGTCCCTGCAGGATTTTGCCGAACGTCGTGCCAACTGCGACTTAGTGATTGGTGGTTCAGCCTCGCAGTGCATAATGACAGGGCTTCGGAGAGCCAGTTTTGCCGCCGTGTTTTTGGGGGCCAGGGCCCGAGTGTAAAGTTCGGACCAAGATGGAGGCCCCGATTTGGCCTCGCATGCATGAGGCGCCGCAGGCGGCGGCACACGTTGGGCTGGCCATTGTTTGTCGGTTCGCTCCGGGCTGCAACGCCCTGTGGAGTGATTGCAAGGGGGCCGTTCGGCTGCGCAGCGCGTCGGGCGAGGCCCAGCTAGGGCCCGAGCAGATGTTTGCAGGTGCGCGTCGAGCGGCGCCGCCAGCCGCTGGATACTGCGCTGCAGACCAGGCATGGCACGCACCAGCCCAGCGCTCAGAACAAGTCGTCCTGGCGCCTCCTCCTGCTGAGAAGCGTATCGCCTGGGGCAGCCGGGATGCCGACCGCCCGGCCGAGCGCGCCGTCTTCCCCCGCCCTTGGGCTGCACCTGCCGATCTTGGGGGGCTGGATAGGCAGGTGCAGCTCCTCGGTTCCCGCGCCAGAATGTTTCGGGCCGCGCTGCCCTTGTTTCCGAAGCTTGAGTTTCAGCGTGCGCCCCAAGCTGCCCGCGTGCCACGCGCGAAGCCTCCGCCCAACTGGCTTCTGTGTGAGAAGCTTGAGTCGGGCACCCGTTTCAGCTGCAGCGCTTGCTTCAAGGTCGTGTTCGACGACGGCGAAAGACCCGTGAATGCTTGTTTGGGGCCTCCGACGGCCCTGCGGCGCCTCGAGGGTGCTGAGTCGGACCGCGGGCGCCAACTGGGCTTCGTCGATTTGAACCGATCGGGCAGGTTTTGTTTTTCTGTGAACACTGTGGTGCGCACGCGAGTCACCGCTGCCACCTCTCGGGCCAAGAGTGCACCAAGGTGCTGGGGCCCTCTGGCGAGAGCGCTCTTGACCGCATTGGCCGCGGGCTTCGCCTTCACTACAGGCGGGATTCAAGGGTGATTACTCGGCGTCGCGAGCCCTGCCGAAGGCAGTGGTCCTTGCTGTCCCTTCGCCGTCTTCGGCTGGCAGTGCACG
>CAUYUJ010017953.1:35000-73119 GCA_963575745.1 Prorocentrum cordatum
TCCTCCTCCACCTCCTCCTCCTGCTGCTGCTGCTGCTGCTGCTGCTGCTGCTGCTGCTGCTGCTGCTGCTGCTGCGGCTAGTAGTGTTAACATTGTGCGCATTATCGAGGACGCCTGCGGCGACGTCACAGGCCGCTCTCCAAATTTGCCACTTCGTGGCGATCTGGGGAAAAATGCTGGGGCGACGGCCGTGTCGAGTTTCTGCGGGAAGACATTTTGGTGCCATCTTGTGGCAGGGTGGTCCTGGAGGGGTCCCCGAGCCAAGATGGGTCGGACTTCACTCTTGGAGCCCTCTTGGGGCCTCCATTGGAGCTCACTGGGACCATTGGGACTTCCTCGTGGGGCCCTCGACAGCCCACGGGCCATCTTCTGCCGTCTTGGGACCGTCCCAGGACCATTTTGGGCTGTCTTGGAATCTCCTAGGACGATTTTGGGCTGTTCTGGGGCCATCTAAGATGTTTTTTTTGAGCTCTTGTGGAACGATAGCGCAGAATCGTAATAATCATGACAAACATAAGATTGTCAATGATTTTGTCCTTCCCGGTCCCGTCTGGAGGCGTCTTGGGGATCACTAGGGCCGTTTTCGAGGCGTCTTGGGGTACCTTGGAAGTGGCTTCGGGACCATTGTGGGCCATATGGAAACATCGTGGGGTGCGTGAGGCAACCTGATGCGCCATCTTGGCCCTCTTGGTCGTCTTGGTGGCCATCTTGGCCCATCTGGGGCTCTCCGGGAGGGCTCCTGAGGGGCGGTGTCAAAAAGTTGCTTGGGGTCGGCGACGGAGTTGGGCCCGCTCACGATCGCAGTGTCAGGGGAGGAGCAGAGTAGTAGGAGTGCGTTGGTCTTCGTCCTTGTCTCTGAGAATTTCCAAAGAGAGGGGGGGGGCAGATGAGTATGAGTGCGTTTGTCTTGGTCCTTGTTTTAACGATTCTCAAAAGACACGCGCATGGCAGCTGAGAGGAGGAGAGGGGTAGCGGGCACCTGTGAGCGATGTGGAAGAGAGAGAGAGAGAGAGAGATATATAGAAAGAGAGGAAGAGAAAGAGACAGAGAGAGAGATGGACCAAAAACTGTCCGGTCGGTTCCAAAAGCTGTCCCTGACGGGGTCCCGGTGGGCGTCCAGAGGGTTCGAGGGTGGTCCTAGAGAGGTCCCGAGCGAAGATGGAATGGCGGAATGCCTGGACATATGCAACGCTCTTGTTGGGGTCCTGTTGGAGCCATTTGGAATCCTTGTCGGCGCCTTTTGGAACTCTTTTTCTGTTTCTTCGGGTCATGTTGGAGCGTCTTGGGGCAATCTCGGAGCCTTCTTGGGCTCAGAGAGAGAGAGAGAGAGAGAGAGATACATAGAGAGAGAGAGAGAGAGATGGGCAAAAAACTGTCCGGTCGGTTCCAAAATCTGTCCTTGACGGGGTCCCGGTGGGCGTCCGAAGGGTTCCCAGGGTGTTCCTGGAGAGGTCCCGAGCGAAGATGGAATGGCGGAGTGCCTGGACATATGCAACGCTCTTGTTGGGGTCCTGTTGGAGCCATTTGGAATCCTTGTCGGCGCCTTTTGGAACTCTTTTTCTGTTTCTTCGGCCCATGTTGGAGCGTCTTGGGGCAATCTCGGAGCCATCTTGGGCTCTCCCGGGGATCTCCGACACCTCCGTGGCTCCTCTTCGGGTGTGTAGGACCAGCTTTGGAGGGTCTTGGGGCGCTCTTGGGCCGTCTTGGGGCCATCTTAGACCGTCTTGGGGGCGTCTTGCGCCGTCTTGGACCTGTCTTGGCGCTCTCTTGGAGACGTCTTGGAGCCATCATGAGCCCTCTGGGGGCCGTCTTGGGGCGCTCTTGGGCCGTCTTGGGGCCTTCTTGGGCCGTCTTCGAGCCCTCTTGGGCCGTCGCCAGGCCGTCGTGGAGCGAGAAGGCAGGAGAGCCGAAAACGTTGAAAAACTTCAGGACAAACAGTGTTTTGGTTTCTTGGCTCACCTTCTTGGGCTTCTGTTGGGCCATTTGGAAGGCGTTTCGGGCCATCTGAGGCCATCTTGGAACCATCTTGAAGCCATCTTGGCTGTCATGGAGCATCTTGGAGCCATCTTGAGCCGTCCTGGAGCTCTCTTGGGCCGTCTTGGACCGCTTTGCGGGCCATCTTGGGTCGTCTTGTGCCTGTCTTGGATCGTCTTGGAGGCCATCTTGGGCTATCTGGAGCTCTCCGGAGGGGCCCCGGAGGGCTGGGGCCAAACAGACCGGCGACAGATTTGGGCCCATGGGAGCTTTTTTTTGTCCCAAGGTGATCAAATTGACATATGCATCTCAGCACGGCGCCACCGCAAGCGGGAGCGGCCGGATCTAAAATTGTGTTCATTATCGAGGACGCCGGCGGCGCATCACCGGCCGCTCCCTGGGAGTTTTTCGAAGAGGTGCGCAGCATCGAAAGTCGTGACGCGGCGCGTATGCCAGCTATCAAATAGCCGTCGGCCCATCCCGCCACCGTGCTTGGGTTTTGGGTCGGACGGAGTCCTCATGGACGCTTCCTGGGGTCTCTCGAGAGGGCTCTCGGAGGCCTCTGCGGGGGAGTTTAGGGGCCTCTTGGCGTCCCAGGGGCTTCTTGGAGACCTCTTGGGGCCCTCTTGGGGCCTCTTGGGGCTCTCTTGGGGTTTGTTGGGGGCCTCCAGGGGGCCTCTTAGGGCCTCCTGGGGGCCTCTTGAGCCGAAAGCTCGAAATGTTCATTCGGGTTCCCCTTCTGGGCCTCCTCTTGGGGCCATCCTGGGGCCCCTCTTGGGCCGTCCCGGGGGCCTCTTGGGCGGTCTGGGGGCCCTCTTGGGCCGTCTTGGGGCCGTCTTGGGGGCCTGTTGGGCCGTCCTGGGGCGATCTTGGGGGCCTCTTGGGCCGTCGTGGAGCGTGGGTAAGCCGAAATGGCGTGAACGTGAAAATCCTTCAAAAACCATTGAAAAATCAATGATTTTTGCTTCTCGGGGCTGTCTTGGGGGTGCTCTTGGAGCCCTCTTGGGCCGTCTTGGAGGCGTCTTGGGCCGTCTGGAGGCCATCTTGGGCGTCTTGGAGCGATCTGGAACCGTCTGGAGGCTCTCTTGGACTGCTCGGGACTCTCTTGGACCGGCTTGGGGCGCCCTTGGGTCGTCCCCGGGCCGTTTGAGACCTTGAGGGGGGGGGGGCCGGCGGCAGAGTGGGGCCCCCTCGGAGGGACTTTCATGAGGTTTTTGACCAGGCACTGGAGAAGGGGGCCAAAGACTGTGCCAGACACTGTGTCAGAGAGGTCTCGCACGGCCCAACCCGCAGGGCGGGAGCGGCCGGATCTAAAGGCTGCCGCCTCTGCCGCCGACCCCAATTCAGCGACGCGTGTTTGAATAGTTTTTTGTCACGGTGCCTTCCCAAGCATGGCAGGGAGGGGTCAGACGAGACATCCAGGCCTGAACGTCTCCCCCTGCACTCCTGATTCCTTGCCCCTCGGACTTTTCCCTACGATTCATGATCCATTCCGATTCGATCCGATTTCCTGGTCCTAGACATCGGGCGTCCCCATTTTTTGAGACGCGGCCCCCCGACCTCTCAACTACTTCCCCGGGGTCAGTTTTTCATCCCGTCGGTTTTTGACGGTGCCGAGGCCTGGTGCGGGCTCCGAGAGGCCCAAATCAATGAAAAACCTTCGTCTCGATTTTTTCAGGACGATGGACGTGTTGGATTCGATGCTGGCTGATCCTGCCGTCTTACGAAGCGGGCCGCCCAGAGGACTCTGGGGCCCAGTCCCTCGCCGTGCTGCACGTGCCGCGCGAGAGCGCGGGCGAGGTGGGCCGTAAGGCTGCGCGCATCGCGGAGGCCACTGGCGCCTCGCTGGAGCACACGGGATCGGTGCTGAGGATCCCGCCATGGCGCAAAGGGGTCCTGACCCAGACATCAGGCGTCTCGAAATAGTCGAGACGAATGTTTTTCATAGGTTTCGGCCCCTCGGGGCCCTTACCGGGCCTCGGGACTGCCGGAAAACGACTTGGGATGAGAAACCGGTCCCCTGGGATTGGTCGAGAGATCGGGGGCTCCCGTCTCGAAGTTATTTGGGCGAAGGACCCAACCATATTCTATTGCGAGTATTGCGCCGAAGGCGATATGAAGGCGGGAGCCAGCAAAAGGTCCGCGGAGTGGACGGGGGGACGAGCGGGCATGGGCGAGCGGGGAGTCTTCGCGTGAGCTCCAGCGCCGCCATTTTTCGTTGCCATTTCCTCGCCAGCTCTTCCTCCCATCCGCTTGTTTCCACTGTGCGTTGCGTTCCTGCCCGCCTGGCCAACCATGGCCCGAGCCCCGGGCGCCGCCGTTTCTCTCCACTCTTTGTCCCTTCGCCCTGGCGCGGCCCTGGGCAGGGCGCTGCGCTGAACCCCCGCGACGTGCGCTGGTCGCCCAGAATGAGTCCCGGCGACGCGGGTCGTCCGCGGCACGGGGCAGAACAACAAGTGGCGGGTGACAATGGGCGAGGCACTAGACAGCTCCACAACGGGTGTGCGGCGTCACTTGGGACGACGCAACACGCGCCATCCTCCAGCCTATGCCGCCCAGAAGCCGAGGGCAGACCACCGAAACCACTTCCTGGGATCTGGGGTGCGCGGTGTTACGTACGACAGCGCAGTTCGCACTATCACCCAGGCCGTGCCTCCAGCAAACATGGGAAGACCGCCGAAGCCCCTCCCTCGGAGAAAGGCCCGCCATCCTGCCAGCCGCAATCAGCAGAGCCCACTTGATCGCAAAAACCACAAGTTGTAACGCGATAGGAGACATCCGACTGCACAGAGCACTGAGAAATGCCTGTTACAAGCCCACGAGGCCCGCCGCGAATTCAGAGTGGCTCTGTATACCAGCTGTGTTCAAGAGAGACCATCGTGATTAAAAGGCTGCACAACACACTCTGAACAGGAACAGCCCATTCAAATATATCACGTGTGAGTGCGGCGAACGACGAGAGAATACGTAAACACGTTGCGCGGATAATCCAACACTGCTCGCTCAAGTTTACACGTGCTCACCACGATGGTCGGCCGAAATGCTGCGATACCCTCGAAGTGCGCCAACGGCAGTTCGGGGGCGCCGAAGGGCGAGCCCACGAGGCTGACTGCTTCAGCCGAGCGCTGCTGTGCCATCCAGCTTCACGAGCGAAGAGAGCCAGAGCGGACCCCTGCGGGTCGACGGAGCTGAGTTGCCGAGCCCGCTTGAAGCACAGTTGGGCGTGCAAGAGGCGGTCGAGGGCCTCCGAACGCTCCGCGGGCACACCGAGGATGAGCGGGATAGCAACGCTCGCCTCCATATGCCGTTTGGCCTTGCTCGACCGCCTGGGTCCACCGCCGCCTTGGACTTGCCCAGAGGAGGCGGCGACGATGTGGAGAACAAAGGGCGGCACGAACTTCAGCTCCTGGGACAGCGAGCCGTGGGTGTCGCCGTCCAGTGACTGATCCGCACCGAGGTGTACAGACTGACAGAAGCCCGTGCGGCTGCAGCACGGAACATGCCCATCCTCGGAGTCACAGTCGAAAAAGGGAAGGTGGAATAGATCAACCTCCGAAGGCTCGCGGGGCGGAGTCTCTGGTCCAGCGCCCGTGTGGGTCGCAGTGCCCGCCGAGACGTGGGTTGCCTCCTCCTGCTCCTCGCGTTCGCCCGTGTCGCTAGCCGACGGGAGGGAGCACGAAGCCACGCTCGCGCGCTCCGTCCACGGAGTTGTCGATGCCCTCCAGCTCCTTTGGCTTGCATCCGAACTCGCAGTTAGCATGCTGCACTGCCGATCCCTCTTCCGCATGCTCGAGCTCCTCCTGCCACCAGCGGGGCCCCCGAGACCAGCGGAGCAGGCTTGGGAGCAGACGCCGTGCGCACCCGATCAGCCAGGGCGAAGCGGGCGCCCGCCGAAAGGCTGCGCCGGCGCCAGAAGGCGACCTCCCATTCGGCCGACACGCCCTCTGCGGCTGAGCGAGCAGTGGACTGGCGCCGGTAGGGCTGGGCGTCGGCTGCCGGACGCGACTGCCGAGCCCTCCTCCTTGGCTGCCGTGCGCTGCAGCCGCATGGCAGCAATGGACGCGGCACGCCTCGACGCGCAATGGAGCCCCGCGTTTCGCCGAGAGCGAAGCAATGGTGGCGGGGCCGCAGCTCTCCTCTGGTGTGCAGCGTCTCCTGGGACAGCACAGCACGCGTTGTCCTCCAGGTCGTGCCTCCCTCGGGGCGAGGGACGACCACCGAAGCTACTCCCAGGGAGCTGCGTGCGTCCGCCTCCGCCTGTCTGCTCGCCGTCAGCGCCACGTCGCCGTGCTGCACCCCCTGCGGGAGGAGGGGGGTCGGAGGCGAGGCCGCGCGCTCTGCGGTCCCGCGAGCACCTCCAAGAGCACGGGGACTGCCATCGCCAGCCGCGCCGTGATTTCGCCGCGGAGCTGCGCGTCGGGCTGGGGGACAGCTGCAAAGCTTGCGCCGCCGCCGCATGGCTTGCCTCCTGTGCAGCGAGCTCGCTCTCGAGGAAAGCGACTCGCGCCAGGGCAGCTTCCAGCCTCCCACGGTTTGCAGCCCGCGCCAGGGGCCATTGCCCTGCAGGCCCGACGCGCTGGCCAGAGGGACGCCGAGGGCGCTCCAGCCTGCTGGGGCAGCTGGGCCGCCGCGAGGGCGACTCGGCCACCGACCGCAGCCCCCTCCCACACTGTCGAATCTCTGCGACCTTCCGCGGGGCTCAAAACATGTTCGAACAGAAAAGGGATCGGTTTGAGCCAAAATGGCCACGGGTGCCACTGGGGCCTTCGGTTGAGCTATTCATGGGGCCACGAAGCGTGTGAGGGGTGTGCCGACATGGTCATGCGGTGGGCGGGGAACTGCATATGGACCCTGCTATCGGGGGCTTCGGTGAAGCATCCTATGGGCATACGAACTGTACGCGGGGCGTGTGAGTGGAGAGCCGCATGTGGACCCTGCCACTGGGGCCTTCGGTGGAGCTTTCTATGGGGCCACGAAACGTGTGAGGGGTGTGCCAGCATGGGCATGCGGTTGGCGGGGGCCCGCATGTGGACCCTGCATTGGGGCTTTTTGAAGCTCCCTATGAGGCCAAGACGTGTGTAGGGAGTGTGTTGGAATGGACATGCGGTGGGCGGGGAGTCGCCTGTGGACCCTGCCACTGGAGCCTTCTGTGGATCTCCCTATGTGGCCACGACACGTGTGAGGGGTGTGCTGTCATGGACATGTGGATCCTGCCGTTGTGGCCTTCGGTGCAGCTCCCTATGTGGCCACGTAGCGTGTAAGGGGTGTGCCGTAATGGTTGGCATGCGGAGGGCAGAGGCAGGGATGGGAGGAGGGAGGAGGGAGGAGGGGAAGGAAGGAAGGAAGGACGGAAGGAAGGACGGAAGGAAGGAAGGAAGGAAGGAAGGAGGGAAGGAATGATGGAAGGAAGTACATGCGGGGACTGTCTTTTCAAAACGAGGAACCAAGACCACAGGATGGTTGGGAAAAATCGAGACGCCCGATCTCTGGGGAGGGACCCTGAGATCCGGGCGGTGTTGATTTTTCAAATAGGGCGTTTTGGCTTGGCGCCGGGCCCCAGGACCATCACAGACCGATCCGGCTCGAACAATAAAATGATGCAGAAAGAGGGGTTACAGGGCTCCAGTTGCGATTCCTCGCAGTATTGCCACTTTTCCGCTGCGTCTGGCCTTAGGGGAAGGGGCCGTTCGGACGTTGCTTGGCAGAGCGTTCCTGGACGCTCTCAAAGCGTTCTGGACCGCTCTGAAACGGCCGCGACGCCTGATACATCTTCCAGGCCGGCCGATTCTCATAGATTTCCGATTTATCTCGGTTCGATTTTGTCTCGATTATGCCTTCGTTGTAGTCCTGAGGGAAGCCCGACCTCTGACTTGTTTCCATCGCGGCATATTTTCCTTGAGTTCGGACTCCGGGCGCCGTTTTCGGGCCCACGGGGGCCCCTGGTAACGGGTCCAGTACGCAGATCTGGCTTCATGATGGAAGGGGTCGTGAGGTATGGGGGGGGGGAATGCAGCGACGTAGCGCCGAAGCCTGCCTAAGACGTGGTTCCCGCGGCCCCCTTCTGGTTTTAGAACTCCTCCGTTGGAGCGGTGGCCCTAGTAGGGCCTTCATAGCCCCTTCATAGCCAGCGAACTTGGAGACCATGCTCACACCACACCGTCATTGCGGGAACCACGGCTGACGTCGCTTATCGAGACCCGCGCAGCAAGTCGGCGTTTTGCCATCTGGGGGTGCGGCTGGAAGAAATCATATCGGATGATGTCTGAGGAGCGGTCCCGAGGGAAGTAGGCCTGAGATTTGTTCCCGTGTTCGGGCGCTGGGGGCTCACCCCGGCCTGGGACCGGCAAGAACGACTCAGGGTGAAGCTTTGGTCCCAGGGGATAGGGCCCAGGACCCGTCGTTTGGAATTCGCCAATGAGGATCGGTGGCTCCGAGGAGCAGCAGCAGCGTGCCGAGAGGCACTCGGAGGAGGGAAACATATCGACCCCACTGCCCCGCAGGCTTCCTCGCGTCGTGAAACAACCAAGCGCTGCGCGGCACCAGTTGGGGGAAAGCTTCCTGTTGCATGGGCGCATTACGCGGCATTGATTGGCATATCGCTTGGAACATTGCTTGGCGTGTTGCTTGACATATCGCTTGGAACATTGCTTGGCGTGTTGCTTGGCATTGCCTTGCGTTGCTGTGCAATTCTTGGGGCCGTTGCTTGGTATTGCTTAGCATTGCCTGTCATTGCTTTGCATTGCTTGGTGTTGCTTGGTATTGCTGGGCATTGCTTGTCAGCGATGCTTGGTAATGCTTGGCAGTGCCTGGCGTTGCTTGACGCTGCGTGGCGGTGCTTGGCGCTGCTTGACATCGTGCGTCGCTCAACATTGCTTGGCACTGCCAGGCATTGCCAGGCAACACCGAGGAACACCGAGGAAACCAGAGCAACGCTGGGCGCCGCCATTTCCGAGCACCACCGAGGAAAGAGGCCCCGAGGAACCCCGAGGGCGAAGGACCCCTGGCCGACCGGTTTCCGGCAGGCACGCAACGACGCCTTTTCGGCAAAGCTTGCTTGGGGAAGCATCTGGACGAGAAGCCGGCCTCGGGCTCGTCCTCCTCCTCTTCCTCCTGCTCTACCTGCTCCTCCTGCTCCTCCTCCTCCTGGACGTCCCTGCTCCTCCTCCTCCTCCTCCTCCTCCTCCTGGACGTCCCTCATCCCCCCTCCTCCCCCCCTTCCCCCTCCTCCTCCTCCTCCTCCTCCTCCTACTCCTCCTCCTCCTCCTCCTCCTCCTCCTCCTCCTGCTGGACGTCCCTCCTCCTCCTCCTCCTCCTCCTCCTCCTCCTCCTCCTCCTCCCAGACGTGTCCCCTCCCCCTCCTCCCCCTCCTCCTCCTCCTCCTCCCTCCTGCTTGACGTCCCTCTTCCCCCTCCCCCCCCTCCTCCTCCTCTGGGGAGGGGGGACCTCTGGGGGTCCAAGTTGTGACCGAGTCACCACGACGGAGGTCTGGGCCCCTGTCGTTTTCGCCTTTGGGGGCATCCTGGGGCGGGGGGCCCTCGACTCCTCGGCCGGATTCGCCTCGAAATCTTGGTCAGAGCGCGATGCGGGAGAGGTCCAGGGAGCAGCGGTGCCCTTCTCTCCTGGCTCCCGCAGGTACGCGCGCGCCGTGATCTCGAAGTCCCTCCAGTGCGACAAGCACCCAGACCTCACCGCAGTGTCGGTCTCACGGGAGTGGGTCGAGGAGTGGCGAGGCAGGGACGCCAACGTGGAGGAGGCGCACGGGGTGCTAATTATCTTCGAGGAGGCGCCCGAGGCGAATCTCAAGAAACGTGTTCGCTTTACCGTTGGCCAGATGGTCGAGGCGGCCCGGGACGACGAGGGTGTCCTGCAGATGGCGGTGGTCAAGGCGACCGAGATCGATCGGCGGATCTCGTTGAAGTGGTGCTTCGACGCGGTCGTGCAGGAGGTGGACGTCGATCGCGTCAGGTTGGCGCCCAGGCTTGGCATATTCGGGGACGCAGAGGCCAGAGGGCAACAACAACTAAACCTGGCCAGCAATTCAGAGTCCCCTCAACTTCACTTGGTGGAAATCTTTCGATCATGAATCAGGCACCCTGGACGCGTTGCCCCGGCACCAGGCGCCTCTCCTCTTCATCCTCCTTCCACACTCATAGGATCCAAACGGGACCCACAGGTCACGCATAGGATTCCAACAGGACGCCAATAGGTTCCCAACGATTCCACTATGATGCGAATGGTATCCCCATGGGATTCCAGTAGTACCCGAATAGGAACTCACTAGGACGCAAGTAAGAATCCAACAGGATCCAATTCGGATCCCAATCGGATCCCAGCATCATCCCAGTAGGATTGCAATATGATCCCAGTAGGACTTCATTAGCATCCCGCTAGGATTCAAACTTGATTGGATCCCAGAACAGTGCCAATCATATGAAGTATTGCGCCCACGCGCGTCAATCAGTGTTCATGTTTCAGTGCTGGTCAGCTAGCTCCGCTAACACACTTAGGAAGTGTGTCTTGTCATGCTCTGCGCTTCACGTATCCCTACCAGCCCATCTAGCACCGCTTCTCGGGAGAGGTGTGCTCATCAGGGATGTGTAGCAATGGTTTTAGGACGATGATCGCTATTCGTGAGTTATCTGCGGGGGCTCCGTGCGCTCTTCCAGTGATTGTGTCCTTCTCAGTGCCCTCTGGGATCTCTAAGCAGAGAGGGATGAGTAAGGATAGGCACATGAAGAAGATAGTGTCAGGAGGATGAGAGGGAACATCTGGCGAACAGGTGAGAGGGCCTTGTCGGGGCGAGCTCTTGGAAACAGTTTCGTCTGCTCTCGCAGTGTTTGGATTCACTCTCGTTTGCATGTTGGGGCTCTAAACAGGAGAGTGATGAGGAGGGGGCTGACAAGCAAGGAAGTGATCCTGGTATAGGAGCAGGAGCGGGATCAAGGACATGAGCGGGCAGCAAGCCATTCAGAAACGGTGCCCAGACGCGTTTGCCTGATCATGGCATTGCAATGCCATGCAGTGAAACAGCCACCCACAATGATCTATGAACAACCGGATTCTACATACAACAGAAAAGCCAGTCCAGCAGCGTATCCATTCCATTCAGAGTTGATGCCCAGGCCAGCTGTCTCAGGAACCTCGTAGAGGCCTCCTAAAACCATCTCGGGAGGACGGGAGAGGAGGAAGGTGAGGAGGAGGCGAATGCGAAAGAGGGAACGGATCATGATAATGATGATGATGATGATGATGATGATGATGATGATGATGATGATGATGATGATGATGATGGTGATGGTGATGGTGATGGTGATGGTGATGATGATTATGATGATGATGATGACGATGATGATGATGATGATGATGAACATGATGATGCTGATGATGATGATGATGATGATGATGATGCTGATGTTGATGATGATGATGATGAGGAGGAGGAGGAGGAGGAGGAGGCCTGCGTGGACTCTTTGTTGTGAGAGCCGCTTGGAGGACTCTTGCAACAACCGTGCCCTCTCCCCCCCCCTTGGGGCCTCTCGTGAGGACTTCCTGAGGCCCTCTGGGGGCTCGTTTAGGAAGGCACGGGGTCCTCTTGAGGCTCTTGGGGCCGTCTTGGGACGATTCCGGGCCCCATGGCTCAAACGGGGAGGTCCTTAAGCCTATCCCCTTCCCTTGGAGGCTGAACGTTGGCCTCTTGAGGCTCTTTTGCAGCACTATTGGAGCCCTCTTGGGTCTCCCTTGGGGCTCTGTCGGGCCATCTTGGAACCATGATTGAACAATTCTTCACGCTTCGCGTATCCCCACCAGCACTTGGTCGTTCTCACCGCAGCCCTGGACATCAGCTCGCTGGCACCAGGCTTTCTGCATTCCCGTACGACACACTCGGCGAGGCAGCACGCTGGCTCCGTTGCAGCGACTGGGTGCTGTTGTCAACCATACACAGGGCTACGCCTGGCTCGGTTTTGCCCTGGGTGCGGCCGTGCAGTGAGTGATCAGCTTCCCGCTGTTGCAGTCGCCCCCCCTTTCGCAGAGCAGTCTGCGCAGCTTTCGTCAGCTGCACACCGTTATTTCGCCGCACTGTTTGTGTCGGTTTCTGTGTGCGCACGCTGGCTTCAGCCGCAGGTGGTCCTTCGCCGATGAGCATCAGTGTTCTTCTCTGTGTATGGAACCCGTGTAATACCCTCATATATACTCCTTATCCTTACCTCTCCCGCACCTGGCCGTTTGGGCTCAGGTACTGAGTTGGAGCGATCGTACCTTGATCGCTTGGGAGGGAAAGATATCCATCTATCCCTCCATCTCTCTACCAACGGATCAGGGGTTCTGTACTCTTGTACTTCAACCCCATACACAGGTTATCAGCCCTTTAACGCTCACCTTCACCGACTCGCCCGCGGTGACCTTGCATGCGAGCCCAATGGAGCCGCTTCGGCGCATGCGCCGTAAGGGTTCCATTGGGGCTTCGCGTCCAAGCTCTCCCACGGTGCGACGGCTCGGTGACGAGTTGGAGAGCATTAATGCGGACTGTGTTGGTGTCCCCGATACCCCCCCCAGCTCCCGAGGACCCGAGGCGCGTCTAGCTGCTGAACTTCGCCGCAGCGCCGCCCGCGGGGGGACAGGAGAAGGAGTAGGAACAGGAAGGAAGGAGTTTCACACGCCGACCTTTGATCCTCCCTCCCCTTCCCCGTCGGGAGCAATCCCAACCGCGTCAGGCGAAAGCCTTGCCGGTCTCGATACTCCAGGGCGCTTCCGCGCTAACCGTCGATGGACCTCAGGTGCTGGAACTCCCAGCCCTGCGACCGTCCCTGTGGCGGAGCACGTAGCTACCTTCGAGGAACTCAGTAGACCAGTGTCGGCACAGCCACAGACGCGGTACCCCAAGGTATCATCGGATGAGACATCACACACACATGGTCCGAGTCGCAGCTCGTCCGCGCGCAACCGCCGTGGAGCCCCAGGCCCATACGGCGAAAGCAGGTCGAGCTCGCGCACTGCCTCTCAGAGGCCATGCACTCCCCGCGACAGGGGACACAGGGAAGCTGACGCTCCCCACCTCTCCATCTCAGACGACCAGCTGGCGGAGACGTCCGCCGCAGGTGACATAGCTGAGCTCAGAGACCAGGTTGAAACCTTCGTGTCCAGCCAATACTCTGGACTACTACAGAGCGTTCAGACGAACGCCACTGATACTGCAGCCATACGTCGCGATCTTGACGGCGCCTTAGGGATCATCGATTCCAGGATCGCCGAAGATAGACGCATCATAGGAGAACTGCAGTACCAGGTTGATCGTGAGGTGTCACACTCAGGTGAACGAACGGCGATGGTCGAGAACCTGCGCAACTATCTCGCGCAGATGGAGCAACAACTTGTGATCGTACGCGACACAGGCATTTCTGCGGTCAGGATTTTACACGATGAGATCCACGACCAGCTCCGTAACCGACCAACCCCAACCGAGGCCACAGACCTCGGCGACGTTCAGTCTCAGATCAATGATCTTCGATCTTACCTAGACCACACTACGGCGACGCTTCGTACCGAAGCACACACAAACTCGTCGAACCTGATCGACATGTTGCAGCGTACTGAGAGAGTCATCACTCAAAGGCTTGATGCGACCAACGCTGTCGTGCAGCCACTCGCTAACCGGATCTCTGACATAGAGCAGCGTTTCCCTGGTGTACAGGACGCCCTGGCAGAGTTGCGTGTCGGACGAGCCCAGACTGATCAGCTGGATTCTCCTCCCACGGTTTACGATTTCGCCCGCCTCACTGACAGGTTGCAGGAGGTTGAGAAGGCGGCGGACCACACGCAGTTAGAGCTCTCCCAGGTTATTCATGAAAGAGATACTGAGAAGGTACGTGTTGAGAGTTATCTCGCACGTCTGGAAAGCGAGGTGGAGGCACAAAGCGCCCGTCTCCGAGCATGCGAGCAACGACTTGATCGGTATTCCCAACGGTCTCGGGATACTGATGAGTACACACGCCAAAAGGTGGGTCAAATACAAGAAGACATGACGAGCTGGACGAATCAGCTGATCGACCACACCAACGACACCAACATTCACCTTCGACCTGCAGCCGACCCGCACAGGCCGACGGCAGCGTCCGCCGAAGCACCACAAGCTTCAGCAGGACAACAACGACGTACATCTCCAGGAGCAGCCTCCGCGGCAGTTTCTGCACAGACACGACATGTGTCTCCTGTGCGCACAGAACCAACCATCGACGGTGCACCGATACCCTCACAACCAGTGTCTGCGGTGTCGGTACATACAACGACGCCTATCAAGGAGTCAGACACCGTTCGAGTACCTGTCTTGCCTAAGATCACGCAGCTGCTGGAATGGCAGCAAAGAGTGCGAAAGAACTTCGGGGCCGCCTCAGGGCGACCATCCAAAGCATACGCCTTCCTATGCGTGGCAGAACAACCCGAATGCACGTTCGAGGATTTACAAGACAGTGGAGACTTTGAGAGCATCGATTGCAAACTCGCAACCGCTCTGAGCGACATCTTATCCTCAGACTTACGCTACCAAATCAGGCTCATCGAGACCAGAGAGCACAAAGCAGGACGCATGCTCAAAGGACGCCAGATATACTGGCATATCCTACAGTCCTACAAAGTGACAGACGTCGACGACGACCTGCACGATTTCGAGCGCCTTAAAGAACTGAGGATGAGAGACGAAGATTTGCAACGTTTCATTACCGATTGGGACGCCTTACTCTTGGAATGCCGAGAAGTACCCGATCCAAAGATATTGGAATCGCTATTCCGCACACAGATTCGTAGACATGCATGGATGAAACAAGACATGTACGAGTACCAGCGCATGAAGATGAGCGACCCGAATCGTACCTACGGTTGGCTTCGACAGCGTGTCCTGGACATACTGGAGATTAAACAATTGGAGAAGAATCAAAACAAGCTACGGTACGAACACGAGACACGATCTCAGGTCAACGTGTGCGTTGCATGGAAGAAAGGCAATTGTCGCAATGGTGAACGGTGCAAGGCTTTACATACATATTCCAGGGATTGGAAGAACAACAAATCTTCCAGAACATCAACGGCTGGTGGCAACCCCCGCCGTAGCATGTCCTTTCCTGCGAATCACAAGAAGCCAGCATCAAGGCCGTTCTGCTTCGATTTTGCCAAGCGCAGCACATGTACCAGAGGTGATAAGTGCAACTACCCGCGCGTCGCACAGTGCAAGGATTTCGCACAGAACAAGTGCACAAAAGGCGACAAATGCAAATACGCTCATCTCGCACCTGGTGCAAAGACTCCTGAACGAAGCCCGAGTCGACCGCGGACTTCCAGCCAGGACAGCCGTGGCCGATCGCCATCCCGCGGATCAGGAAGCCAACGGTCTTCACAACGCGGGGGGTTTCGCTACGCTAGCGATTCACGACAGGGACGTGACAACCGACGCCAATACGACCGATCCCGTTCGACATCCAGGAGGTCCCAAGACTCTCGCAGCCAATCGAGAAGTCGTTACGACAGATCTTCGAGATCTACCTCCCGAGGACGAGACAATCGTGGCGGCGGACGCGGCAGTCCACGCGGCCGTGATAGATCATATGGCAGTGACAAAGGACGTGGCAAGCGGTATCCGAGCCGCGGATCGTCCCGTGGTTCACCCAACACTAGAGCACGTTCTCCTGCCAACTTTAGACATTCACGCCGTTCAGACCGCAGTTACGTCATCCGCGACAAGACCCTCATGGCCAACACCAAGGCCACAGCGACATCTACCAAGATACGTCGTCGGATACGCTTCGACGTACGCAACGTGGACTACTATTTCCATACCATATCTGGCAGAGCCAGACTGGACAGATGGAAAGAGCTGCCGAATGAGGGTGACATCGTCGAAGTACCAGATCCGTTACCACAAAAATGGTGGGATAATAGTGCAGAGGCCTTACGAGAATGTCAAAAAGAGGCACAACTATGGTGCGACGAACTGTACGACTACCGACACAACAAAGAATCGGTGGCCACACCAACTGCGATCCGAAAGCATGACGACACTGTCAAGCATTCATCAAAGATTGCCCAGACGACAACAACGACAAAGCAGGTCGACACCCCACGCTCGACTGCAGCATTGACAAGGTCTTGGGTTCTTGACAGTGGTTCTGCCCATCATATTCAGGGAAAACATGAACTTACGCAGACCGAGTCGGATCGCATATCTATTCGCGAAGAGCATATTCTGGAAACTGCAAATGGTGATCGTACCGTCAACGAGCACTACGACATACGGCTACCCGAAGTTGGACTGCATAGTTCAGCCCTTGCTTTACCAGACTGCCCATCATTACTATCAGTTGGAAAATTGATCGAGGTTGATGGCTTTCGACAGCTTTGGGATCCTGAGCTGGGCTACATGCTTCAGGATCCGGGGGGCCAATGGTATAAGATTCCAGTCAACAATCGAGTGCCAGAGTTACGACTCGACGACTTAACACGGATACCACCACCACGTTTATGCACTTCGTCAGCACCCCGCCGTCGTCAGCGAAAGCGTTCATCCGCCCGCTGTAACGACACTTGTTGGTGCTGCAAAACTACAGAGCAACCAACCACTGCAGACGAGCTACGACCCCACATAGGGACCTGCCCCAAGAGACCACATGTCGGAGAGGGAGGAGGAGCACGGACCATCACGGTCGAAGAACCTCCCGACACAAGAACAGACGAGACCAACGTGGACGCTACCACCGACTCGCCTACGTCTCAGATGCAGTGTTCTCCTCCACAATGCGGGGGGTTCGATATAGCTCAAGCAGACAACAACATACCGACAGAGACACCCACGCGAACGCATCCAGACAACGATCGAGTTCTGCCCAACAGACAAAAGAAACCGATCGACCCGATGCATTACATGACTCACAGCCCAAAACATCCCGACTGTGAGATCTGTTCTCGTACGATGGCACAGAATGCCCCGTGTAGACGACAGCACAAACCACATCCACCGGCAGACCCCACCGAAGAGGATAACGCCTACGAGGCTTTTGTCCCGAAGAAGTTCGGTGAAGCTCTAACTGCCGACCATATCGTACTGGCCAAAGACGATGCCGCGGACAAACATGGCGACAAATATGCACTTGTTGTCCTTGACAGATATACTGGCATCTTCATGGCCTACCCAGCGCTACACAAAGACGCAGCTACTACAAAGGCATCCTTTCAACAGTTCATCGCCGCGAACGATGAGGTGAAGCATATCTACACAGACAATTCTGGAGAGCTTCAGAAAGCTTGCCGCCAATTGGGATGGAGACACGACACGAGTACGCCACATCGTCCACAGACAAATGGATTGATTGAGCGCGTTGTCAAAATTGTCATCCTTGGTACCAGAGCTGTGTTACATATGTCTGGTCTGGGACACGAATGGTGGAAAGAGGCCATGCAAGCCTTTTGCTGTGGACACAACTTTGTGCATACATCCACGGGCGTCGCTGCCCTCAACGAGGAGCATGCAGAAAAGACAGCTCATGAAATAAGATTTGGCGAAAGCTTTCCTGGGCACTGCATACCATTCGGTGCTCGGATATTTTGGAAATGCCTCAACCCCGAGATTAACAACGAGACTGCAAAGTTCAAAGAAAATACTCGGGAAGGGTTATTCATGGGGTACCACTTACACTCTGGTGGACGATGGTCAGGTGACTACCTTGTTTTGGACACGGCTACATACGCCAAGAACCCTGATGGTGATCTGTGTCATGTGCACAGAGTCAAAGACATCATCATCCCTGATGGCAAGTTCACCTACCCCGTGAAAGATGGTACTCTGCGACATCATAACCCTGAGGCACACGACGAGGTGAAGGCATCTACTTCTCGCCCCTTGGGTGACAAGCCAACGCCTGATCCTCCACTTTCTTACCCTACAGAATGGGATGATCCGTCTATGATGACGACGGAAGATAACGCTATTGATATCCAGACATCGGCTTCTGAGGTTGCGGCACCAGCGCCGGAGCCCGACTACTGGGAACAGCGCGGATATTGCGTCATCAGACACATTCGTACCCCAAGAAAGAAACTATTCATCCCAACGGACGACGTCATGAATATACCAGTACCTGTTGACCAACTCGACGTGACACGAGATTTCAAAACGACTTCTACTTTCGAGGGCGAAAGTAACTTCCGAGATGTTTGGGATGGTGTTAGCGCCAACGACCACAGGGAGCTGAGCGAGCCGTGGACAGGCACGATTCAGTTCTATGAGCTTCCAAAAATAACGCCAGACGGCAAAATGGTGGTTCGTGGACGCGAGACACGTGTGCAGACTACTACACGTCCTGATCACGTTCTTCCCGAGCGTTGGAAAACACTTCCCCGTGGACAGCAAAAGAAAGAAATCGATTACGCCAACGACGTTAAACTATAGACCCCTGGGATGGGGGGGGGTGAGGCCCCTGTTTGATGGACTTTTTTTTTTTTCGGTATCGTTTCTGGGTTTGGGGGGTTTCTGTGGTTCCGCGTTTGGCTCAACTGGTTTCGCACCAATCATGATCATCACCGCCATCGACATTAGCGTCGCCATTGTCACTCCATCACCATAGTTACGTCCGTCATCACGGTCATAGCCAATGACGCATGCGCCGTCATCGTTATCATCACCATCGCAATCATGATCGCCATCCGTAAACATTTGGGCTCAAACTGTTCTGTCATGCAAACCCCCATCCTCATTCCTCGAGCTGCTTCTACACAACCGTCGTTCAGAACGGGCCACGATAAAAAGCGAGTTCGAAACAAGTTGCCCAAAGTGTTCTTGGCTGTTTCTGGAGACAAACACATATTGGGGGCTTTCCTCCTCAGCAATGTGTGCGAAATGGGTTCTGGTCGACTTGTAGCTGTGGTGGCAGCGTGGTGCCCGCTGAGATCGCCCTTCCCGACCACGACGGCGTCGTCGAAGTTTGTGGGCCCTATATATTCGTTTCTTCCAGATGTGGAAAAAGATATACGATGCGCTCCCGCGCAGATTGGCTCAACTTTAAATGAACACTTCAGTGCGTTCGCTCACTCTTCATGGCGGGCGTGGAAACTTGATAAAGACGCAGAGTTGGCATTCAAGAGTCCCAGTCCGCCTCAGCAGTTCTATACTGAACGCAAATATTTGTTGGGCATCGGCGTGGCAGCCGAGAAAATATCGCAGATCCGTGACGTGGTCCCGTTTGCATCTGAGGAGCCAGGCGTGCTCGAGGACGTGGCCCCTCTCGAGGACAGCGACGTGGCGCCTCTTGTGTCTGGGGACTCCGCGGCGTCGTCGCGCGCCGCCAGAGGTGGTGGAAGTGGCGCCGCTCATGCTGCGCTTGATCACCTACACGGCATTGCTCGAGCGAGGTCGGGCGGCTTCGTGCCTCACGTGTTCGACCCCTTCTATCTCATGGCCGCTCTCCAGTTGAAACATCATTCGAAGCAGGGTAGGTCCCTGAAGTCTGTATTGCACCATGCTGCACCGTTCTTCTTCGACCAGGGCCAGAGTAGTCAGTTTCAGCATGGACTCAGAGAGTGCGCGTTGCCGACGGAGTCGACCATGCGCGAAGCGCGCGTTCAGCTCGACCTCCTTTCTTCAGGTTACGCGAGATTGAGACAAAAGGATTACGTCAACTGGATCTACTTGAACCCCGACAGCTCTCCACAGCTAGGATGGAATTGGCTGGTGGTTCGGGAAGATAAGTTCTCTTGGCCCAAAGATTATAGTATCGATGAGATCATGGCTTCGAACTTCAACTCCAAGCTGCAGTCTCGGACCTGCCGTTTGTCAACGATCGGGAGAGGCCACGGTACGGCTATATTCAAGTCTGTGAGCCTCGCTACGTTGCACAAGTGCGAGTGCTCCAGCATCGAGGACTATAATAAGTTGAGGTCTGAGGTGTATGGAATTTGCACAGATCAAGGAGTTGAGTCAGCCGTTGTCGATATCGACACTCTTGAGCCCAAGGGCGACGGCCCCGAGAACTACTCTGACAAGCGTGCCCGCATGTACCCGAACGCCCTGGGCATGCCAGAATCGTTGCACATCATGTTCAACGCTTTACAACATGCCGTTGAGAAGTTGCCATGCCACAAAACTTTCATATCAGATTTACGGAACATAGAGAATTTTCTGGCTGATAGATCGTTGAGGCGATTGTTCGTCAACACGTGCCTCGACGATTCTTTGAAATCCAAATTCGACCACTATTCAACAGTGCACATCAGCTGGAGGTGGGAGGTCCTTGTCAAGGCGCTCACTGAATTGATCCCTCGCTTTTCAATTTTGAAAGATCGCTTTGACTTGGGAAAAATGAAAGCATCTCCAGAGCGGCAGGTAAAGACACACGTGATAGACGATGCGTACGCTTCCCTGCAGGTGCCGCACTTTTTAGAATTCTGTATCATGGTAAAGACCAGCGGCAACACACTTGAACGGTTTGCGAGTCGCCTCGAGGGTTGCGAGTGCCACGCCAGTCTTTGGAAGTCCCATAGCAACCACAAGAAGAAGACCCGACTGTTGGAACGAGACACTGGTTTCGCACATTGCTTCATGAAGGGGCGGCAAGCATCGTGGTGGTTTGCCGAAGGGCTGGACCAGTGCTTGGAGGCGCTGAAGAAGTGCGACTCCGACGAGTTGCAACTGGCCATGGGCAAGCTCGACTGCGAGCCACGGGCGCAACTCCTTCGACTCCAGACCCAATTGGCGGATTCGTTGGTCGAAGAGCTTTCTGATAAGTTCGCGTTCAAGGACGTGATCCCATATGCGGCACTCAAGATCTACATGTGCGAAATTCCTGGGGGGAACTTGCATTCTGCTAGAATGGACGCGGCAGATTGCGTGCGTCAGTACGATTCAGCAGTGGAGGCTGGCAGGGGGCATCTGCTCCATCGAGTCGCGCACTTACTTCTGCGACCTGGCACGCACTGCAGGAGCGAGCTCGACGATTTCGCCAACGGGGTAGGGCACAGCTTGCGGGACTTCACGCACCTGCACTCCATGATAATGAGGTATGCTCTGATACCGATCGTGGGGAGGAGAGTAGAGGGGGCCCATGCTATCATCAGGCGCCTCGGCCTCATCGCGAAGAACATGTCACCTCCGTGTATTTCTGCTTCCAACTCCGAGGCTGAGCACTTGGCGCGCTTGGATAACGATGCGGAGTTCAAGCGGTATTGCCAATCGACCTGGAGTTCGAAATCTCTTCTGAACGGTTTGTTGAGCTTAGTTGTTCCGGGAGATGCATTGAAAGAAATGAGCAGGAAGGACAAGATCAACCGAGTTTACCAATGCGACCTCGCGTCGGAGTTCAAGGACCTCAGCGTTGAAAGGCAGTCCCATGACACGTGGAAGCTGCTAACTCAACACCTACGGAGTGCGCATCCAGGCTTCCCATATTCGTGGAAGATCGTTGTCACGTATTTGAAGGAGAAGCTCTGCTCTGGTAGCATATTTTCTTTACCGACGAGCTTGTACAATCTTGCTCTGGTCGATCATGGGCCCGATGAAATCGATATCTCTGCGGTTAACCCTTGGGAGCAAGCCATCGATGCTATCGGCCATGAGCCCAGCGAGTTCCAGTTCGATGCGGTCGACTCTGTTACATTTTTTGAGGTCGTGAACCCCTGGCCCGAGAAGCGGAAGCAGATTGCGTTATCTCACATTATCGAATGGGGCGATCGCGTCAACGTCAGGAGGCGCCTCACCTTGCAGACCGACGTTTGTGACAGGAGCGTTACGCTATTGTGCGATGCGGACTATGCTGAAACGCTCCACATGCGCCCGTTAGTTCACGACTTGAAGCGGTCTCTGTTGTCTTTGTACACGTGGGCCGTGATGGGCGACGGGTCTGCTTTGGGAGTGCGCCAGCGGAATCTGGGAGAGCCCGAGCACATCGTTGCTGCGCCTCGCAGCCTGGTGATTCCCAGTGCGAGTGACGCGTTGGTTGTCTCGTCGCCCGCCGAGGTCGTCGCGCTCCCCGACGTTGGAGAGTTGGCTCTGGAGCGGTATGAGGCTACGACCAGCGAGAAGATGGTGGCATGTTTAGGCAAACTCCGAGACCTACAGCATGGCGACGACCGAGACGACGATCCTGTCTGGGTTCAGTACACGGCGCTGGAAGGCGTGCACATGAACACGATCCAAGATTTGCACAAGGCTGGAGCAATCACCGCCGTGAACGACGAGTTCGGGGAGTTGGTCGTTTGTCTGCAAAAGGCTGGTACTATGTTCAGGGCAGTGCGTAAAGTTGGCAGGCCGCTGCAACTCTGTTTTGTGGATAGCACCAAGTTTGCCAGCAAGCTGGACATGATATTTGCTCTACTTCGTGGTGGATGGAAGCCTGGTGCCACTAGGCCGTTCAAGATACGTGGTGCGCGCAAGTTCATGTGCAATAAGGACAGGCCTTTGAGTTATTTTGCATGTCTTCTCCAAGTTGACATGCTATTTGAGAAGGGGTTGAAGCAGCTGCCGCACGATTTGAAGGACTACCATTACCAGTGCTTCCTGCGTCTTGCTGGACATGCACTGCTCGCGTTCGAGGCCGACTTGCAGTCGCATGGCCTCGAAGAGTGCAGGCGCTTGCTGCGCGATGCCCCCGAGGCGCCAGTCGACGCGCCTCCCCTGGAGGACGACCTCGAGCCAGCAGCGTCGGTGGAGGTACGACCGCCTTTGCTCGCAATCTCTTTGCCAGACACCGAATGGAAAAGGTGCCGCGTGCGTTGTGAGGGCGGCCGCTCTTTCAAAGTGATATATGACCATTGCACTGGCCACGATGGGAAGCAGAGAGGGTACGTCAATTGCAAAGATCCAAACCATGAGAACTGCTTCAAATGGAGGCCTTGCGAACATTTCCAAACGAGAGAGGAGCATTGCGCTTTCTTGTGGCGTTGGGCGGCCGACTCAGCGAGCTTCGCTGGGCGAGAGGGCCACATGTCTCACCTTCCTTCGCAGGCGAGCGTTGCCGTTGCACTGCAGACTGTGTCCTTGATTGACTTCTGACAAAAACAAACTATGAAACCGAGTTACACTCCTTCATAATAACTCCCAGTTGCACCCCGTCGCATAGAGACACTGCCAGACAGCAAATAGCAACACATGTGTATTTCAGTGTTGCGAGTTCCTGAACTATTTAGAAAAACCAGGTCGGTTTCGTTCGCTGGTTTCGTTGTCTGGACCAGCCGTGCACCCAGGAAACGCCATATTGCTCGCATCATTGATGTTGGATTCTGGCTAGTGCGTTATTTGGTAGTCTGATCTCGAACCTCAACGCTTGCCCTTCGGCAAAACTCAATTTGCAGTGTTATTTACATAACTGATTTGTGAGCACATCGAGATGTCTTTTGGATGTCGATATTGATTCGCATGTTACCAGATTTGTGAGCACGTTGGGATGTCGTTGGGATGCGTTCCCAGATTTGTGAGCACATCGAGTTGAGTCGGGCCCTAATATGTCTGAACGACGTTTCTGTATCGCATTTATGGATCAAGCCAGATTGGCGCATCTCTGGGCGTGTTGATTTGTCTTCCAGTTCGACTTGAGCCGCTCATTGCGAGCGCATGCGCAACCTCGTCGCTCCCATTGTGGACGACACTACCTGAGCAATGGATCTTGCAGGCCAAGCCTCGCCTACTGTGGTCCCACATGCTTCGCCGACTGGGGAACGCGATGCGGACGTGGCCAGCGTCGCTTCTAGTCAACTCGGATTGGGCGCAGAGGCTGCGACCTTGGGCAAGTATGGCCAGGCCATGGAACGCCACTCTGGTGGAGTGCTCGGCGGCAACTCTTTGGTGGATCAGGCGCTGTCGCAGAAGACCCTTCTCGCGGGAGTTGCAGCGCCGCCGACGCCTTCGACTACACCTGGTGGCGGCGTCGCCCAGCGCCCCAGCCGTGGGCAAAGCAGCCGCCCCAGCAAGGTCGGCTCACGAGATATGTTCTGGTGCTGTAAGTGCCATCAGGAGAGGCCGATGTCACTTTGTGTTTCGCGCGGGACGCAGCAAATCTGCGATCCAGACGTCAAGGCCTACAACAGCCTCGTTGCTCGCTGGAAGGGCAAGCCATGCTTGCGCAAGTGGTGGCATGGCAAGTCGGAGGCCGAGCAGGCTGAGTGGTACCGCAAGCAGCAGGCGCACGTTCCAGGTACGAAGCGGAAGTTCGACGAGATGGAGGTGTCCGAGACGAGCGCCAGGATGGCCGTGAAGGACGACGTCAAGGAGGACGACTGGATCCCGCTCAACATCTACCAGCGGCGAATGGCCATGGAGGGCGTCAGCAATCCTGATGCCGCCCAGGAGTTCAAGAGGATCGTTGAGCGCGGCGAAGGCCTCTGGCGCGCTGGCCAGTGGCACGTCCACGACTACCAAGGTTTCAAGATGCACACGGGCATCCGCGAGGCTCAGGGCTATGCCACCACGGGCAAGTACGCGGTCGCGGGCCGCGAAGACCTCGCCAGACGAGTGGAGGAGTGCTCCACCAAGTTAGACAGCCAGCTCCTCGCACACGAGCAGTCCTTGAATGGTTTCCAGGCCGCCCCGTCTCGCGATGCTCCCAACATCCAGTGCCCCACGAACGGCGGCGTCACTCTCCCGCAGTGGCACGACCACTTCGAGGCCGGCATCCATCGCGAGGCACATTGGGTAGGCCTCAAAGGGAACTCCCCCGCTACTTAGCCTCCTGCCCATCCGCCTTTTCCTGGGGATTCACTGGTGTACGTTAGTGGCAGAAAACAAACACGACACTAGTGTTCAACTAGTGTTTGACTCATGTTTGCTCATGTTTGGTGTTTTCTGGATCCCATGGAAAAGCGGTCGCATACTAAACACACGAAGTGAAACTAGTGTTCAACTAGTGTTTGACTCATGTTTACTCATGTTCGGTTTTTTCTGGGATCCCCTCGAAAAGCGGTCGCATACTAAAAACAAAAAGCGAAACTAGTGTTCAACTAGTGTTTGACTCATGTTTACTCATGTTTGCTTTTTTCTGGTTCCCATCGAAAAGCGGTCGCATACTAAACACACGAAGTGAAACTCGTGTTCAACTAGTGTTTGACTCATGTTTACTCATGTTTGGGTTTTTCTGGGATCCCCTCGAAAAGCGGTCGCATACTAAACACACGAAGTGAAACTAGTGTTCAACTAGTGTTTGACTCATGTTTACTCATGTTTGGGTTTTTGTTGGATCCCCTCGAAAAGCGGTCGCATACTAAAAACAAAAGACGAAACTAATGCTCAACTAGTGTTTGACTCATGTTTGCTCATGTTTGGTTTTTTTTCTGGATCCCCTCGAAAAGCGGTCGCATACTAAAAACAAAAAAACGAAACTAGTGTTCAACTAGTGTTTGACTCATGTTTGCTCATGTTTGGTTTTTCTGGGATACCCTCGAACAGCGGTCGCATACTAGAAACAAGAAAACGAAACTAGTGTTCAACTAGTGTTTGACTCATGTTTACTCATGTTTGGGTTTTGTGGGAAATTACCGGAGTGACGTTCGGGGCAGATACCGAAATGTCAACTCGTGCTCAAGTCGTGTTTGTCTCATGTTCACGTGTGTTCTTGCGTTTGCGATGCGTTGCCCGCCGCAGGCAGCGGCGGCCGAGCGACTGGAGGAGGCACACAAGGCGATGGCGGCGGCAGACGACATGGAGGCCGCTCTGGCCCGCCAGGGGACTGGGGCCGCCGCGGTCGCAACAGGCGAGGCGGCGGACTCCTCGAAGTCGAAGGCCTCCCTGAACGTGAAGAGGATTGGCGTGCTGGCCAGGGTCTCGACCGCCGAGGTTAAGCGCACGGAGAAGATCGCGCACCTCCAGACCCAGATGACCCAAGCAGACGGCAAGTGTGATAAGGTGGTGAAAGCGAACCCTGGTAGCGAGGAAGCGATCAAAGATCTTCGAGCGGAGATGCACGACTTGAACTCGAAGGCCATCGAGTACGTGAACTCGGACTACAAGAATATCCTCGATAAGATCAAGGTCGACGTGAATACGTCCACCACTGCCGGTGCCTTGGACGTCGCCGCGGCCTCCCTCGTCACCCACACGAAGACTCTGAACGCGGGCGCGGTGGCAGATTTCGCAGCGGTCCTGCGGAAGTTGACGTCGCAGACTGCGGGGCTCTCGCGGGCCAAAGGCGACTCGTCCACGAGGAAGCAAGAGAAGGATGCGTCGATGAAGACCGCCACGAGGCCTGTCATGCACACCATCCTGGTTGATGACACCGCAGTAGACTTCCACAATATCGCCGAGTCCATCTTCGAGGCCAAGGGCGGCTTGCGCCCAGCGGTTGCCAACGCTGCCAGCGGAGAAGCCTTCGACAAGATCAGCAGCCTGCCCATCGTCAAGAAAGGGATGAACGCGTGCCGTTTGTCCTTGAAGACGGGCATGGGCACGGTCAGCCAGGTCCTCTCAGCGGGCCGCCTTGCGGAGAGAAAGCTCGACGAGGCAGTGCAGGGGTGCTTCGGCCAGGACGTCCGCACGAGGATGCCCCTTCCGAAGGCGGAGTGGGCTGATCAGGTATTCAAGTTCGAGCTGCTCGCGACTGGCGCCTCTGCGCTGCTGGTCAACTGGGCACCGTGCTGCATGATGAGCGCCGTCGTGATGATGGCAGGGAACGCAGCGCTGGCGGGCATCAAGCCCGATCGCGTGCCAGGCAGCACGTGGGCGGAGAAGCGGGACTACCTGTACCAGTGCGAGAGCTCCCGCCTGATCGCGCTGATCCACGACGGCGGCTGGTTCTGCAAGTTCGAGAACGGCAACACCGCGAAGGGCCACTGCATGATCGTGATCCCCTCGGGCTTCATGCTTCTTACCGCCGCCGACGGTGCCACCATGCTCAGGTGGCCGCTCGTCTCCGACGATGCTGACAAGCAGCGCGTCAGCAGTGGCCTGCACAGTCTGCTGGACTCCTTCCCAGAGTTTCGCGCCGAGGCGCTGGGCCACACGCAGATGGCCAGCTATCTCGACAGCCATCGCAGGTGATGGAAGTTCAGCTTGGTGGATAATCTAACGCTGGTGCCGCTCAGCTGCAGGCTTGTGTGGCACGGCACTCTTACATGTATTGTGTCGGCATTTTGAGTTTGCGAGCCGATTGCTTGGCAGTGGTTATACATTACAATCTGTCGGTTTCATGTTGCAACATATGTGCGTCTAGACTTGCGAGGAAATATGTACACTACAGATTCTCTTGGACTCTCCGTCCATAGTGCGCCGCTTGGGGACAGAAGTCTGCGCCTGGGATTCTGACCGAAAACGTACTGGGAGCTTTCTTGTTTCATGCGTTCTCTTGTGAAGCTAATGTGTTCTCTAACTGCAAGTTGCGCTATCCCACGTCTCCCCCGTCGTCGTCTTGGCGTCCGCTCACGTGCAATGCATGGTCTCTCGGCCCTGCCGTTGTAATCCTAGAGGCTTTCGCCGTTCCGCTGTCCCACTGTGGGGGATGTGGGCGTTCAATCACTAGTACGATCGCCTGTGCAAGTACAATCATGAGTATGCGTGCAACGATCGGCACCATCACAATCAGCACGATCACCCGTGCAATCACCAGCGCATGGCATGTGTAAACGCACGTGCGCGCACGCCAGTACACGTGGACTTACACGCACAATAGTTTTTTCATCAGCGACCCCTCGGGGCCCGAACGGTTGATCAACAAACAGAGCTCATACGTGAGCAGCAAACGAACCAGTTCCTATAAATGCGATTCTCGTTGGCCGAAGAATGAATTCCTATCGAGGCGCTTCTCGCTGGCCGAAAAGCTTCACCGATAAACGCCGTTAGAATCAGAGGCGGGCGATCTTGCCGCCGCGAACACTCGACAGGCCGACGTTGCCCGTAGGTTCGCGGTATCATGCTCGCGGCTCGTGGGCGACGTGGGAACTGGTTAGTGGTTTGCGGTTCTCTCCCTCTGCATTTTCCTGGGGGGCCTCACCCCCCCCCCCATCCCAGGGGTCCACACGTTAAACGAGCCCGTGAGATTCGTGATCGTGCTGCATTGTGAGTGTGGACAAGACAGGATAAACAGGTCAACAATTTCCGTACTACTACATCAGGCGGACCCACATGGAATACTGTGGAACGACGGATTACATACGACACTGACAATGGTGACGTCATCCGCGACGAGAATGTCAAAGGCGTGACAAACAAAGAAATACTGTATGCCAAATTACCTGGTGGGCCACGTGACATTACCACGGTACTATACTACCGTCAACTACCACAACAGCACGATGGAGAAGAACGTGCTTTGGTATTTGTGGATAATGAAGGAACCGACTTTGGGACTTTGAACCCGCTCATACGCAAGTTCACCCAGTCGGTAGCAATACCAACCATGCCACGTGAGACCAACTACATGCCGGCACACAGAGATAAAATACCATATTCGACATGGTCACGCCCAGCATGAGTTACCAGAAACCTGAGTAAGAAAGAAGTTGCCGCATAACCACGTGCACAAGAAGCCCTACGAAAAGAATACGAGAGATTGGAAACGAAACAAACATGGATGTTGGAGACTGTTGCAGAAAAAGCTGACATTGAGTCACAAGCTATTCGCAATGGAACAAAGGTGCATTTCTTCAATATATTGGAATTATCTTCAGTCAAACATGAAGAACTTCCTCCTGATCTACGTAAATTCAAGGGCAGAGTGGTGGTTCAGGGCAATACAGGCAAAGATGAAACTGGTTTGGCCGCCATATTCGCCGACGCCGCTTCCAGTGCTTCGCATATAGAGGCTTCCAAACTTTGCGATGCTACTGCATTATTACCGCAATATGCGGGGGAGCAAAGTGACGCACCTGGAGCTTACACGCAGGCATTATTATACGGCGACGGACGAATTGATCCAGTTGATACTTGGATTACTATACCTAAATGGCGACAACCGACATCATGGTCAAAATACAATAACCCAGTGTGCCGATTGCGATTGGCACTATACGGACACCCTCTTGCAGGTGTCTTTTGGGAACGAAAATGCCGTACATGCTTGGAAAGCGTCGGTTTCGAGCCTATTTCAGGATGGGAATGTGTATGGAGACACAACAAACTGGGACTGATACTTTCAGTATATGTGGACGATTTCAAATTGGCCGGCCCAGCTCATAATCTACAGACTGGCTGGGATTATATTCGTAAAAGCGGTATCGATTTGGATCCACCTACTCCATACTCACAATATTTGGGTTGTGGACAACAAGCATATGATGTACCGCAGAGCATCTTCGACAAAAGAATGTCCACAATACGCCCTATGCTACCTGCACACAATGAGAAAGATTACAATACGGCAAAACACGTTCGTGGCATTCGACATGACATGCTTGGTTTTACAGATCAGTGCATTGAGCGGTACCTGGAATGCGCCTCCAAGCGCGCCCAGGGAACAGGGTCACGTCGGAAACGATCCGACTCGCCGAGGGCTTCGCGATCCAAATCGCCATCCTCCTCCGGGTCGGTCGCCAGACCTACTAGTGTGCTCAACGCACGGACAAGATCATCCAGCCCAGCAAAATCGGTCGACACAACTTCTACCAATACCATACCCGCCACATACCATGATCTACCCGACGCAGAGACCCCTGGCATCGAGGACACCTCCTTCACTGAGTCCGACTATTCAGACGAGGGCGTTCTCGGCCAGGACGCGGCAAGTGTACGAATGAAGATCCTGTACTTGGCACGTTGCTGTCGTTTCGATCTTCTACATCCGGTATGTATGTTGGCCAGAGAAATTACCAAATGGAATACTACATGTGACAAACGTCTACATCGGTTGATATGCTACATCAAAACGACGCGTACACATTGCTTACACGGATGGATAGGCGATTCATCAGACAAGTTATCCATCATGCTCTTCACTGACGCCTCGTTCGCTGATTGCATTACATCATCCAAATCCACTACCGGTGTTTTTGCTGCGCTTGTTGGACCCAATACGTTCTTTCCAGTCAACGCTGTATGTAAGAAACAAACGGTTGTTTCACATTCATCTACTGAATCGGAGATCGTTGCTCTCGATTCCGCACTACGACTGGAAGGGTTACCACTACTATCATTCTGGGAAGCCGTGGTGGGAGTTGCCAAAACATGCAAAGAGAAGAATACATGCCTGAGTTGCCATCGACACGTTGACCCGGCGATGTGTCCTACATTGGCAGCCAAAAAGAAGCGTAAACCATCGCCTCGCAAGGCACCCCCTACTCGGGGATCTTCTCCTAGCCGTAGGCAACTACCGCTAAATACGGATTTACCTACGACTCCAAAGAGACGTACAATATCCCATGAAGGTACCGTACTACACGTGGATCCAGAGCCAGCTCCAGAGATCAGTGCACCGAAAGTACGACTCATCGTCCTAGAGGATAACCAGGCCGTTATCAAAATTGTCCAAAAGGGACGAACACCAGCACTTCGTCATCTTCATCGTACTCATCGTATCAATCTGGATTGGATATGCGAAACATGTCAAATTGAACATATCGAGCTTAAATATGTAGGAACAAAAGAGCAGATCGCAGATATGATGACCAAACATTTCGAGACCAAGAAAGCAGACCTTTGGAAGGACCTCTTGGAACACTCGCTTATTTTCCTGTTACTCCGATACAATGTCCGCCGATACGAGGGCCTCGGAGGCCCGACGGTTTACCTCATGAAGCGGAACCTCCTAAATTGAATGGATGCCCAGAAATATGCAAGATATTGCTGACGGAAAAAGAAAGATGGGGCGAGGTAGGATCAGAATGCGGATTTCAGTGTGTTGGACAAGCTAACCATGAGGGACTATGTGCATGCATGTACCACTATGGCGTACCAGCCGCAGATACTGCGTCGCGCACACCTCGTTCACGCGCACGTTCACCGCACGGTAGACATCCTCGCCATCCTCCCTCACCTCAACGAGATGCAGAGAGAGTTAGGACATTGATTATTCGTTCACACCGCAGCAATTTTACGACTCGAGCTACAAAGCTTACAAGCATCCTGTTTGCCGCTTGCGAGGCGAACATAAGTGAGATCGGTTCTAATCCCGACCCCTCCATCCACGAGATGGATCAGGCACAGCCGCTCAACCTCGTCGGCTGGCCCATCGGCTACGACAAGGAGTACGACCCGAACGCCAGGGACGATGACCGCGTGGGCTTTGCGTACCACGCTCAAACTGGTCGTCCTCGTGATCCCGAAGATGGTTACATATGCATACATCAACGGCGTGCCGATCGGAGCGGAGAATTTGATCTTCGAGTGCCCGACGAGTCTTCTATCCGTGAACTTGCCCGCTTCGCGTCCGTCGAGGCTAAGAAATGGGCCAGCACTGAGAGTGGATCCGTCGGCGGCAACGCCAACTATGAGTACAACACGTTCACAGCTACGCCGTGGCTATCATTCATGCGTGCTATGTGTATGATTTCCAGCCTTTTCAATCGTAATCCTTCAGTACAAGACAGTGTTCGTGGACTACATGATCATTTGAATGCGACGATCCCAGGATCAGACCGCAAATGTCCAACATCAAACTTTACTACAATGATACTGAAGACGGAGTGGATGATGATTCACAACGATTGGTCCAAAATTGGCAGTGCAGTTCTGGGACAATACACCGAGGACAGCGTTACGGATACGCAAAACTATTACAACAATGGTCTGAGTGCACCATCCGATGTATACCAAAACGGATTGGTAACGCCATGCTATGCTCCTAAAATTGATCGCGCAATGGCCAAGCTACCTACTCGTCCACCTGGCATCGCCAGGACATCGGATACATCTGGGCACATCGGTCATATCGTCGAGGATAACTTGGTCACCAACACGAGAGCTTTTTCCGACCTTACCCAACCAAAGAAGTTCCGCCGCAAGCTTACTACATGGTTGACTGCGCGCGGAGGCTTTGGAAGTATCGGATCAAACTCCAAGACGGTGGCAACACCATCCGACCATCCGAATGGTTGGGTGGCGATATTGGATGATCCACAAGAGACAGAGCGTACCTATCGTTGGACACCATACAACGAGGGCAACGACTTCTTCGGCGACGCTGCTGACCACATGGGTTCGAATGATCCTGGCATGACTCCTGGCAATGATGTGGACCCATTCGAGTTGGACCACGCAAAATGCAGTGCTTTCTGTGGTGGTCGCTTGGTTTCTACCCTATTGTCAGACAATGGGTGGCACTCCCTCGTACAAGAGGACTTGGGAATACTATTACATCATGCATTTGGGCCATCGGGTCATGCGTGCAAATGGACCAACTTATACACGGACTCAACATGGATCATGCATGCAAAGAAAGGGGCTAAGGGTGCAAAACACAAGAAGTACCCCACTTTCGGCATCGACGAGCTCAACGCTGCCCAGAAGAGAATCGACCTCGCCCAAGCATCAAATACTGCTCTTGTTCCGCTATTCATGCCGTGCCTTAACCGCGCGGAATACATGGGTGGCGCTACTCTTGAGCACCTGTCGACCATGATCCGCGACGACATCATGATGTGGGCATTCTCTTTTGGCAATTACAGGGAATGGTTCAGACAGAATGACACGCCGATCGGTCAAGATTGCGTTCTCTTGCCTGAAGCTGGTTATGAGGGCGTACGATACGGAATGGAGGAACTACGCAAGCAACGTTTTGAGAAAGAGGAAAGCCGTATCAACGCTCTTCTCAACAATCAGTTTGAGAACACTCTCGAGCAGCGCAATATGATCAGGAAGATCCGCGAAGCCAGAGGCCTCATGTTTCAAAGCGACAACGCTTCCATCAAGAAGTGGCGCGAGTTGAATGAGACCATCTGGGAATACTGGGCCAATGATTTCCCATCATCCATAAAACAAAAACACTATCACAGGGGACTCAATGCCATGGTGGTATGGAGCGCGAACGACATCGCATGTGCCAATCCTGGACAGAACACCATCGACATGCGCCGACATCACAGTCGTGCTCCTACCAACGTACACGAGCTCCAAAAGATGGAATGTGAGGGTGGCGTCCCGACGCTCATGCCCGTGCACGTGCTCGTGGACGTATCACGTTTTGTCGATGTGATGCAGTATTTCCGCTGCCCCACGGTCATGGGACCTGGAAAAGCAGCGCAATGGGGCGTACACCCGAACTTTGATCACCACACGAGCGACTTGATCACTATCATGCAGAACCGTGGTATCACTGATCTTCCATCCGACCATTGGGTGGATACGTACGACAGGGTTACCCACAGGCTTGGCACGCCAAACAGAACAACCATAACATGGCAATGTTTACAACGCAATTCTGCGACGCAGTATGCTATCGCAGTTGTTGCGCCTTGATACAGTCTCTTCCTTCTCAGCCATATCCATTCAGGCCGCCCCTGCTGACTGCTGTCACGGACAACCAGGCCTACACACAGGCCAAAGAAATCATGGCAGCCCTCGACTTCAGAGAAAAGTTGACAAACGAATGGAAAAGAGACCTCAGCCTCACAACGTTGATGACACAGACGGCAAACGAGATGGCTCATTGTGCGTGGATGGCGTCATGTGCCGAGGGCACATTGCCGGCATCACTGCCTGCCGAGACAGGCGACAGAACCGACTCCTGGAATGTCGACACGTACGCCTGCACCTGACCCTGGCGATCCTGACCAAACCCTTCCTGATAATGATCCATGGGTTATTGCATACAACGACTTATTCCAGTACCTTATGCTGTTGATCAAAGAATACCCTGGGGCTTGGGCATCTTGGCATTCTCTTGAGAAAGATGAACTTCTCGAACCCAAGATCGTCAAAACTGTTGAAGATGCACATGCAGTTACTTGGGTTGTATTCGAGCAATTCTTACGTCAGATCAAAGAGTTGGATGGAGACGATAATGCGACCAAATCAAGACTCATTGCAGATGAAAACAGATTGTCTTCTCACCGCATCGGCCCAGCTGCCGAGAACGAGAAGAACATCGAGGCATGCAAAACATTCTTCAAACAGAATGCACTGGATCGAGTGGCTTTGGGTCATGACCCTAATGTCCCTACTGCCGCATGGAGGGCAGCTGATGAAACAGCACAGCCAGCCCCACCAGGCCCATTACCCGATCCACTGCAACCTGGACCGCAATCGATCAAAGCGTCGCAACCATCGACTCCAGAGCCTAAAGCAGAACAACAACCAGCAGATCAGCTCCCAAAAGCTGAGGCGGCACCGATCCCTGATGACGGCACCGACCTTGAGGCAATGGAGCTGGAGGCAACTCCTGCTGAGGAGGAGCCTCCTCCACATGAGATGAATATATTGTCATGGCAGGACAGGTGTGAGCGTTCCATGCACGAGGATACCAGCAAGCTCGGGATCTTCGACAACTCATGCACTATTCGCGAATGGAAGCTACAGTATGGCGTCAAAGATGACCATCCATACATGTGCCCAATGTTGCGGGGCACGAAAGCGATCAACGGATTTGCCTGCATCGAAGACCAGGAGTGGTACGAGCAGCTACTGCATGATGATAGTGTGATAGCTCATGCGCCTGACATCGCACAATCTGGTTGTTTCCCAGAGTGGAAATGGATACCATTGCCACATTACGACGATGTACGTTACGGTCCTGAGCTAATTGATGAAGAATGGCTGGGAACAAACAAATACATGAGCAAAGACATCACGACTATGTTACGCCACGAGATTCACTATAAAAAGTTTTGGATCAACCAATTTCATGACAGACGTATTAATATCTGGGACAAAACAACAAAGAATGATTGGAAGATTTCAAGCAATTGGAAATCATTTAAAGAAATGGTTGAATGGAAATTCCGAGATCGCAAAGAAAGACACAATGGACCATCCATGGAAGCGGCAGTGGCACATTTAAAGAAAGACGGTGAAAATGATGGATACACCGATTGGAACGACTACTATCCGATATTCATTATTCGTGCGTTCCAGAAGCATATTGACCCGCAGAAAAACAGCATCGAGATATACGCCAAGCCGATTCCTGACGGAGGTGACCCCAGCACTTTTGACTGGAACAGCGTTATTGCCATTCGGTGCGTTGGTGGTCACAGTTGTGTCAACCCATCTTCCAAGCCATGGACTATGGGATGGGAAAGCCTACAGTGGACAGATATCAAGTATCTCCATCATGGAACAGCATCCCGCGCCTGGAAGAACATATTGAAGACAGGGATCATACCTGGATATGTTGAACCACATTCTCAGAGAGACCGAAATTACAAACCATCGCAGCGATCTGAGGCATTCTTCAGTTCTAGCACATATTCGAACAATGTTCAAAAGAACCCACATACTTCAGTGGAATCGTACAAGTTCAACAGCTACAAGAACGAAGTCGAGCTGGTGATCAACATGGAAATCGCCACAAAAGCAGGTTGCAGATTTTGGTTGGGTGCTCAGGGCGCTATCATGACTGAGGACGTGGTACCCGCTGCGGCAATTTTTGCAATTCGCCGCCTCAAACCACACCACATGCATGGCCAGCTGCCGCCACACCGCCGCTGGCAGTATCACGACTACGCCCCGCGTGGCCCAGGCCGTTCCTCCCTGGGGGGCGGGGGCATCTACGGCGAGGGCGACGGCGACCTCGCCTTCGGCGTTGCGTGGCTCGTTTGCGTCTTCGCAGGCGCGTGCCGCTGCTGGCGGCGGCGTTGGGGATATCTATCGCGACGACGCCCCGCATGGCCCAGGACGTGACCCCCTGGGGGCGGGGACATGTACGGCGAGGGCGACGGCTACCTCGCCTTCGGCGTTGCGTGGCTCGTCGGCGTCTTCGCAGGCTGGCGCTGCTTCTCGCGGCGGCGCTGAGAATGTCTATTGCGACGACGCCCCGCATGGCCCAGGATGTCTCCCTGGGGGCGGGGGCAGCTAGGGCGAGGGCGACGGCTACCTCGCCTTCGGCGGCGCGTGGTGCGTCGGCGTCTTCGCAGGCGTGCGCTGCTTCTGGCGCCGTTGGAATTATCTACCGCGACGGCGCCCCGCACGGCCCAGGGCGCGTCTCCCTGGGGGCGGGGGCATCTACGGTAAGGGCGGCGGCGACCACTGCATCGGAGGCTCGTGGATCGTTGGCGTCGCCGCAGGCGGGGTCAGCAGGGCCGCCCCAGCTGGTGGTCTCGCCGCAGCAGCGGCTTGCTGACGAAATGAAGAAACGGGCTACTCAGTATATTGAGAGCCTCCAAGACCCCGAGAGTGGTGCTGTGAGGTGGAGGCGGTCTTGTGTTATGTTTGTCATCCTCACCACCCAGTGTGCGATCACCGAGGCAGAGGATGTCTGTGATAGAGCTTGGCGCGGGCCGGCTACGACCCGTGCGGCAGTCCTTTTGCACTTGGACCGCCTGGCTCAGCTGGAGAACCTCTCCCACTGGCGTGGAGAGGTCAGCCGTATCTGGGGCGCTGCGAGGACCATTGAGCAGAAGTTCAGGGATCTCATTGGACCAGAAGCTGCACCCCGCCCCGAGTACTACTATGATGATGGCGACGCGCGGCAAGCGCTTGCAGACAGGCCTTCTCTGAAGAAGAGGAAGAAGCCTGCTGATCGTGCTGATGTGTCCCTCTTCCTCGCGGACACCACTGAGTGGGGGCCGCGCATCCACAAGTTTGCGGTCGAGAACAAGAAGGCCTTTGCGGAGACCCACGTCGCCGACGAGGAGCTGGTCCAGCAGCGAGCCAGCCTGGACGTGGTCGGCTGGGAGCTCTCGGCGTGTGCGGCCACCCTCGCAGGCCAGTCGACTGAGGGCGCGAGCGGAGGTGAGTGGATTTTGGCCCGCTCGCACCTGGCCGCTTACCTCGCGCGACCGGCAGCGGGCCCTCATCACCAAGGAGCGCCTCCAGGATCCCTTCCGTGGCTGGGTTGCCACGGTCTGGCACCTACGCGCTGGCAGCCTCGTTGTCGCATCGGCGTACTTCTTGCCGAAGCATGGGTTCGGGGGCCTCAACTTGGACAGGTGGGCTTCGCTCCGAGCCTTTTTGGCTTCGATTTCGGGCCCATGGATCATCGTTGCCAACTGGAACCTCACCCCGAAGGCTCTCTCGGGCAACCCCTTCCTGAAGGATGTAGGAGGAGTCGCTGTACTCCCAGATGGTAAGGCGACCTGGACAGGGGCGCGGGCCCCCTGATAGACTACGCAGTAGCGTTGGAGTCGGTGGCCCACCTCATCACGGTTAAGGGCATTCTCACGGTCCCTTGGAAGGTCCACTGCGGCCCCCACGTCAAGAGTGAGGGCTCGTCGACGGCGTGGCGGCATCGCGCCCTGGCCCTGCCGATGGGGGCTGCCTACCGCTGAGCGGCCGCCGACTGCCCCCGACCCGAACAGCAAGAGTTACCAGCGCAAGCAGGCAGCGCTGCAGAGGCGCAAGGAGGCCCTTCCTGTCGACCATCAGGGCGCCTTCCAAGGCCAGCATCAACCTATGGACAAACCTGCGTTGGAGGGCGACGAGTTTGCCATCGGCATTGGCCGCTGGAAGAGCAGGTCATCAGTCCATTTGCAGGGTGCTGTGGACTAGAAGTATACTTTCACGGCGGAGTTAGCGCAATATCCGCAGCACTCCGATCGCTGGCTGGGCCCTCGCGGGGAATGATGACCTCTCCCAGGCCTACGGCAGATGTGTTGGCCAGGTTGAGCAGGCCCTCCTCGACCCGATGATGACACCCCAGGAGAGAGCACCCTTTGCTGGTCGGGCCCGCGATTTGCGTCTTCTTGGAAGAAGTCTGTCCCCTCCCCAGGGCGCGGCCACTGGAAGTATGATGGAGCGGAGCACTGGTCAGTCATGGGCACCCTTATCAGGAGGGCGCTGGCCGTTTTCTTGCATGACAAAGGCGACGAGCAGATGTGCAGCGCGTGGGCTAGCGCTGCAGCACGAGTTCAGCATGTGCGACAGTACTATCTTGAACAGCGACTTGACCTACGTGAGCGGGCCAGGCGAGCCTTCGACCACATCGCCACACTCTACGAGGGCCTCGGTTGCCTCACCCGCGACCAGCTCGTCCAAGGCCGGACCCAGGTGGTGGTAGATGTCGAGGCGGTGGCGGCCTGTGAGGTTGCACGTGGAATCGACAAGGCGCGCAAGGCCTACGCTGATTGGGTCCGTCGCATGAGGCTCACCTCCCCTGGAGCGCTCCAC
>CAUYUJ010017953.1:73219-155208 GCA_963575745.1 Prorocentrum cordatum
CAAAGACCGCCTGGAGAGGAAAAAGAGACCCAAGGTATCTCTTCTTACCTCACTTTGCAGCTGTGGCTTCGCTGACTTTTAGCCCAGCTGCCTTTTCAGACTTAAGGTTAAGGAGTTCTGAGGTTACGGATTCCATCCTCCTGATCCCGAGTCCTGCCTTCACGGGCGGGATTCGGGGCGGGGGGTGTGTATGGAACCCGTGTAATACCCTCATATATACTCCTTATCCTTGCCTCTCCCGCACCTGGCCGTTTGGGCTCAGGTACTGAGTTGGAGCGATCGTACCTTGATCGCTTGGGAGGGAAAGATATCCATCTATCCCTCCATCTCTCTACCAACGGATCAGGGGTTCTGTACTCTTGTACTTCAACCCCATACACATTCTCTGATGGCATCCCACGTGGTCCACCCAGCCGTGGCGCTTGTAAGTGCGTTGCGTTAGGCCGTGGCTCCACCACCGTACAGGGTGCTGCCTAGTGTTTCTGCTCGCTCACTTCGCCCGGTTTTCTGTGTTGGCGCCGCCATGGCGACTCCCAGTTGTCTCGCAATTGTAGCTGCGTCTCTTGGTTCGCTGCTGCGCCTATGTGCGTCGCCTGCGAAGTCAGTGCACTTTGTACTGAGCATGTGCAACTGCGAGCTCGCTTGCAGGAGCGGTCTGCTGTCGACAGTGACGGCTGGATCGCCAATTTACAATGCGCCGTGGCCCGGACGTTGTGACCGCTCCCTGGGCTTTTCCTTGGAGCCGCCGAACAAAAAGTATCCCCACCAGCCACTGGGCTACCCTTCCGGCCCTTCTCCTCGTCGCACTTGGGGCGTGCCCATACCCCTGGTGGCTCCTGGAGGGCGCTTACCATGCGGCTTATCTTATGGCCCTGGAGTCGGCCTGCTGGATTGGACGTCGCTTGCGCTATGGTGTGCGTCTGTGGCCATGTCGCTACCTCCCCAGTACTTCAAGTCCCGGCTCTTCGGCAAGGTGCTTCGTCCTCTTCGTCCCCTGAGCCTGATCTCCTGCGCGCCCGTCTTCTTTGCCGTGTCTCTTTCGTCCCTCGTTATCCTTCTTCCTGTGTGCCTTCGTTTTCGCCCTCTTCCTATGTTGTGTTCGCTCGCTCTGGCCTCTGCCGCGTTGCCTCAGTGCTTCTCCTGTTTATGTTCCCGCGCGTCGCCGGCGTCAATTGCGCTGTGCCTGGCTTTCGCTTCACGACCTGTTTGGACGGCGCGCAGCTGCCTGCGTCGCTCGCGAGCAAAAAGTATCCCCACCAGCCGTCGCCTGCCCTTTTTCGCCACCCGGGCGCAGCTTCCGCTTAGTGACCCCGTCCTGTTCCCGCGTTTCGCCAGCGCCAGCTGCGCTGTGCTCTTGCACTGGCTTACGCTATTCGCGCGACTTCACGACGCCGCGCGGCTGTCCGCTTGCGGTTGCGAACAACAAGAAAGTATCCCGACCAGCCCGTTCAGAAACCCTGCCCACGAGAGCTGACGGGAAGGGAAAAAGGGGCGAAGGGACACATGTAGGGAATCAGAGCGAGCAACCAGAATGAAACGAGAGATCTGTGGGAGCAAGGGGGTGGCCTTGGAAGGCCTGTCCGAGCCATCCCTGGGGGCCGCGCGGGGGCGAGGGGAAGAGGGGGGGGAAGAGGAGGAGAAGGAGGAGGAAGAGGAGGAGGAGGAGGAGGAGGAGGAGGAGGAGGAGGAGGAGGAGGAGAAGGACGAAGAGGAGGCCTGTTGGGCGCCTCTTGGTGCACTCTAGGGCCTCCTGGGAGCTTCCTGGGGGCCTCATGGAGGGCTTCGTGTGAGCCTCTTTGGCCGTCTTAGGGTGCCTGGCTTGCCTGACGCCGTCGGAAGCCGTCTTGGGGGCCTGTCTGGGTCGTCTTGGGGCCCTCTTGGGGCGTATCAGGGGCTCGTATCAGCCATCTTGGGCGTCTTGGAGGCCTCTTGGGCCGTTTTGGGGCGCTCTTGGGGCCGTCTTGGGGGCCTTTTGGGCAGTCGTGGGGCCATCTTGGAGGCCTCTTGGGCGATCCAGGGGATTTCTTGTGCCGTCTTGAACCTTCGGAATGCCGAGAAGAAGCAACTGCCCAAAGCTTTCAAAAACCTTTGGACAAGCAGTGATTTTGGCCTCTTCGTGCCCTCATGGAGGACCTCCTGGACGCCTTTTAGGCCGTCTTGGAGGCCTCTTGGGGGCCTCTTGGGCCAATCTGCGCCATCTTGAGACCATATTAGGCCGTCATGGGTGCATCTTGGGCCGTCTTGGAGGCATCTCGGGGCCATCTTAGCCGTCGTGGGTAACATTCTGGCCGTCTTGGAGGCCTCTTGGGCCTTGTTGGGGCCGTCTTGGGAGCCTCTTGGGCCGTCATGGGGCCATCTTGGAGGCCTCGTGGGCGATCCTGGGGGCCTCTTGGGCCGTCTTGAGCCGTCGGACTGCCGAGAAGAAACAATTGCCAACAACTTTCAACAACCTTAGGACAAGCGATGCGTTTGGCTTCTTCGTGCCCTCTTGGAGGACCTCCTGGACGCCTTCTAGGCCGTCTTGGATGCCTCTTGGGGGCTTCTTTGGCCGTCTTGCGCCATCTTGAGGCCATCTTAGGCCGTCTTGGGTACATCTTGGGCCGTCTTGGAGGCATCCTGGGGCCATCGGAGCCGTCCTGGAGGCCATCTTGGGCGTCTTGGAGACCCCTGGGGCCGTCTTGGGGCCCTCTTGGGGCTCTCTTGGGGTCCTCTTGGAAGCCCTGGAAGGCCTCTTTGGGGCCATCCTGAAGGCCATCGGTCAAAGGAGGAGATGGTCGAACGTTGAGCCCCCCCCCCAAAGAGGCCAACATGGGGCCAACACCTCAGTAAAACAAATGATTTGGGCGCCCAGAGGGCTGGTGGGATAACGTTCAGCCCCCCCCCCCCACAGAGGCCAAACTGGGGCCAAAACCAAAATCAAACCAATGATCTTGGCGCCCAGAGAGCTGGTGGGATATTTTTCAGCCCCCTCCCCAAAGAGGGCAAAATGGGTCCACCACCTTAATACAACTAATGATGTTGGCTTCCTCGCCGGGGCCCTTTTGGACGCCCTGACACCTCGCGGGGGGGCCCGAAAAAATCCAGGGGAGAAGTAAGGGGAGGGGTAAACCCCTCCCCGTAGGGGAAGAGGGGCTTCTTGGAACCATGATGGAACAATAAAACAACTTGGAACATGAAGTTTGAGCGGCTTGTCGGGCGCGATCAGACGAGAAGGACAAACATCATTCAATTCTTTCGATGTGGGACGATGGCGGGATCTTCGGGGGGTCCTTGGGCGTCTTTGCGGCCACGCGGAGCCGTCTGGTGACCCTCTTGGAAACTCTTGGAGGTAGGTTGGAAGCAACCATGCACAATCTGCGGATAACTCGAGCCATCTGAAATGCCATCTTGGCGCATCGGGAGCTATTTGGGCCATCCTGATCCCAAATGGGCCGTCTGCCACATCGCCCCCCCCCTTCCAGACCCAGGGGGGGGGGTCGGTAGGAGGAGGGGTGAAGCTACTCCCCCCCGGCGAAAGGCCGTCTCGCTCACTCCCACCCGCCCTTCCACCACATAAATAGCACCCGAGTCGCAGCACGGGCAGGGACCAGTCATTGGGAATCAATGCAGACGCTAGCCAGGTGCGCGATGCCCGCGAGGTGCGCTGCGCGTGCCAGGGCACCACAATGCAAAGTGATCGCGGGGCGCTGGCGCAAGATCGAAATTCTGCCGCAAACTGTCTTCGGCATTTGTTCGACAGGGGTGATGGGCCTGCGCGCTGCAGGCAATATGCCATCCTCCCCCCCCCGCCCCTGTCCGACGCACTACAATGTGATCTCGTGGTGCCCGCGCAGGCCCCTGGTCAAGTGGGGGAGGGGGCGTCTATTGATAAGGACCAGTGGTGAACCCATCCCCGAATAGGAAATTAAGTTAACGGACGAGAGCAGCCGAGATATGTTATGCCAGCTCCGCCTGGCCCAGAGGGGGCTGGTGGGACTGTGGTGCTACTGATAACCCCAGGGAGGTTCCGAATTGCCTCTTCAGGCTACACAATCGAGGCCTGCGCGGATTTCTAGGGTCGGCTTTGGGCCCCTACGCGCCATGGGCGGCGCCGGGAGGGTGGCTCAGCGCCGGCCCAAGACATTTGCGCGGACCTCCGGAAGTAATGTTTTCGAGGCTGGGGCTCATTCATACCCACCACTTTGGGATGGGACGCTCGGCAGCGGGGGGTGGCAATAAAGGAGGGGGGGATGAGAATTGCAGGACAATTACCCTAAACGGCCCCTAGACTGCCGCTGCTGTCCCAGAAAGGTGATGGAAAGGTAAGCGTTTCTTGACGCTCGCCGATTTCCCCAGTTAACGAACGCCCGAACTTCGTGCACCGATCCCCCAGGATCCTGCGAGGCAGTGGATGTGGATATCCTTGGGCCCCATGGGGCTTGAACGTGTCCATCACCGCTGGCTCCCGAGGTCCGGGACAATTAGCTCATGCGCTGGAGTAGCATGTAGATATTTGCCTGGAACCTAGGCGGTCCCTGCACACAGGAGCTTTTCGTCCCTGGATCAGTTTGTGGATGGCCCCAGGGCCCACAGACTGCCCCCAGAAGCCGAACATATTGAACATCTCCGCGATTGAAAAACCAATGTCTTGGGTCGGATAGCTGTTTTTCCCATCCACCCTGTGGTGTTGGGTCCCCGATTTGAAGAGACAGCGCTCCGCGTTCCTTTTTTCCTCCCCCTTCCATCCCTGCCTCTGCTCTCCGTGCTCCGCACGTCTCAACCGTCATCATCATGATCATCATCACCACCATCTTCGTCATCACCACCCTCGTTATCTCTTCATGCTCATCATCATTATCAACACCATCGTCATCATCACCACCATCCGCATCTTCCTCCTCCTCCTCCTCCTCCTCCTCATCATCATCATCATCATCATCATCATCATCATCATTATTAGCATTATCATCATCGTCATCATCATCGTCATCGTAGCGCTGCTGTGCTGCTCAGGCCCCTCTAGCAGCACGGCATCCGTTTCTATTGCGAGAGCAGGTGTGACAATCGGGCGGGTCAATTCTTTCACGTGGCGATGTCTTCATCTTCGAGGAAGGAGCATAACCGCTCACGTCATAACACACATTTGTACATGTGCTGGCTTTTACTCCGCGTATCTCGTTTCGGACATGGTGCTCGATTTCAGCAAGAACAGCGACGACTAGCAGTACACCTTGGAGTCCGCGGCTCCTTCACGATGCCGAAGGACACGGAGATGGCGCACGGGAAGATTAGGCGCGGTACCAAGGTCATTCGTTATCTGAAGGAGGACCAGGCGGAGTTCCTGGAGGAGTGCCGCCTGGAGGCTCTGGTCAAGAAGCGCTCTGAGTTCATCGGTTCCCCTTTGAGCTGCGCGTGGACAGATCAAAGGAGAAGGAAGAGACGGACTCCGAGGACGAGAAGGTGGAGAAGAAGGACGAGGAGAAGCAAGGCGACGAGCCGAATTTTGAGGAGGTCGATGAGGAGAGAGAGAGAGAGAGAGAGAGAGAAAAACAAAAGTAGGACAAGAAAACAACCAAGAAGGTCAAGGAGGTATCCCACGAGCGGGGTCAGCTCGACAAGAACAAGCCGCTTTGGAGAGGACGTGGCCAACGATGAGTACGCCTCGTTTTACAAATCCTTGTCCAACGACCGGGAGGACCACCTGGCTGCGAAGTACTTTAGCGTGGAAGGCCAAGTGGAGTTCCGCGCGCTGCTCTCCGTGCCTCGCCGGGAACAGTTTGACCTGTTCGAGTCCAAGAAGAAGCGCAACAGCATCACGCTGTGCGTGCGACGCGTCCGAATCATGGACGATCCCGGCGAGCTGATACCCGAGTGAGTGAACATCGTGAAGGGAGCGATTGGCTCTGAGGACCTGCTGATGAACATCTCCCGTGAGACTCTGCAGTAAATCAAGATTTTGCGCGCGATCAAGAATAATCCGTAAGGGCTTCGCCCCCTGCCGCCGGCCCCCTCTCTCGGAGAATGGGCCATGGAAGAGCTAAGTCATGAGGCTTTGGCGCTGTCGCGCAGCAGTATCGGAACTTCATGCGAGGCCGATTCGCAATCGGCAAAACCAACTGATCACAAGAGGGGTTGACCTCACAGGGCGATTGGTAAGACGTGTATGGTTTACGAGCTTTGTTACCACACCTTGGGATTAAAGGGCAGAGGGAGTACTCGCAGTTTGGGTTACCACGCCTTGCGATTGATGTGCGTGAGGGGTGGCACTGAATTTCAGAGATGTAACAAATCCCCTATGTTTTTGGACCCTGTCCCCGCGGATCTGCGTGAGGGGTGGCACCGAATTTCAGAAATGTGGCACATCCCCTGTGTTTTTGAACCCTGACCCCGCGGATCTGCTTGCGTGAGGGGTTTGGCACCGAAATCAGAAATGTGGCAAATCCCTTGTGGTGTTTTTGGACCCTGACCCCGCGGATCTGCGTGAGGGGTGGCACCGAAGTTTTCAGAAATGTGGCAAATCCCGTGTGTTTTTGGACCCTGACCCGCGGATCTGCGTGAGGGGTGGCACCGAATTTCAGAAATGTGGCAAATCCCCTGTGTTTTTGGACCCTGACCCCGCGGATCTGCGTGAGGGGTGGCACCGAATTTCAGAAATGTGGCAAATCCCCGGTGTTTTTGGACCCTGACCCAGCGGATGTGCGTGAGGGGTCGCACCGAATTGCAGAAATGTGGCAAGTCCCTTGTGTTTTTGGACCCTGACCCCGCGGATCTGCGTGAGGGGTGGCACCGAATTTCAGAAATGTGGCAAATCCTTTGTGTTTTTTGGACCCTGACCCCGCGGATCTGCGTGAGGGGTGGCACCGAAATTCAGAAATGTGGCAAATCCCTTGTGTTTTTGGACCCTGACCCCGCGGATCTGCGTGAGGGGTGGCACCGAAATTCAGAAATGTGGCAACTCCCTTGTGTTTTTGGACCCTGACCCCGCGGATCTGCGTGAGGGGTGGCACCGAATTTCAGAAATGTGGCAAGTCCCTTGTGTTTTTGGACCCTGACCCCGCGGATCTGAGTGAGGGGTGTCGATTTCGAGCCCCCCCAGCAATTTAGACAACGCGCCCAGGGGGTGCTAAAAAATTCTGTTTGGGCCTCCCCCCCCCTCGCGCGGTCAATCAACTAGTTACAGTAACCAGCAAGAAGCAGAACTGTAACACTGGAAACTACAAGCTACAACTGGTACTGGAAACTGCGAACCCGTGCCTACAGCCTGGTGGCCCCACAAGGGGGCCGGCGGATTTCGCCGAGAAGTTCCTCGAAGTCTGCATGGCGCTATGAAGCAAACATTGCCTGTACCAAACACGAGGTATGGCCAAGTGTATTCCGCACATCGGCGTTGATCAGTACTTCGACTTCAAGTGTGTGAACATCATTGTGCGCATCATCATCTTCCTGAGTCGGATTGCCGCGACGTTGCGCTTGTGGCGACGCAGCCGTCATTGGGAATTTTTGCCATCGCCTCACTGTGCGAACGATAATTTTTTCATGCCACATCAATGCGAAAGTCACACGACATTCATCATTTCAAAAATGTTTGCTTTAAAGGGTTTTACTGTGCACCTAGCATGACGTGAGCGGCGCCGTGAAGTCAGTCCTTGAGGGTCCCGGGCGCCGTTCCCATTTTGGAGTCTCTTGGCTCTATGGGGGGTGCTGCGCTCACGGGGCCAGTGCCGTAGGGCCCCGCGTTTCCAGTGTTGTACATGCTCGTGCGGTGTGTTAAGACACCGCTTGTTGGCCAGAGGCTTGTGGTGGCCTCTTGGCCCGAGTTCCAGGATTTGCAAGTCAGTGCCTTGCACTTGTGTTGTCCAGGAAGCTCACATCGGGTCTGACGAACGAAATCATCATCATCGTCAGCGCCACCACAATCCTCGCCGTCGTCGTCGTCATCATCATCATTACCGCCGTCACCGTTGCCATCATCACCATCACCATCACCATCACCATCATCAGCATCATCACCATCATCACCACCATCATCATCATCGTCATGCGACGACCCAGGTGGCAGTGTTCGCATGGCGCTATCCAGCAATTTTGACACACCTCTCGCACGTTTCGTGGCCCCATATGGGAACTCCACCGAAGGCCCCAAGGGCCGCTCTCGCATGCGCCCGTTGCTTCCATTCCGGCGCATTCCTCAGAAGTTTTTTTGCCCCCATCAGGAACTCCACCGAAAGCCCACACGGCAGCGCCATCACGCGCCCGCCGCATTCATTTCGATCCCGGGGCACTTTTCACACCAAGCGGGCTCCAACGAAGGCCTAAAAGGCAGCGTTCGCACGCGCTCGCCGCACCCATTTCGGCACACCCTCACGCGCTCGTGTCCCCATACGGAACTCCACAGGCCCCAGTGGCTCCGCTCGCATGCGCCAGCCGCACCCATGCAGGCACACCCTGGACACGTTTCGTGGCTTCCACAGGGATGCCAACCGAAGGTCCGAAAAAAAGGCGACACCCGCATGCGCCCGCCGCACTCATTTGGGTACACCCTTCACTCATTCCGTGGCCCCCATCGGGAACTCCACCAAGCAACGCCCGCATGCGCCCGCCGCACCCGTGTCGGCACACCCTTCACACGTTTCGTTGTCCGATAAGGAATTCCACCGAAGGCTCCAGTGGCTACGCTCGCATGCGCCCGCCGCGCCAATTTCGGCACACTCCTCGCCTTTTTTTGTGGCACCCACACGGATAGCAACACATTATCCCAGTGCGACCCTACCTAGGAGTTGGAGCATTCAGGAAAGCAACAGCTAAGCTAAGCTAAGCTAAGCTAAGATGGGGTAAGCTAAGCTAAGCTAAGCTAAGCTAAGCTAAGCTAAGCTAAGCTAAGCTAAGCGAAGCGAAGCGAAGCTAAGCTAAGCTAAGCGAAGCGAAGCTAAGCTAAGCTAAGCTAAGCTGGGCTAGGCAAAGCTAAGCTAAGCTAAGCTGAGCTGAGCTAAGCTAAGCTAAGCTAGGCTAGGCTAGGCAAAGCTAAGCTAAGCTAAGCTAAGCTAAGCTAAGCTAAGCTAAGCTAAGCTAAGCTAAGCTAAGCTAAAGCTAAGCGAAGCGAAGCTAAGCTAAGCTTAGCTAAGCTAAGCTGGGTGAACCCAGGGGGGCGCAACTGGGGGAACCAGGGGGGCGCAACTGGGGGAACCGCCCGGGGTGGGTTCCATTGCCCGCCCCCTTTAGCAAAGAAAGTAAGAACCCTTCTAGGCAGAGCCTAGGTAGGGAACAAACCCTTAAAAAAAAAACATCGGCCGCATGCGCCCGCCGCGCCGATGTAGGCATTCCCCTCGCACGCTCCGTGGCCTCATAAAACGGGGGCTCCACCGAAGGCCTGAAAGGCAGCGCCCGCATGCGCCCGCCGCATTCATTTCGATGTCGGTACACCTTTCACACGTTTCATGACCCCCATAGGGAGCTCCACCGAAGGCGCACAAGGCAGCGTTCGCATATGCCCGTCGCACCTTTTTCAATACACCTTTCACACGTTTCGTGGTCCCCACAGGAAACTCCACAAAAAGGCCCCACTGGTTTCGCTCGCATGCGCCCACCGCACCCATGTCGGCACACCGTTCACATGTTTCGTGGCCTCGATAAAAGGGGCTCCGCTGCAGGCCCTAGAGAGGGAACTCCACCGAAGGCACCAGTGGTAGCGCCCGCGTGTCGCCGCCATCCTACTTTGGGACCCCCCATCACACGTTGCTGCCTCCATACGGAACTCCACCGAAAACGATATTCACGACTGCGGTATTCACAGCTGCGTATATGGAGGGCTAATTTTATATTTTGTTTCGCCGATCGGCGCGGGCTTCAGGCACCCTCACCCTCCCCCGTCCCATTGACCAGCTCTTGGCTGCTTTCGGCGGCTGGCCAGGACCCCCCCCCAGTTTGGTTGCGTGACTTGAGCGATGAAACACAGGCCCAGACCCAGATCCGCCCCCTCCCGCTCCCGGAAGGCCCCGGCCGCGAGCGTGGCCGATTCTTTGGAGAATCAGAGCGGCAATGTGCCAGGGCCACCTAGAGGGTGCGACGTTCGTCACGTTTAGCGCTTTGCGGTCTGGGCGATGTCAGAGGGAGGCGCGACACCCCAGGCCCACGATCTGCCAAAGCACGCTCTTGACTCGGTGTCGGCTTATATGGTCCCCCAGAGAGGCGCGCCTGAAGGCCGAGGTCGTCGTCATGACGTCCCTGGACCGGAGCGCTGCCGGCACCATGGCCGCCCGCCTGGACAGTCTCGCGCCGGCGGGTGACGGAGCAGGCCCCTAGTTCGGCTACGCGCCCGTCGCTGAAAGTAGCTATTTTTTGTTGCCCAGATCCCAATCTGATTTAGGCGCCTTCCTACTTCAAGGGTCGAGCGGTTTCCCTTTTGGCTGTGCTGAAACCCAATCTAGTTCCAACGCCTTCTTACTTAACGTTTCTACTCACTTTTTCCGACGGACGGATACACGTAAGAGTGACCTTTCGCCGGAGTCACTATGGGTGCGGGCACAGTGGGGTCCTTAGATGGCCGAGTGCGATGCGCTGGCAGCGGCTCGCGCGCACCGGTTCGACGTCCCCGCGGCCCCCGAAAGTTGCGCACCAAAGGTCACTCTTGCCTTGGGTCGCTCTAGCGTGTAGCACCGTGCTGAGCTCCCAGTCATGCATTCGTCGGCAGCCTTGCTGCCCTGAGACGCCCGTCTTGAAACACAACCCGTACCACGTCAAAAACGTCCAGGCTAAACACGTTGTGTGCTGGTTCAGCACGGGGTGGCTTACGTTGTTTTGAATGTAGCTCGCCAGACTTACGTTTCAAGCTACGTCTTGAGCTCTGTATCAATACGTAACTGGTTGCGTTTTTGCGTATCGGGGCAGCTAGGGTCGGCAGCGCGCATGCGAGCTTCTGCAGGGAAGTGGCAGGGAAGCTCTACTATCCTGCATCGATTCGAACCTGAGATCAGCTGAGTACTCATTAGGGTGGTGCTGATTCTCGCTGGAGTGCCAAGAACAACAAACAACTACAAGCATTTATGAGGAGGAGGAGAAGGACAAGGAGGAGGACGAGGAGAGGGAGGAAAAGGACGGAGGGGTCCCAGGAGTGCCTCGTGGCCGCGGCTGGGTGCAGCTCGAACACAGCCCGGTTGGGATGGTGCGCCAGGGGTTCCGGAATTGGTCCAGGGCGACGGTGGAGGGGCCGACCCAGACAGAGGAGGGCGAGTGGAGACAACGGTAGTTGGCCTTCAGGGGGGCAGCTCTGAAAATTAGTCCGTTTGCACTCAGGGAGGGGTCCGGGGAGCGATTTTGAGCTGCTGTTGTCTCATCTTGCCCTGCTCCGCTGCATCAGGACCCGACCGGACGAACATAGCGGGGCGCTCCAGACGAGGGCCCCACCCTTGAGGTGTCGGAGGGGTTGGTATCTTCCACGGCGGAAGGCGGCGGACGGACGGGCGGCTGACGCCGTCGGAAGTAAAACAAGGGCGGCTCCGCCAGCGGAAGCCGGCGGATGCGCGGTTGGCGGGGCCCCCAAGCAGTGTGATGACCACACCGTGTGCTGAGTCATTGGGGATTCGTGGTCGCCGCGTGGTTTTGGGACTCTCGGCTCGTTCTCCGAGAATGTCTCGGGCGACTTGGGCGTCTAGGATCCCAAGACCGTGTGGTGATGGACCGTGCGGCGCGGTCTCTTAGGATTCTGAGGTCACCGTGTGGTCTGTCATCACGGGTTTGGGGCCCGTGGACGTAACGTCGCCTCCCGAAGAGATGCATTCTTCTCCAAACCGCCCTGTGGTGTTGGGTCCTCGTTTTGAAGACACAGCGCCCCGCGTTCACTCCTTTTCGTCCTCCTCCCCCTCCTCCATCCTCCCATCCCTGCTTCTGCCCTGCGTATACCCTCATCTCATCACCATCATACGTACCCGCACCCGATTCGGCACCCCACTCACACGTGTCGTGGCCCCGAAGGGAGCTCCGCCGAAGGTCCCAGCGGCAGGGTCCGCAAGGCGTGCAAGCATCTGATTTCGGCTCACCCGCCAAACGTTTCGTGGCCCCGGAGGGAGTTCCACCGAAGGCCCCAGCGGCAGGGTCCGCATTGCGTACCCGCGCCCGATTCAGCACACCCGCCAAACGTTTCGTGGCCCCATCGGGAGCCCAACCGAGGGTCCCAGCGGCAGGGTCCGCATGGCGTACCCGCATCTGATTCGACACACCCGCACACCTCTCGCGGCACCGAAGGGAGCTCCACCGAAGGCCCCCAGCGGCAGGGTCCGCATGGCGTACCCGCATCTGATTCGGCACACCCCTCACACGTGCCGTGGCCCCATAAGGAGCTCTACCGAAGGCCCCCAGCGGCAGGGTGCGCATGGCGTGCCCGCATCTGATTCGGCTCACCCGTCATACGTTTCGTGGCCCCATGGGGAACTCCATCCAAGGCCCAAGTGGCCGGGCCCGCATGGCGCACCCGCTCTATGTTGGTACACCCCTTACTCCTCCCCCTGCTTCTTCTCACTTGCCTCGTGGTGCCCGCAGCTCGATGTGGTTGGGCCCTTCACCAGGATAAGTTCGTTCAGGATTTGCGGAACGGCTCATATTGTGATAGCCCGTTAGTTCAGAATTGAAGTTTCGGTCGCTGAGACGCCACGTCGGAGGTCTGCAGTGGGCTGACGTCGAGCTGAAGTTCAAGGGGGGGCTGAAGGATACTTTTCTCTTGATGCAGGGCTTTGACCTGGAGACGCTGCTGCCTTCTGCCACGGGCTGCCACTCGGTCTGCTTCTTCCAGTGCCCGGTGTGGCAGATTGGCGTGGGGGCCGTCGGAGCCGTCCGTGGGAACACCTCCAGGCCTTGTGCGCTGGTCCTGGGAGAGCGGGAGCAGCGGGAGCATGCCCTCCTCACCATCAACTTCCTCGTCTCAACCATCGAGAACAGGCTCTCTGACGTCCTGCCCGAGCAATTGTACAGCTGCAGTTCTGTGGTCAGTGTCCCCCAGACCATGCGGGAGTTCTTCTTTCAGTATTTGGTGGCCTTCGGCCTCTCGGGGGCCTCTTGGCGACAGTTTGGAGGCCTCTTGCGGGCCGTTCGGGGACCTCTTGGGGCCTCTTGTGGACCTCTTGGGGGCCTCTTGGGGCCTCTTGGAAACCTCTTGGGGGCCTCTTGGGGCAGAATGCTCGGATGTTCGGTTCGTGTTCTATCTCTTGGGCTTTTTGGGGGGCCGTCTTGGTACCCTCTTGGGCCGTCTTGGGCGCCTCCTGGGCCGTCTTGGGGCGCTCTTAGGCCGTCTGGGGGCCCTCTCTGATGTCTCTTGGGCCGTTTTGGGCTGGGCGTGGGGGCCTCTTGGGCCGTCTTGGGCGTCTCTTGGGCCGTCTTGGGGCGCTTTCAGGACGTCTTGGGGTCCTCTTGGAGGCCTCTTTGGCCCCTTTTGGGGCCGTCTTGGGGTCCTCTTGGGCCGTCTTGGGAGCCTCTTGGGCCGTCTTTGGGCGCTCTTAGGCCGTCTTGGAGCCCTCCCTGATGTCTCTTGGGCCGTTTTGGGGTGGTATTGGAGGCCTTTTGGGCCGTCTTGGAGCGTCGAAAAGCTGAAAACACAAGAGCGTCCAAATCCTTCAAGTACTAAATGGAAGTCAATGATTTTTGCCTCTTGAGGCCCTCTTCGGAGACCTCTTGGACGCCTCTTGGGCTGTCTTGGAGGCCTCTTGGGCCATCTTGAGGCCATGCTGTACGTCTTGGGCCGATCTTTGAGCGTCTAGGGGCCCTCGTGGACCGTCTTGGGGGCCTCGTGTGGCCCTCTTGGCCCGTCTTGGGGCCCTCGAGTGAGGGTTGAGGGGATTAGGCAAACGACCTGAGGACACGCCCGCTTCGTGCCCAGACGCACGGTGGTGGATGATTGTTCTAACCTGAAGAAGGTGATGAAGGCAACGGGCACGGTCATCGGCCAGCTCACGCAGGTTGAGGCGAGGAAGAGATCCGCTCACCAGGGCGGTAACGACGAGGCCTTGGAGGCTGTTTACTCCGAGCTGCGCGGCGGGACGCAGGTGCGCCTCGCGATCGTGGGGCAGCCGCGGTCTAGGCTGGCCGCCAGAATCAGGATCATGGCCCTGATTGAGGACAGGCACAACAGCTTCCACCAGCGGCCCCCCTCTGGATGCCTGGAGGACGCCACAGACGGCCTTGCCGTAGACCAAGTCTGGTTACCCGAGGACCTGGAGCACCGGCCTTCGCTGAAGCAGGGCGCGGTGCTTGCTGGCGCCTCTGGTGCGCTGGTGGAGTCCGCCGGGACCCTGGTCCTCCTGGCCGGCACCCGGGAGGAGCGCAGGCGTGCGCAGGATCGGAGGTTGCCAGAGGGGTTTGTTTGACAAGCTTGGTTTCGGTGGACCTGGGCCCCCCTCCCAGCCCGACCTGAGGCCCCCCCCCAGCTCGACCTGAGGCGCCCCAACAGCCGTCGAAATCATGTTTCTTGAGCCAGACCTCGCTTCTCCCGATAGGAGTACCTCTCGTGCATGACTTCCAGGCGCTTCGGCAGGCGCATGGACCTCGACGAGCTCGCCGCGCCGCGCGGGGACCTCTTGCAGATGAGGGTGCCCTTCCCGCTGTCCAAGTCCTCCTGGATGGCGGACCGCTTGGAGCTGCTATCCCTGGAGCTGAAGGTTCGGGTATAGCCAGGGCCCAGGGTAGGGGAAGCCGGTCAGTGATAGGGCCCCGAAGCCAGCAACAAGTGCCAGTTTCGGGTGACTGCAGTGCCAGTCAGCGGAGTGGGGCTGAGGGAGGCGTCCCCAAAGCACACATCACTAAATCAGGTCCCACTGAACCCACTCCCAGCCATGCGATGCCCTGATTTTTTCACTGCGGTGTCCCCTGAAGTCCCGACCCTCTTTCTAGGGCCAGTTTTTCATCGCGAGTCGTTTTTTGACAGTCCCAGGGCCCGGCGAGAGCCCCCAGAGGCCGACACGTTTTTGTCGTGGCGCGAGGGGTCTGGGAGTTCGGCTCCGCCCTTCAGACCAGCCGCTCAGCCGCCCCAGACTCCAAGCCTCGCAAGACCCAGACGCCCACACCGACACCAAGGACTTCCGCCACCTCCTCCTCCTCCTCTTCCTCCTCCCCTCCTCCTTCCCTGTTATCTGTCTCGCGTTGCATGGGCCCAGTCGCGCTAGAGTCCAGAGGCAGCGTGTTTTTCTCCCATTGCGTGAGTCCGTCGTGTTTTTTCATGGCGTGAGGGGGTCTGGGCGCTGGTGCCCGAAAGGTGACGGCCTTCTTCGACACCTGGCAGGGCCCCGGCAGGTGGGCGCGCCTGACCCTGCTGGGTGCCGCGCTCGCGGGCCCAGAGGCGGCGCTGCGGGAGGAGGCGAGGCAGAGGGTGGCGCAGTTGGTGGAGCAGGCTTCCGCCTGGTGCAAGGACTTGTCGTCGTCCTCGTCGTCGTGTCGTCGTCGTCGTCGTCGTCGTCGTCGTCGTCGTCGTCGTCGTCGTCGTCGTCGTCGTCGTCCTCGTCCTCGTCGTCGTCGTCGTCGTCGTCGTCGTCGTCGTCGTCTTCCGTTCCAGGGTTACGCTCGGGGGCGCGAAGACGATCGCCCTTCCCGAAGGCTTCATGGGCTGTCGCCGGTTCCTGGAGATTCTCGGTGGTTCTTGGAGTCCCCCCTTCGGCGGCGAGTTCCGAATCTGACCCTCGCCGATCAACGATTCAGGCAGCTCGATGGGCGGCGGGGGTAGGTTTCGGATTTCGTCGAACACGTTGCAAAATCCGAGCCCTACCCCCTCCTGGTGGAGCAGGCCTCCGCCTAGTGCAAGACCGATGGCAGGGTCCGTTCCGATCCGATCCGACTCGAGATCGGATTCGGCTGGCCTGGTTCGACTCGAGGCCGATATTCCGGCGATCCGATCCCGTCCAGATGCTTGCACGGCGGTGTTGTGCATCCTGGTGCGGCCGATCCGATTCGATTTAGACTCCCTGCCGTCGCAGGCCGATCCCATGCACCTTCCGATTCGATCCGATTTTCGGATTCGATTTCCCGATTCAGATTCGATCACGATCGTACGTAGGGGCGGGGGGCCTGGACCCCCCCGCGCATGCTGGTGCTCGCGAGCATATGCTGGCGATCGCAGCGCAGTCCCACCTCGAGGTGCCCAACCCCGCCCAAGTGTTGCCGTTACATGGGGCCCCAACTCCCTCCTTCCCCAGGTAACGACCTTTACCCAGACATGATAAACAGAAAACCTTCAGGACGAAGGCGGCGAGAAGATACGCCTCCTGGGCCAGTGGTGGCGCCTGGACGGTCTGGGCGACCGGGCGTATGAGGAGGAGGCGGCCCAGAGGGCGAGCGAGGATCGGGACGATCGAAATGGGCACAAAACCCAGCAGGAGTTCTTGTTCATTCTGAGCAAGGTTTGATGTCGGCGAGGCCGTGGTCGCTGTCCCTTTGAGACAGAAGGCCGCCTGCCCAACAGCGGCCGCTGTCGGTTTTGGACAACATTAGCTGTTGTCGGCCACGCGCAGAGGGGGGTATGGGGGAGGGGGGAAGGTTCTTCGAAACACCCCTGCTTCTTAGAAGGTGCGGGCCTTCTCTATAGATGTAGGGCCGGCACCATCTAAGAAGCAGCCCCCTTCTAAGAAGCCTTCCCCCTCCCCCATACCCCCCTCTGCGCGCCGCCAGTGTTGGGCATCGCGCCCCTTCTTTCCATACCCACTTCGGGCGTCCAAAGAGGAGGCGAGGCGGCAGGAGGAGGCCCTCCGCGCCCAGCGCGAGGCGGCGCAGAGGGCCCGGGCGGCGGCGGAGAGGCAGGAGGCGTTGCTGGCCGAGGAGCGCAGGGCCACGGCGGAGGCGCGGCAGCGCCGCGTGCTCACGGCGGCCCCGCGCACTCCCGCCGCCGGTGCGCCGAGGATCGGCGCCACCCAAGCAGGCTAGCACTGCGTGTGCGTCGCCCCCAGGGGGGCGACGCGCGCGCTCAGAAATCTCAGAGTCGGAGGTTGGGGGGTGTGATCGAAGTGGAACAGGGGGCCTCTTACCTGGAAGTCGGTTGGGGGAGGCGAAGCTGCGTGGGCGGGCGACAGGAATGACCCCGCTGTGGCTAGGGCAGGTCAGAGCCGTTGAGCCGTCCTCCCCCCCCCCTCCAGTGGTCCGGCGGTGGCCCGGGTGTCCCGTCGTTGTCCCGCCAGTGTCCTGTCGCGGTGGGCGGGCGGTGGCCTAGTTGTCTCGCCGTGGTGTCCTGTCGGTGTCCCGTGGTGTCCCGTCGGTGTTCTCTGGGTGTCCCGTCGGTGTCCCGTCGGCGTCCCGTGGTGAGATTGATAGTGAGATCGAGAGTGAGATCGGTAGTGAGGTCGAAAGTGAGATTGATTGGTGTCCCGATTGTTTCTTGTGGTGTCCCGTCAGTCAAGAGGTCGATAGTGAGATCGATAGTGAGGTCGATCGATGGTGAGTTGATCAAGTGGGGTCGATGGTGGGGTCACATCGCGACGCAGCATCGTCAACCACACGTCTTCGACAACTCGAGGGCGTACCACCAGCATCGTCATCATCGCAGCCATCGCAGTTGTCGTCAGTTGGTTCTTTCCCCCTTAACCTCCTTATCACCCGAAGGGTGATCGTATAGGTATATTATCCGTAGCGGGTGCTTTCTGGCTTTACCGTTCGGGAAACGGGATACTACAAGATGGTTGCTGTAAATGTTCGGGTCGGACGCACGCCTCCGAGGAGAGCACATAGTACTAGTCTGACCTTGTGCGTTCCAGAGGACCCCTGGCGCGCCGCGCGGCGGCGCCGTGGCGGCGCCGCAGACGCCTGGCGCCGCGGTGGCGGCCCCGCGGACGCCTGGGGCCGCCGCGGCGGCGCCGCGGACGCCGGGGGGCCCCGGAGCCGCCGTGGCGGCGCCGCAGACGCCTGCGGTCGGGGTTGCGGCGCCCAGGACCGGCTGTCGGGCTCGGGGCGAGGGCGCGGCGGTACGTCGTTGCGTGATGTCCGACTCTGAAGCAAACCGCTGGGGCGGTTTTGCAGGTCAATCGGTGGTCGCGGCGGCTACAAACCCAAATCCCGGCCCCCCACCGCCCTGCGATGTAGAGATGGCTCGCAATTGGCAATGTAGCCACAGAGAGTTGTCAGTTTATGATAAGCGTGAGGAGTCATGTTGTTCCCCTGATATGCTTTAGCACACGGGGTTCTTACAAAAGTAATTGATGGTCGGAGACCTCTGCAGGCTTTGCTGATGCGGTTGCTGCTCGCTACCACTTTGCTGGTAAGGTTGACGCAGATGCGGTTGCTGCTGAAGTCGCTATTGCTGCTCACGATGCGGCTGCTGCTCATGTCGTCGTAGATATTAATGTGGTTGTTATGTTGTTGTGGTCGTGTGGCTGCTGTTTATGTCTACGTTGTTGCTCACGTTGTTATGTTGTTGTAGTTGTTGTTATCTGTAGTGTTGCAGATATGTTGGGTTCTCATTTCTACAGAAATATGTTTGTTGATCCCCCCTTCGGTGCCCACTGTGTTTTTCAATTCAAGTGCTCCTCCCAGGGCTCGCACCTTGTTTGTTGAACGAGGGAAAGTATTGGTGCTCAGATTGGGTTGTGGGCCTCGGGACTAAAACAACAACTGCTCCCGCCAGATATGTCTTCACAAGTTATTCCACCATCGCGCTCCCGCGCAGGACTTCCCCACAACTCATACAGGGATCGAGCTCTCGCGTGGTACTTCCTCGCAATTTATTCAGACGCCGTGCCCCCAGCACTCAGGAATCAAGCTCTCGGGCCTCCCCCCTCGGCCTAGGTAGCCCACCCTTGCCCCTGCTGCCCGCCTGGGGTGGGCGGCCCTGCCCGCGGGGTGGGGCAGAGAGGGAGCGCCCAGGCTGACGGTAGGGTCCACGGGAAAGGGGGACGGGCCCCTGACGCTTGGTGCGTCCCGGGGGGGAATCCGCCTCCTGTTTTCTGGGTCTCCTCTCCTTCCTGGTGCATCAGTCCCATCGCGTGGGGGGGGGGGGGGCATCTAGTTCCCGGGAGTGGCAGGGGCCCTGCGCCAGGACCCTTCGATCCACCAACAGTAAAAAAAAATACGCTACCGAAGAACCCCACATACTTAATGTAAATCTGATGTGCTTGCTTATGTTTTTAATATATGCGCAATCCTGCGTTCTGAGCCCTCGTCGCGAATGTTTCCCTATGTGTCATCCAACGCCATATTGCTTGCCACGCTTTGCGAGCCCGCAACGGATAGGGAGACCACCCCCAGCGCACTCCCTGTGGTGTCGAGGAAGTGCCACGCCTGCCACGCTTTGCGAGCCCGCAACGGACACGGAGACCACCTCCAGCGCCCCCCCCCTGTGGTGTCGAGGAAGTGCCGCGCCTGCCACGCTTTGCGAGCCCGCAACGGATAAAGATACCACCCCCAGCGCACCCCCTGTGGTGTCGATGAAGTGCAACGCCTGCCACGCTTTGCGAGCCCGTCAAGGATAGGGGGACCAACCCCAGCGCATCCCCTGTGGTGTCGGGGAAGTACCACGCCTGCCACGCTTTGCGAGCTCGCAGCGGACGAGGAGACCATCCCCAGCGCACCCCCTGTGGTGTCGAGGAGATGCGACGCCTGCCACGCTTTGCGAGCCTGTCACGGATAGGGAGACCACCCCCAGCGCAATCCCGGTGGTGCCGAGGAAGTGCCACGCCTGCCACGCTTTGCGAGCCCGTCACGGATAGGGTGACCACCCCAAGCGCACCCCTTGTGGGGCCGAGGAAGTGCCACGCCTGCCACGCTGTGCGAGCCCGCAACGGATAGGGAGACCACCCCCAACGCGCCCCCTGTGGTGTCGAGGTAATGCCACGCCTGCCACGCTTTGCGAGCCCGCAACGGGTGGGGAGACCACCCCCAGCGCACCCCCTGTGGTGTCGAGGAAGTGCCACGCCTGCCACGCTTTGCGAGCCCGAAACGGATTGCGTCCCCACCCACAGCTCCCCCCCTGTGGTGTCGAGGAAGTGCCACGCCTGCCACGCTTTGCGAGCCCGAAACGGATAGCGTCCCCACCCACAGCTCCCCCCTTGTGGTGTCGAGGAAGTGCCACGCCTGCCACGCTGTGCGAGCCCGAAACGGATAGCGTCCCCACCCACAGCTCCCCCCCTGCGGTGTCGTGGATGTGCCACGCCTGCCACGCTTTGCGAGCCCGAAACGGATAGCGTCCCCACCCACAGCTCCCCCCCTGTGGAGTCGAGGAAGTGCCACGCCTGCCACGCTTTGCGAGCCCCGAAGCGGGATAGCGTCCCACCACAGCTCTCCCTGTGGTGTCGTGGAAGTTTCCACGCCCGCCACGCTTTGCGAGCCGAAAAACGGATAGCGCTGCTCACCCACAGCTCCCATGTGATGTCGAGCCCGAAACGGATAGCGTCCCCACCCACAGCCACCCCCTTGTGGTGCCGAGGAAGTGCCACGCCTGCCACGCTTTCCGAGCCCGAAACGGATAGCGTCCCCACCCGCAGCTCCCCCCCTGTGGAGTCGAGGAAGTGCCACGCCTGCCACGCTTTCCGAGCCCGAAACGGATAGCGTCCCCACCCACAGCTCCCCCCTTGTGGTGTCGAGGAAGTGCCGCGCCTGCCACGCTTTGCGAGCCCGAAACGGATAGCGTCCCCACCCACAGCTCCCCCCTGTGGTGTCGAGGAAGTGCCACGCCTGCAACGCCCTGGGCCCCCAGTGGTGCCGAGAAAATGCAGCGCCTGCCACGCTCTGCGATCGTGTCAAGCTGAGCTGAGCCGAGCTGTGCTGTGCTGTGCTGAGCCGTGCTGGGCTGTGCTGAGCTGTGCTGAGCTGGGCCGAGCTGTGCTGTGCTGTGCTGAGCTGAGCTGAGCTGTGCTGTGCTGTGCTGCGCTGTGCTGTGTGCTGAGCTGAGCTGAGCTGTGTGCTGCGCTGAGCTGAGCTGTGCTGTGCTGTGCTGTGCTGTGCTGTGATGTGCTGTGCGGTGCTGTGCTGTACGAAGAGTGAGGTGTGTGTGTGAGAGAGAGAGAGAGAGAGAGAGAGAGAGAGAGAGAGAGAGAGAGAGAGAGAGAGTGTCGCGGGTGCGGCGCGGCAGGGAAGAAAACCAGAACCCCACGAAGCACGTGGGGAATCATTGTCATCTCCTGCCCCTCTTGTACAGCCATCGCACCGCCATGAGGGTTCACCGAGGATGCGCCCCCGTTCACCATCACGTGAGTGCGTCCTCTTCCCGTCCCGACGTCTGTGGCCATTTGGGCGCAGGCGCTCAGCCGATATTGGACAATCCACCCACCACCCTGGGGCAGCAAGTTCCCGGGGGCGGCGGGGGCCCTACGCCGGGGCGCTCGGATCCGCCACCCGTAAAATAGGCATATTCATCATCTTCTGCCCCTCTTTTCGCAATCATCGCACCGCTATTCGGATTCATCGAGGATATCTGAGGTGTCCGCCGAGGCACGGAACAGACACAATCGTGAAGGTTACGACTTTGGCTCCAGGGTTTTGGGCCTCAAGCGCTTTCTTAAGGGTCTCACGCTTTCGCTACTTGGAGCTTTCGATTCCTGAGAGCAGATCCTCTGGGTTGCGCGTGCCGCGTCAGCACCCGCAACGGTGGGCTGCGGCACACAAGTAGCTGACCGACGATAACAAAACATGTTAAGCGATGTTGCAGGGCCACTGCGCCAGGATGTGGAGCAGGAAGAGGATGTCTCTGGTTTGAAATCGCCCCGCGATGCTCTTGCCGCTCGCGCGCAGGTGCTCGAGAACGGGGGAACTTCTTCCCCGGGCGCCTTCGAGGCCGCTTTCGTAGACATCGTCGGGTTCTGGGAGTGGGACAAGAGGGAGAGTCAAGGAACCGACCGACCAAAGGCGACGCAGTTAGTGGAGACGTTGAAGCAGCTGTTCGACCCAGCGATCCATCAACACATTCGCGAGTTCATGTGATTCAGTGGCACGAGCTATTCAGTCAGAGTGCCCGTCCCCCAGGGGCACTTGCAGGAGGTCAAGGACACTTGGAACTCCCGCTTGAGCACGGAGGGTACCACGGTAAGAGGTTGTGGGTCTGGGCGGAGCGCCACCCTATGGTGCAGACGCGTTGCGCCACCCTTGGTCAACTAAACGACAGGGCCCGAAACCTCAACCCTGCCCTCGAACCCAAGGTTTCTTGGAGCAGCGACTTCGTGGTTACGCTGTTCACCAGGCAGACCTAGAGCAGCTTCGGGATAAAACCATCCGCTCTCTTGCGCCAAGCCCCCGCAGGTGTGCTCTCCAGTGAAAGTCTGAAGGCTTGCGGGTGGCAGGCTTGCGCTCCGAGTGGGTGGCGACTGACGCGCCGTCGACTTCCCCCGTCGACGCCGCAACGGCAACTAGGGGGGCCCACAGTCTCTTAAAACAAGCGGTGCCGAGGGGGGCTGTTCGGCGGCAGTGGCCGCGCACAACGTGCGCAAGCAGCGTTTGTGCGAGGCGATCCAGATCGCTCGGAGCCTCTGGCGTCTGGGGATAGGAATCGATTGTCTACTTGCCGGAGGGCCCTCGCTGGGCGACTGCGCGGGCCCCCCCAAAGGGGCAATTTCGTAGTGCGCGCCAGCCGATCCAAGGGGGGCAAACGGACGAGTCGGGATGGATTCGATTATGGTTTCCCGGTGCCTTGAAGCTTAAATCCGACGCGTAAGGGCGACCGTTGCGGCCGGTGCTGGGGGGGGGGGGGGGGGAGGGCGTGGCATTCTCTAACGGGTCCTAGTGGCTACGCGTGGACGTTGACCGAGCCCACATTGCATCGGGGGAGTTGGCGAGGGATTGTTCGAACAGGCTTGCGCGGGGACCGCAACGTATTGCCTTCATTGCAAGAGGCGTTTTTCCATCGATTTCAAAAATTGCTGGGTTCAACGCCAATGTCGCGGTCCCTGCGAACGTGCTCAGCGCCGCGGGCGAAGCAGCGGGGGGGCGGCGTCAATCCCGCGCGCCCTGCATGCAACGACGCGTTCTTGAATGGGTGGGGCCGGGTTGCAATCGCGTTCGGAGAGGGCGCGGGCAGTGGCGCAGCATGGGCGCGCGGGGTAGAACGCAGGAGGGCCCCGCGATCGCACGTCGACTTCATCGGCGCCACCGGGGGCTTGAACGGCGCGGAAAGGCCTGCGAACTCCGTGGAAATAGCTGCCGAGGGGCCATTGCGCGCCAAGATGGGTCATCGACCAGTTCGCGCCGAGCTCAGTTTTGGAACCGCTCTTGCGTGGAGCGCGAAGGTTGCACCTCGGCGCGCCGAGGCCCTACCAAGCAGGGCCATGCAGGACGAACGGGCCCGCGCGGGCTCCCAAACATTGCTGCAGGGGGTACTTTCCAGACTTCGGACCTCGCGTCGCGCGAAGTTGTTCTGAAGGCGACGGCGGAGGAGTTCTACGAGATCGACCGTTCCAGCAGCGGAGCATGCCTCTTCTATTCTCTGTGAGCAAGCTCCTGCTGTCTCCGCAGCTTCTCTGCCCAAGTGCCCCCCGTCGGCCGCGCGTGCGGGCGCCTTATGCAGGCGGTCGCACAAGCGGCTCTCCAGGGCGCGGGGGAGATTTTGTTCAGGGGGCTGCGGGCCGCGCTCTACGAGCGGCTCGTGGCTGCCCCCCTCTCTGTGCTTCAGGACCAGGGGCCTCCAGCTCCTGCCTGGTCCATCCTGCAGGCGGACTCGTCCGAGGGCGAGGGGGCCTCCTGCCCTCTCCCTTCGGCGGGTTCCACCTGCCCACCGTCTGCCTCGGGCTGGCGGTGGACCTGAGCGGCGGGGTCTCTCCCTGGCTGCTCAGCACGGTCGCCGCCCTCCTCTGGGTGACGGCCGCCTGCAGCGCCTGCGCGGGCTGCTGCCTCGGGCTGCTGGGCCCGTACGTGTGGCGGAGGCTCTGGCCCTCCGCCTGGCCGCGCGGCGCGGTTTCTGCTTCGCCTGAGCAGGGCCGCCGTGCGGCGCGAGCGCTGGCCTACGGGGCTCCGCCTCGACCTCAAGCGCTCGAGCGGGCAGACGCCCAGCGTGCGGGCGGCGGCGTCCACGGCGGCGCCCACTGCTGGCGGAGCTGCCACCAGTTGGCGGAGGGCCCCTTTGGCCCGAGCTCTACCCTTTCGCTGCGCCCACGGCGCGCGACTACGCACGATGGCGCCTAGACGACGGCGACACCAGCTGGGCGGCTATCCCCCTCTCCTCTCGAGAAGGGGGCATCCTGCTGGCCCTGCCTGGTGCCTTTCGCTCTACAGCGGAGCTCGAGGCTGCCGAGGCGGATGGCTTTGCTGGGATGATAGGCCCCTTCCAGCTAGTGGACGTCCAGCTCCAGGGGGCCGCTTCACGGCCGCTCGCCACTACCGCATCCGTCCTCGTTATAGAGATCGAGGTTTCCGAGCTCGAGCTCGAGTCGCTGTACCCTCTAGAGGTCGGCGACGACGCAGGCATCGTTCCCTTCGCCGAGGTGCGCAGCCGCGTCTATTGGCCGCATCCTTCGGGGGTTCGGGTGCTTCGCGAGGGCTACGCTCGTTTGCGCGGCGCCCCGCCTACCGCAGGGGAAGAGCTTCTCCCAGGGGCCGATCGGGCTACCCCCTATCACTCTGCCGACGAGATGGAGGAGCCCGAGGGGTTCGCGGCCGACGGGGAAGCCGACCGCGCGGCCCCAAGTGCGCGAGCCCCCGCGGTCGCTGGAGCGCCGCGCGGCCCGCCCGCCAAGCGCGCTGGCGCCGCCGCGCTGCCACGGGTCGCGGGTCCTGCTCCGATTGCTCCTGGTGCTCCTGCGGCGTCTCTGGGCGACGGGGCTCCCATGACCCGCGCCGAGGTAGCTGCCGAAATGCGCGCCTTGCTTGCAGCCCACGCGGCCTCCACGATGGTCGGCGGACCCGACCCGCTGGGCCCCGCTCCGGCTGCCCGGAGCGCTCGGCCCGAGGTGCCTCAGCTTTTCAGCGACGAGGCGGCGCGCCTCGGGCTGGATCCTGCGGGGATCGAGGCCGTCTTGTCCCACGCGCCCGTGGCCCCACATCGGGTCTCCGCGCGCCCCAAGGGACCCACCTCCGCGCTGGTCTCGGCGTGGGAGAAGGCGCGCTCTCTTGCTGTCCCTCGGGCCCCTTCGTCCGCCTTCGGACCGATGGGCCCCCCGCCGCCGCCTGGGCTAGCCCATCCCGCTGCGGTCGACGGCTTTGCCGAGGCGGGCGGCGCCGACGGGTTAGAGCCGCCCCTTGCGGCCAATCCGACGGACTTCAGCCTCATGCTTCTGTGCCTGCACCAGTCCCTTTCCTTGCAGCAGGGGCGGGGCCATCGCCCAGCCTTCCACCCGCTTCTGGGGACCCTGAGCGACCACGCTCAAACTCCGCCCGCGACCTCGGGCGACCCCGCGCACGCATCGGCTCAGATGGGGGGAATCGCTCGGAGGCGCGAGTGGCAGCAAGCGCTGATGCAGCACGGCCCCGACGTGCGAGGACTGATGAGGGAGAAATTGGCCCGCGTTCTGGGCGTGGAAGTCAGCGCCGTGACCCCCATGGCCATGCATCAGTACTTTCGCGAGCACAGCCCCCTCGGGGCTCAGCCGTCGACGCACGAGTTGTTGACGCATTTTGCCTTCCTCAGCGCCGAGCTGTGGCGGGCCTGCGAGGAGGGCGACCCCGAGAGGGTCCAGACCTTGCTGACTTGCCAGTGCATGTTCATCGACCAGTTGGCGGGGGACCGCGGCTACCTCGAGGCCGCTTGGTTCCTCACGGGGCTGGAGCCTCCCCCGTGTCGCGTGACCAGTCGTCGCACGGAGCGCGAGGCCCGTGCCCCGTTTTCACCCCTAGTGGATCCTCGCTGGCTGTCGGCGCAGGGCGAATACATGAAGGAGCTGCAAGCATTTCGGGCGCGCCTCGACGCCGAGCGCGCCGTCGCGCTCCCCAAGCATCCACCTCATCAGCCCAAGCAGCCCAAGGTCTCTAAGCCCCCCTTCAAGTCTCAGGGTGCTCCCAAGGCCCCGAAGGCGGTGCCCAAGAAGGACTGAAGATGCCCTTGGCGCCCGCCTTCTTGGAGGGGGGGGCCTTCGCGTGGCCGGGGTACGCCGCCGCAGACAGTCTGCACCGACGCTGCTACGGCTGCTAGGCGTGTTTGGGCGCAGCGAGGGCGTGAGGGTAGGAATGCGCTTTTCGTTTTTTCTTTTTTTTTTTGTTTTCTCCTTTTTTTTTGCTTTTTTTTCTTATTTTTTTTCTTTTTTTTTTTTTTTTTCTATTTTTTTCTTTTTTTTTCGTGTATTGTTTTTCTTTTTTTTTCTTTTGTATACTTATTTTTATTTTTTTCCTTTTTTTTTTTTTTTGTTTTTTTTCGTCTTTTTTTTTTTTTTTTTTGCTTTTTTTTTTTTCTCCAGCGATGCTGTTGCGGCCCCGCAGGGAGGAGTACGTTCCGCCACCACGCCCCTCGCTCTGCTCCGAACCGCCCCTCGGATCCATTCGGCCATTTTGGCCGTCACCTGCCTCAGTCGAGCGCTCCCCCCATGGGGCCTGCAGCCCCTGAGGTTGGTGTTCTTGCTGGTGCTCGTTTTCCTTCAAGCACCCCTGCTGCTCTTGCCAACGTCGCGCCATTTGTCGCTGACTTGTCTGCCTTGCTGCGCCTGTTTCCAGGTGCGAACATTGATATCACCCACTGGGCGGCAGCGCTGTCCCAGGTTGGGATGGGTGCTCGATGTTCTCTTGGATCTTTCTCCCGCTCATCTACGCGTGCAATGGACCGGGACGACCCGTGCCTTTTGGGGCCGCCTCCCCGCGATCCTTGGCCGTGCCCGCCTGCTCCACCTCTTGGTCCCCCGCCTGACGGCTTGTCGGCGAGGCGCAGGGAGCGCTGGAGATTGCGGCGCGCGGCGCGGACGCTCGCGCAGTATTCTGTTATTGCGTTGAACTGGCTCACTTTGGGTCATCCTAGCCTCGCTCCCGCCGAGGCTCGTGTCCGCGCCACGGTCTCGCCCTGCCAGGAAGGCGTCCGCACCCGTATCGAACGGTTGTGTCGGATCGCAGTTCGCCTTGCCCGTGGTGGCAAGAGCGACTTAGGTCGAGCCTTCGCCAAGTTCGACTCTACTGGGGTCTCGCTCCATGGCCTGGCCACCCATGTTGCAGCTTTGGAGGCCTCCTTCACCTCCTCTTCTTCCGTGCCCGCCCCCGTGCGGCACTGCCCGACCAGCGCTCCTTCCGTGCCTGGTTCGCTGGCGTCTGCGGCGGCTTGGGACTCCACCCAGGTCGAGCCCTTCGATTTAAAAGTCAGGGCGTCTCGCATTAAGTGGGATTACTCGCCAGAGTTTGATCCCAGTCCGTTTCTCTCTGACGCTCGAGTCCGCGAAGCGTTCATCAATCCAGAGGAGATGCGGCTCCCGGCGTCAGAGTGGCCTGCTGGCCAAAAGGGGGCGCGTGTCCATATGGACCGCGCCGAGCTGTGGGCCCTACTCCAGAAGTGGGATGCCTGCGGCGCGCTGTACCTGACTCCTGCTTCGGACCTCGCCTGGGATGAAGCCTGCGGAGCTTTCAGGGTACCGAAGGACAGCGACTTCGACAGGCTGATCCTGAACCCAACGGTCGTGAACAGCCGCTGTGCCTCAATCTCGTCCAGCACCCAGCGCCTTGGCCAGGGTTTCCTGCTGTGCCGTTTGGTCTGGCGCCTGGGGAGTGGCTGGCAGTTTCTTGCGACGACCTACGGGAGTTTTACTACACTTTCCGCGTTCCTCCCGCGCGCGCCAGGCGTAACGCCCTTCGCGTTCGTCTGCCATCATCCCGCTTCAAGGCCTTTCGAGCCTGGCGCCCCGAGCTCGAAGGTGTGGACGTCGCGCCTTGCCTCAATGCTCTAGCGATGGTCGACAACATGGCGGTGGAGATTGCCAACTCTGCACATGAAGGCGTCTTGCACAGCTTCGGGGCCTTGCGGCCTCACGAGCAGGTTGTCCACCGCTCGCCCTTCCCGCGGGGTCCGTTTGTCGAGATGCTGAATATTGATGACCATACAGGTTTTCAGAAGCTCTCGTGGCATGGCTCCGCTCCTCGCCCCGACGACCCCTGTCGTCGTGATCGTGAGGTCTTCGCCGCCTGCGATGCAGGCTACCCGCGCGTGGGCCTGATTCAGCATCCAGGCAAGCGCGCGCGCGGCGATACGCACAAGGTGGTGGTGGGCGCCGAGGTGGAAGGGCGCATAGGCATCGTCTGCGCTCCCTTAGTGCGGACGGTGGCCTTGTGCAGGCTGACCCTGATCCAAATCTACCTCGGCATCACCACACGCTCCCTGTTAGCCTCTCTTGTGGGCTGCTGGGTCCAGGTGTTCCTCTATCGCCGTCCGATGCTCGCCTTCTTCACGCACGTCTACAACTTCCTGTCGCGCCTGGCGACCGAGGAGGGCATTGAATACGACTTGCCTCCTTATGTTCGCGACGAGCTTTTGGCCTGCACCTTTTTAGCCTTTACGGCTATAACCGACCTTCGGGCGCAGTTTTGCCCCGAGGTGTTCGGCACGGACGCGTCTCTCGGCTGGGGGGGCGTTGTCCGCGCTCCTATCAGCCCGCAGCTCTCCGCCGAGCTGTGGCGCAGATCGGAGCACGGGGGGTGGCACACGATCCTGCACAATCGGAGCCTCCTCGCCGTACTCAGCCGCGGCGTGCCCTTGGGCCCTGAGCTCACCCAACTGCATTGCGACCTGGGGCTCCCGTCTATTGAGCCCCCCGTCGCGCCGCGTTGGGTCACCGAGCTATCAGAGGCGCTGCGCTTTCGGCTTGCGTACAAATGGGAGTTTCGCATGCCCCGTCACATCAATATCCTTGAGACAACGGTGTATAAGAGCTTGTGCAAGTACTGCTGTATTCGCCTCCCTGACTCTCGTATCCCCGTTCTCTTGGATTCAAAAGTGGCTTTGGGCGCGACCGCGCACGGGCGCAGTAGCTCTCCTGGTCTATCTCACGTTCTTTCGACCACTTTGCCCTATGTGATAGGAGGAGGTTTATATATGGGAGGCATGTACGTGCCTACGGACGTGCACAGGGCCGACGACCCCACGCGGAACCGTGCGGTGAGGCCCCCGTCCCGTGACCCTCCCGCCTGGTTTGTTGAAGCAGAGAGAGGAGAATTTACTCGCTTTGATTGCATTGCGTACGCCGACTCCCGCTCGTCATTCCCTACTTGTCTCTGGGGCCGATTTGTTGCGCAGCTTATGGCTCGAGGCCCCGAGGGGCTGCTCAGCCACCGCTGGGCGGCCGCCCCCCCCCCCTCGGAGGGCGCGGGGATGGCCGCCGACGCCGCCAGCGACGGCGCCCAGGGGGAGGCACCTGACCCCTCGGGCGCCGCCGAGAGCAGCAGTGAAGCTGCTCTCGCCAGCGGAGTGCGTCGCGGGCCTCGCAACGCGCTCTTCGCTGACAGCGAACGGCCTCTCGCGTCCTCGGCAGACGCCACGCCAAAAGCGTCTGCCTCCGCGGAGGGCGGCTCGCCCGGCCCCGACCCTGGCGCCGCCAGCGCAGGATCGGCTCCCCAGGCCGCCAAGCGTGCTCCGCCTCTGGCCCTCCGCTCCAAGGCCGCGGCGGCCCCTCCGCCTGCTATCGGGGTGGGCTCGTCGCGCGTCGGCTCGCGGGAAGCGCCAAAGGGGGCCTCAGCAGCTACCCCCCGCACCTTCCAGCGAGCGGCCAGGGTGAGCGCCTCTCGCCAACTGCTTGGTGTAGTGGACGGGGCCTCGCGCGGCACAATTGAGGCCGCCTTCAGGCGCCAGTCCCTAGTCTACCATCCAGACAGGGCTCCCGCGCACCTGGGCGCCGACGAGCGAGCAGCCCGCGCGCTGAAGTGGAAGCAGCTCTGTGACGCCAAGTCAGTGTTGCTCCAGGCCGTCTCGCAGGCCGCCGCGCCGCCCGATGTTCCTTGCACGGGCGGCGACGGTCCTGCCGCCCGCGCCTACGCCCGGGCCAAGGCGGCAGGAAAGGGCGCCCGCAAGGGCAAGCTGGCTCCAGGGTCGACCATGGCCCTTTAGGCGCTCGAAGAGGCGGTCTCCTCGCGGGTCGCCCTTGCGAGCGCCGAGCTGGCCCCTCGGGCTGCCCTCCCCGCCTCGGGCGCGCCTCTCCCGAGGGGCGGGGTTTCGTCTGCCCTCGCGACGCGGGCGGCTGAGTCGGATGCCATCCTCGCCTCCGCCGTGTCGCGCGGCCGCGTGGAGCTCGACGCACTCCGCACCGCGCGTGCCGACGCCACCAGGCGCACGGTGCAGGCTCCTGCACGCGGCGAAGGAGAGCGTGCCGTCGTTCGTGCCGAGCTCGCGGAAGGGATGGCCGATCGCGCCTACTTCCGACGCGCGCGCGAGGCCGCCAGTCGAGAGGCCGCGGGCTTGCCGCGCACTGCTCCCGTCCAGCTGGGTCGGGATTGGCGCAAAACCTTGCGCGCCGTCCTGCGCAACGCTGAGGTCTCGACGGGCCTCGCCATCGCAGAACGTGCCGCTCGTGCTGGGGACGCACCCGCGTCGTCCACTGGCCGCTCCTAGGCCGAGGTGGAGGCTGAGGACCCGCGCGCCTTGGCAAGGCCCGCCGACGACCCTGCGTCCAGCTTCAGCCGTCGTGAGCGGCGCGCGGTCCGCGCCCGCCTGGGCCCGCGGGATGAAGCGGTCGAGGACCAGCCAAACCGCGGTGGTCACGCGCCGCACTCCGCCTCGCGCACGGGCGCCGCGCGCACCAGGCGCGCCGCCAGGCAGCGGCGGGCTTCGATGGCGGCGCTCCCCGCCCCTGAGGGGGGGGCCGCCGCGGCGCCTGGCCGCAGGGCGCGTCGCACTGCCAATGCGCGCCGCTGGGCAGGCGCGGCACGCCCCAGCTCCGCCGCGGGAGTGGGCTCCCCACCGCGGAGCCGTAGCCCTGCCCGCAGCCGTACGCGGTCTCCAAACCCGTACGGGACCGACCGCACCTCTCCCTCGGGGGGCTGCTCGTCGCCTCCCGTCGACGGCCCGATCTCGCCCGAGGAGCCGTCGGAGCCGCCTGCGGGGGAGGCATCGGAGGGCCCGCGCACTCTTGACGGGTCCCCGCCCGCGAGCGTTCGCAGCCGCTCGAGAGCGGAGCCCGCGTGCGACGAGGACTCTCCGACGGAGCTCGAGGACGTCGTGCTGAGTGCCCTCGCAGACTCCTCGATGGACCTCGAGCGCGTCGTGGCGGGCCTGAACCCCGAGGTCCTCCGCCGCCTGCAGGCGGCCTTCCCTCGCCGCTCGGGGGCCTCTCCGCCCGCCGCTCGCGCCTCGGTTCGCAGTCGCTCTCGGGGCCGCGGCGCGCGTGTAGGCTCCGAGGCTCCGCGGCCCGTGCCCCCGCCGCCGCCGCCGCCCCCTCACCACTCTGGTGGGCGTGCGGCGTCGCGATCCCGCGCGTCGACCGCAGGCCAGGGGCTTAGTCGGGCCGTCGCGCGCGGCTCCTCTCGCGCGCCTTCGCGTCAGGCGACGTCGCCTCGGCGTCGCGAGGTGCGCTCCCCTCGAGTCGCTCCGAAGCGGCGCCCGAGCCCCCCTACTGCGCAGCGGCCAGCCACGTCCCGCCATGGTGCGAGCTCGGGCGACGCCCACGCAGGCAGCTCCCGCGCGGACTCCGCTGCTCAGGCCCCTCAGTCTTCGGTAGGCACGCGCTCCTCCAGCGATGCTGTTGCGGCCCCGCAGGGCGGAGGGCGCGCCGCCGAGGAAAGGGGGTCTTCGAGCGGCCCCGCGCCTGGCCGAGATTCAGGGCACGAGCTGCATCCCAGCGGCTCCCACAGCGGCGACGCTGGGAGCGCCGCGGCTGCAGCCTTCGCAGCGCGGCGCACGGACTCCGCGGCCGTTGAGCAGCCCTTGCCTCCAGGGGCCGCCACCGCCCTAGCGTGGCGTCTCAACCTCGGCGGTGAGAAGGTCACAGTGGTGAGGTGGGGGCCCGCCTGGCAAGCTGCCTTCCAAAGCGCGGCGTCGTGGCTGAGGTCTTTCGCACCCGCAGGGGCCGCCGAGCCCGAGGGCAGAGAGGACCTGCACTGCCTCCTGCAGGCCTTGCACGCCTATAAGCGCCTGTTTCAGACAGGCGGCGCCGAGCCGATCGACGAAGCCTCGTGGTTGCAACCTTACGTGGCCGCCGTCGAGCCCGAGGCTATCCCCGCGGGCGCTGACCTCCAAGCCATGGGGGCGGGCGCCATCCGTGGCATCGGGCTCGGCTCAAAGATCGAGCACCGGCGGCGCGCGGGCAAATTGGCCTGCCTTTTCGACCTTCTGTACCACGTGCAGGACAGTCACGGCGCCATCCCAGCAGCGCTGTGGGGATCCCATTCCCCTCCGTCCGAGATCCTCGACGCCTTCGCGGAGGTGGTGCCCGTGCCTCATCATTCGGGCCTCACGTCCTCGGCAGCTCGTTCCGAGCTCGCCGAATCGGCCGCAGCTGCGCGCGCCGAGCCGCGCCCGCCCTTTGACTGGGCGACCCTCGAGGGAGGGGGCGCTCTGCCCGCCGAGATCGAAGCAGGGGCTCGCCGTGCTCACCGTAACATGGGCGGATCCTTCACCTCGGCGCGGGCGATGCTGGCGGAGGCGCCGGGGTTCGAGACCGACGGGCGGGACACCCTCGTTCCGCCCTTCTACGCGTCCAGGAGCAGGAGGGCCGCCACGCTGATCAGCTCTCCCAGCCCTGGCCGCCCTGCGCTCATCCTGTGGTGCGTCTGCGGCCTCTGCATCTCTCTGGGAGCAGCGGCGCCGACCGCAGGCCAAGGGCTTAGTAGGGCTGCGCCTTCTGCGCCCGCTCGCCCTCCGCGCACTCCCTTCGTGCGCGATTCTCACCTCACCTCCGCGTATCTCGATCGTCGCTCGAGATCGATTGATGCGTTCGAACTGTGGTTCGCAGAACACACTGGCGTGCCGCCCGCCACTCTTTACCGTAGCGGGATACTTCTCGCCCGCTTCCTCGCGACCTTCGGCGTGTGGCTTCATGATGCAGGTTTCCCTCATTATATTCTGGTTCATGCCATCTGGGGAATCCAGAGCGCTCATCCGCATTGGAAGGCCTTTCTAACAGAAGCTTGGGACGTAGCGAAACAATGGAAGCTCGCGGAGCCGCCAAAGCTCCGCCCGCCCTTACCTCGCGCTCTGCTGCGCGCTATGGTCGGTCTCTGTTTCGCCTGGGACTGGCCTGTGATGGCGGCCTTGCTGCTCATGGGCTTTACGATGTTCCTCAGGCCTGGCGAGCTGCTGGCGTCACGCCGCTGTGACTTGTCGCTTCCTTGCGACCGCCTCGAAGTTGAAGGGGATGCTTTTCTTTCGATTCTTGTTCCAAAGACCAGGAGAACGTACCCGACGCAGCATGCTCGCTGCTCCGATCGGGGCACGGTGAAGATTCTGAATCAAGTGTTTGGGCGGTTGGCTTCCACCGATCCTCTCGCCCCTTTCGGTGCGAGCGGCTTCCGTACTCGGTGGAATCATTTGCTTTCGGCCCTGGGCGTCCCTCTTGCCAAAGCGGGTCAGGGGCTCAACCTGACGCCCGCATGTCTGCGGGGCTCTGGCGCAACAGACTTCTATATCGCTACGGAAGACGTCCCTCGCGTCTTCTGGCGGGGGCGTTGGCGTCAGGCTTCCAGTGCTGAGCGCTACCTGCAAGCCGCCGCCGCTTCCACAGTTCTTGCTGCGCTGCCCGTGCCCGCACGGGCGCGGATCCTGTTCTTCGCCACCGCCAGCGACCGCCTTGTCGCTTCATTTCTCCAAGTCGGCCCCGCCGCTTGGCCTGCCCTACTTGCGGCCGCCCGCCGAAACCTTGTCACTTCGCAAGGTCCTTGAGCACGGGTATGGCTGCCTCGCCGTCGTCGGCGAGCAGGCGGACTCCCCCGCCTGACGCGCGGCGCCCCGGCACGAGCGCGCGGGACGGGCCTGCCCATTTTGGGCCGCCCCGCGCGCGCGAGCCGCGGCCGCGCTCGGAGACAGCTCGCTAGCGCGCGAGCGGGAGAATGCCTCTTCTATTCTCTGTGAGCAAGCTCCTGCTGTCTCCGCAGCTTCTCTGCCCCCCTCCCTCCTCTCCCAATCTAAGGCTGATGGGCGCTGCCTCGCCGTCGTCGGCGAGCAGGCGGACTCCCCCGCCTGACGCGCGGCGCCCCGGCACGAGCGCGCGGGACGGGCCTGCCCATTTTGGGCCGCCCCGCGCGCGCGCGCCGCGGCCGCGCTCGGAGACAGCTCGCTAGCGCGCGAGCGGGAGAATCATCCTCCTCCTCATCCTCCTCCTCATCCTCCTCCTCCTCCTCCTCCTCCTCCCCTCTCACTAGTCCCCGCCGTCCGTCGCCCGCGCACAGGCGGCGGTGCAGCGCGACCCTCCGACCGAGCACATGGCGGGCCACCCACCCCCCGCAGCGCGCCACGCGAGCGACGCAAGGAGTTCTGGCATTACGGGTCCAACTTCGGGCCTCTGGCGGCCGTTCAGGACGATCTGGGCGCCCCCGAGAGCGCCCTTGGCGAAGCGCAGATGCTGGGAAGCACCCCGAGGCTGAAAGACCTGGAATTCGCGAAGACGTCCGAACGAGCCTCTCGAACGAGGCTCTTCCCCCCCCCCCCGCCCCTCTTCTTTCTACCCCTTCTCTTCATCCTCCCTCGCCCCATGTTGGAATCCCAGTTGCAGCACCTGGGGGTTCCTGCTCCGCTGGTATAGGGGCGGTTGCCGCTGGCTTTCCAGTGGTCGACGTGGAGGAGTGGGGTGCCCCATTGAAGGACGCCCCCGCGTAGTCTTTCGGACCGAGTGGCAACGGGACGTTGCAGTATTAGGCCCCTCCGACAGGAAGTGAACTGTCCCACAGCCATCCCTGACTGGGAGGTGTCGCTAAATGGGCTGTGCCCGCGGCCCGCCCGATGCAAACCCAAGCCATCACCACCATCAGCATCATCAGCATCATCATCATCATCAGCAGCAGCAGCTGCATCCTCATCAGCATAATCAGCATCATCATCACCATTATCATCATCAGCATCACCATCGTCAGTATCATCACCGTCGTCATCATCATCACCACCGCAACCACCATCACAACCACCACCACCATCACCTCTTCTCTTCTCCCATCCCCTCACCCCCCACCCCTCCTCCTCCCCCTCCTCCTCCTCCTCCTCCTCCTCCTCCTCCTCCTCCTCCTCCTTGTCCTCCTCCTCCTCCTCCTCCTCCTACTCCTCCTCCTCCTCCTCTTTCTCCTCCTCCTCCTCCTCCTCATCATCATCATCATCCCACCTCCCCCCGACTTCCGCCTCAACCCGCTGCCCCGGCCCCGCGCGAACGCTCGGCAGCGCAGGGGTGTTTGGAAGCAAGAGCAGTCGCCAGGCGGTTATATCTTCCTCCTCATCGTCATCATCAGCATCATCAACATCATCATCGTCACCATCATCATCCTCATCATCATCATCATCATCATCATCAGCATCATCATCATCATCATCATCATCATCATCATCATCATCATCATCATCATCATCATACTCCTGCTCCTGCTCCTGCCCTTGCTCCGCCTCCTCGTGTTCGTCCTCCCTTCTCCTCATCATCACCATCATCATCACCACCAGCATCATCGTCACCACCATCATCGTCATCGTCCTCATCATCAGCATCATCATCATCAGCAGCATCATCAGCATCGTCAACATCAATATCATCATCGTCATCATCATCATCACCATCATCATCATCATCATCATCGCCATCATCATCAGCATCAGATTCGTAATCAGCACCACCATCATCATCACCATCATCACCACCACCAGCATCATCGTCACCATCATCATCATCACCCTCATCAGTATCATCATCAGCCTCATCATCGTCGCAAGCAGCATCATCATCATAATCGTCATCTTCATCACCATCGTCTTCTTCGTAATCATCACCGGCATCATCATCATCACCATCAACATCATCAGCACCATCACAATCATCATCATCATCTTCATCATCACCACCAACAGCATCATCATTGTCTGAGTTTTCGTCGTAGCGTCCTCATCAGCAGCACCACCAGCATCATCATCAGTAGCATCACAATCGTTACCACCAAAATCATCACTAGCATCATCATCATCAGCAGCATCCTAATCATCGTCATCGTCGTCATCATCATCCTCCTCCCATCCTCTTCCTCAGCCTCACCCTGATCCTTATCTTTTTCCGCCCCGACTTGTTATCCTCGGGGTCCCGTGCCCCCGTCGATCTGTCCTAACCTCCTCCTCCTTCTCCTCCTCCACCTCCTCCTCCGCCTCCTCCTCCTCGTTCTCCTCCTGCTCCTGCTCCTGCTTTCGCTCCTGCTTCGCCTCCTCGCCGTCGCCTTCCATTATCCACCTCTTCCTCGTCATCACCATCATCATTAGTATCATCAGCAGCATCACCATCAGCAGCATAACCACCATCAGCAGCATCATCACCATCGTCACCACCATCACCAACATCCTCATCATCATCAGCAGCAGCATCGTCATCATCGCCAGCACCATCGTCAGCATCATAATCATCGGCATCGCCATCATCCGCAGCAGCATGAGCATCAGCACAATCATTGTTATCAGCATCCTCATCATCACCAGTAGCAGCAGCAGCAGCCGCCGCATCCTCATCCTCATCCTCATCCTTTTCCGCCCCGACTGGTTATCCGCGGGGTCCCGTGCCCCCGTCCAGCCCGCCTCTCCTCCTCCTCCTCCTCCTCCTTCTCCTCCTCCTCCTTCTCCGCCTCCTCCTCCGTCTCCTCATCCTCCTCTTGCTTCTGCTCCGAATCCTGCTCCGCATCCTCGTATTCGTCATTCCTCCTTCTCCTCCGCCTCCTCCTCCTCTTTCCCCCTCCTTCTCCTCCCCAACACCATCATCATCAGCATCGTCGTCATCATCATCACCATCATCATCAGAATCATCATCCTAAGCATAATCATCAGCATCGTCATCCTACTCATCGCCAACATCATCAACATCACCTTCATCATCAGCACCATCAGAATCAGCATCATCATCATCAGCAGCATCATCATCTGCATCATCATCATCGTCGTCATCACCATTATCACCGTTAGCATCACACTTACCATCATAATCCTGAGCATCATCGTTATCAGCATCATCATCAGTTTGTTCATCATCATCATCGTCCTCGTCATAATCACATCATCATCCTCGTCATCAGAGCCATCAGCACCATCATAATAATCATCTGCATCATCATCAGCATCATCATCAACGTTACCGTCATTTTCATATACATCGTCATCGACAGCTGGAGCCACATCAGCATTAACACCAGCATCATCGTCATCACCATCATCATCGGCAGCATCAGCAGCGTTACCATCACCTTCAACATCAGTGTCATCAGAATCATCATCAGCGTCATCATAGTCGCCATTATCACCTCCATCGTCATCATCAGCACCACCATCACCATCAGCATCATTATTACCATCATAATCCTCAGCATCGTCAGCAGCATCACCAGCATAAGTTTCATCATCACCATCATCCCCGTCGTCCTCGTCATAATCATCACCATGCCATCATCATCAGCATCACAATTATCATCATCACCTTCATATTCATCTGCATCGGCATCGACAGAAGGAGCCACATCAGCATTACCACCAACATGATTACCATAACCGTTATCATCAGCAGCAGCAGCATCATCATTCGCATCATCATCAACATCATCGGCATCCCCATCATCATCAGCATCATTACCTTCATCGTCCTCATCATCATCATCATCGTCCTCGTCTTAATCATCCTCAGAATCATCATACTCATAATCATAATCATCACCATCATCATCAGTGTCATTATCACCTTATTCTTCAACTGCATCGCCGTCGACAGCAGGAGCCACATCAGCATTACCACCAAGATCATGTTCATCACCATCATCAGCAGCAACATCATCATCATTATCATCACCATCAACATCATCGTCATCCTCATTGGCATCAGCATCATCAGCATCATCAGCATCAGCATCGTCGTCATCATCATCACCATCAGCATCATCAGCATCGTAATCAGCATCATCATCACCATCGTCATCGTCACCACTATCGGCATCACCATCATCAGCATCAGATTCATCCTTGTCCGTATCATCATCAACATCATCATCATCATCATCATCATCATCATCATCCTCAGAATCATCATCATCATCATCCGCATCCTTTTCCGCCCCGATTGGTTTTTCTCTGGGTTCCGTGACCCCGCCCATCCCTCCTCTCATCCTCACTATCCTCCTCCAGCTCCGCCTCCTCGTCTTCGTCCTTCCTCCTCCTCCTCATCACCATCATCATCACCTTCGTCGTCATAATCATCCTCACCAGCACCAGCATCATCATCATCATCAGCAGTATACTCATCATCAGCAGCAACAGCGTCACCCCCACCATCATCATCAGCATCATCATCAACATCAGCAGCAGCAGCTGGATCAGCATCACAGCAATCATTATCCTCATCATCCTCTTCATCACCATCATCATCACCATCATCATCACCATTATCATTATCATCCTCATCCTGATCCTCATCATCGGCCTCATCCTCACCCGCCTCGACTGGTTATCCTCGGGGCCCCGCGCCCCCGTCCATCCCTCCCCTCCTCCTCCTCCTCCTCCTCCCCCTCCTCCTCCTCGTGCTCCGCCCTCTCGCCCTCCCGCCCCGAGCGGTCGCCCCCAGCCCGCACGTGAGGGCCCCGCCCTGGTCTTCCCGGCCGGTTGAGAAGAGCAGGAGGATGCGGGAGGGCGGGAGGGGGCGGGGGGGGGAGTTTCGAGGTCAAGGTTTGCGGACGTTTCCATTGGCTCTCGGCGGTTTCCCAGCCCGGGAGTGCCCTCCAGCGGCTGCCCCATCGCCGAGAGCGTTCCAGGGGCGCTGCGCTCGCCCCGAAAGCTGGAGACCCAAGTGTTTTCGGGGGACGGGAGTATCCCCCTCCCTCCTGGTCCCCTCCCTCGACCCCTCCCTCCTCCAGCTCGCCCCCTCGTCCCTCGTCCCGTCCCTCGTCCTCTCCCTCGCCCCCTCCCTCGTCCCCCCGCCTTCTTCTCCTCGTCCCCCCCCTCCTTCCCCAGCTAGCCCAGCGCTAGCCCCCCTTCTCATCGTCCTCGCCGTTGGGCGAAATAGAAAATAATCCCCCTCCATCCGCCGACTGACGGAGTGCGTGTCGTAAGGTGGCAGGAGGGGATGTTTCGGCCAGCGGCGAAGAGGAGGAGGAGGAGGAGGAGTGGAAGGAGGGGAAGGAGGCGGAGGCGGATGGAGGAGGAGGAAGGAGTGGAAGGCGGGGAAGGAGGGAAAGGAGGGGTAGGAGGAGGAGGAGGAGGAGGAGGAGGAGGAGGAGGAGGAGTGGAAGGAGGGGAAGGAGGTGGATGGAGATGGCGATGAGGGGGAGGCGGATGGAGAGGATGCCGAAGCAACGAGGAATGAAGTCGACCTGGCATGTGTCGGTCCGAGGCCTAAAAGTGCTTGTCAAAGTATCCATCGTCGCCCCGTTGGGCACACAGGCCCGCCATGCTCCCGCAATGCGCGAAGCTAGCCTCAATGCGCACATGGAAAATTTGGGATATGGGTTCAGCTCGGCTGTTTGATTTTTCGGTGAGCACGATTTTCAGATAGGCGTAGAGCTCAACAAGGCCGTGCTCCTGCAGCGCATTGCCCCAGTCTGCCAGATCTGTTTCGGCCCGCCTCACGACGAGGGACGCGGGCCACCGCGCCCTTCTCGGGGAGGGCTCCACATAACCCCAGTGGATCCCGCCAGTTGTGCCTCGCCGATAGTTTCAGCAGAAGGCTTCCACACCGCATTTTCCCCGTCAGCGCGCCTGCCTCTCTCCCTTCTTGCCTCTCTCTCCCTCGCTCCCTCCCACTCTAAGGCTCCCTCTCCTCCTGCGCGGAGCAGCAGGAGGAATGGCCACTTCTGGCGCTCGCACTGATGTGCCGCTCAACGATGATGTGCCCGCAGCGCTTGTATGGAAGCCCGCCCGCTGGTTTGCCGCCGCACACGCTTCAGAGATGACTTCTCCTCCTCGGCACTGGACGCCAGGCTCGCGCCAAGTCGACGCAGCGGCGACGCCGGCGCGGGTGCTCCAGGTTGATGGCAACCGACGGTTTGAGCCAGGCCAGCCTTGAACGGCCTCAGCAAACCAGCATAAACGTAGGCACGGCAGGGACCTGCCGACTTTCACCGCTGTGGTTCGAGAGCGAGCGTTCAGTGGTCTGCGCCAGGCTGGGGTTCCGCAAATCCCACAGCGGGCCACAGTTTCTGCCAGATGCTTGATACCCAGGTGGCCCAGTATTGCGATAGGGTTATCGCCATACCATGCTGGCCCCATTCGTAGTTCCCCAAACCCCGATAGATCCTCATCCCCGCCGTCCTCCTCCTCCTCCTCCTCATCCTCCTCCTCCTCCTCCTCCTCCTCCTCCTCCTCCTCCTCCACTCCCTCCTCCTCCTCCTCCTCCTCCTCCTCCTCCTCCTCCTCCTCCTCCTCCTCCTCCTCCTCCTCCTACTCCTGCTCAAATTCTTTTTTCCTCCTCGGGGAGTGCTGTTCTCGCCGAGGACCTGTGCCACGTTTTTGTCGGGGCCTGCCCGCGGGGGCACCGACTTGTCCGAAGCTCCGTGCCATATGCTGCAGCACACGCCGGCCAGGGCGCTAGACCTGCTTGGGCACCCTTTGCGGGTTCCGCGGGACCAGGGTTCCAAGTTTTCGACGCAATTGCGCCATCTGCTTCCCGCCGTTTTCGGGTTGCACGCAGCTTCCAGGACCTGGGACCGTCGTAGAACGATGCAGGATTGAAATCCGGTCCCCGGCAAGGGGTCCAGAGCTTCAGGAGCAATGGATTCGAAGAAATTGGGTCGTCGGATAGAACGCCGCCCCTACTGAGGTCCCGCCCACTACGGTATGTTTTTGGACCGACGCGCGAGAGTGCCGTTTATGTGATGGCTCCACGTCGCTCCTCCAGGGTCCATGCGTCCAGTGCCAAGCCAAAGGCTCAGAAAGGATTCCCATCGTGCTTCGCGAGGTGCCTTCGTAGTAGGACTCTGACAAGTAATCGCAATCAGATTCAGCCGCGGTTTAGTTCGTTACAGTCGCACTCCAACATTACACCCGACTCATGCGATTCTTGTAGTGATTACGATTGCAATGCACGTGGGGGGTACTTGGATCACAATGCCATTCATGGGCATCCCAGGATCTCGTCAGGAAGATTAAAGTTCCAACGACACGTAATGCTTCAAACGGCTGTCTGTAACATGTTGCCCCAGCGTCTCTCGCGCAACACAAGCGAAAGACTAGACTTTGAGCAACGGAGCAGCCGACGGTCTATGTCACTACGTAGTGCGGACGTTATTACGAGGTTGTTTTTTCTTCCAGTGCCCCCTCCCTGCAACCGTGCAATGGCAGTTTTCCTGCCCTGACCATTCTGCGGATACCAGTGTTGCTGCCAGTGTTGCCGTTGCAGCCGCTGCTCCGTCGTCTTCCCTCCTCCCTCGTCGTTGTCGTCGTCGGCGTCGCCGTCCTTCCTCCTCCTTCTTCGTCGTTCGCGTCGCCGCCGTCCTCCCTCCTCCCTCGTTGCTGTCGTCCTCGTCGTCGTCATCGTCGTCGTCGTCGTCGTCGTTGTCGTCGTCGCCCCCCCTCCGTTTCTGACGGCCGTTCTCTCTTCCCCGCTGCACGCATTCGCCGTCCCCCCTTGACCACCCAGTTTCATGTTTCCATTGCTTGCGGGGCAGGCGGACATATACTACCATCTGGGAGTGTCATACGCCAACCTGGGCAAGCACCAGCTAGCGGTGCCCTGCCTGCATGAAGATGCCGCTCGACGGTGTAGGTAGGCACGAGATCGATCGATCACGGATTGTCGCCCGAGCCGATATTCGGTTGTTGACGTATTGTGAGATCGTTTGTTGGTGAGAAAGGAGGTGACGGAAGTTGATTCATCCACGTTTGTTGCACGATCGTGTCGATTGCGTGTTCGCGTGATTGAGCGCACCCGATCCATATCGCATGCGTTTCGCGTTGTGGCTTACAATGCTACTTATTAGTTCAGCTTGTCGTCTCTTCTCTCGCTGCGCTCGCCAGTGCCGCTGGCGCTTCTCGCCTCACCAGCTGAGACCACGCAAACGTTTCTTGCTTTCGAGACCACGCCTCCAGTGCATCGTCTCCCGCGCACTGCTACCGCGATACATAACCGCGAGGCACCGCGCCGCGCGGAAGATCACTCTTTGCGACACGGCATTCCACGGCATCGACACCACACGCCACCCCACAGCGCCACCACACGACGCCACACCGCGCGCCGACTCGGCACGACGCGGCACTGCACGGCACAGCACCACGAGACCACGCCGCGCGACGCCACCCCGACGGCACCGCCACGAGGCGCCGCCCCGCGCGACGCCGGGCGGCGCGCCGGGGCCTCGGGGCCCACGGCGGGACCATGCACGGCACCCGCGCGCACGGCACGCCACGGATGGCGCGGGCCTCAGCGGCAGGCGGGGGCTTAGCCTCGACGGGCGTCGGCCAGCGTCGATCCGGCGTCGATCTGGCGTCGACTTCGCCTCGATCGGCGTCGACGCAGCGTCGCCTCAGCAGCGACCAGCGTCGATCAGCGTCGACTCGAGAGGGCCGGGCTTGCATGAACCGGTCCGAAGTGTTCGAGCTCGTGCGGGTCCCTGCCTCTGCACGGCTATCTTGTGGCCGCCGGGATGTCACCCCACCTCTTGGAACGTAAAGAGCGTCAGAGCACGTATGCCGTGACAGGTCAGTTGAGCGTTTCAGTGGCCCGCGCACGCAACATGTGTTGGAGTCAGAGGCTATCGTGGTGGAGATGGGGACGAAGCGGGTGCTTCAAGCGTTCGGTGCAGCCGTCGGGGAGCTGATGTAGGAGCTGGAAACGAAGAGGAAAGAATGGGGGGGATGGGGACAGGAGGATCAGGGGGGAAGGGCACGCGTGCGCGCGCGCCCAAGCTCGCCCGATGGGTGCTGCGGAACGCAGCAGCGGTCAGAGACGGCGCGGGATCGGATCTCCGAGCTCGATGTCTCGTCTGGGGCCGCCTGGGACAGGCTTACCACCCTGAATCCCCAGCCAGCTCATACGCCTCTTCGGCTCAGAAGTCGGCTTTTGATTACCTGCCTGGTTGTCCGGCAGCTGCTCCATGCTTGGACAGCGGCGATATTGTAGACATGTCCAGAACTGGGAGAAGACATAGACGAGTTAACAGAATTGCGAAAGGTAGACGAGTACGACGAGTTAGTGGGCAGAAAATGAATACATGGTTGTACGAGTCAGAAATGTCAGGAGTATAGACATATGAATCACTTATCGACACGTCAACATTTTATCAAACAGGAGAGTTACATCACGTACCTACTTGACCACCCTTCGGGTGATAACGAGATTGTGCGGGAGGAGTGCCGCCGCTGGTTTTAGAGAAGTTGGCTTCGCATCGGATTAGAAATTTTTGCGAAGGAGGGGGCAGGGTCGAGGTGGAGGTAGCGAACCTGCAGGGCCCCCCTGTGTCCAGAACAGACGACATCCAGGAGACGGCCAGCGATAAGTTTCGTGGGTTCGATATGAAGACCATCTTGAACAAAACCGTTATGCAGAACAACAGTATTGTCCTTTCCATGTGCGAACTACGTAGCAAGCCATGTGACGGCTCATCTGTCCAGGAATATCAAAATTTACATGTAGATCGCCGTTTATGGTGATGATGGGTCTGCTGATTGCGTAGTGACCACTGGACAACCCACGGAGCTGAGATCATTGGGCTGTGAGCTTAGATGGATTGTCTACGCTCGTTGCTATACGAGTCATGTGTTTTACCAGCGGCGGCCTACTGACCGTGCTAGATACGATCGTTATACCGATCTCACGCTGCACATATAGTGTATGGATCCCCACAGAGTGTCTGCACTTCGGGGTCATTACCTCTTTTCTAAGGAGCTGGGCCTGATCGCCTGCATAGCAGTGATGTGGTCGCCGTCGCCGCCCCGTCGCTGCCTCGTCGCCGCCCGCCTTCTGGGCCTGCTCGTCGGTGTGGCGGCTCTGTGGTCGCCGTCGCCGCCCCGTCGCTCTTCCTCTGCGCCTGCCCGTCGGTCGGGCGGCTATGGGGTCTCCGTCGCCGCCCCGTCGCCCTCTGGGCCTGCGCGAGTTTGCACTGCGGTGCGATGCTTTGCATTTCGATGATTTTTGCAGTGCGTTCCTTGCGTTGGCCTGCACTGGTTCACATTGCACTGCATTGCTTCGCCCTGCTTTATGTTGGTTTGCATTGCATTGCTTTGATTTGCACTGTTTGGCATCATGACGCACTGGTTCTCACTGCTGGTCCATGTTTTGCATTACTGAGCACTGCTGGGCATTGCGTTGCATAGCATAGCACAGCAGGGATGGGAGATGGAGGAGGAGGAGGAGGAGGAGGAGGAGGAGAAGGGAGATGACGAGGTTTGCGGCTTCCTCATTGTGGCCTTGCGTACCACAGCGCTTGCGTACACCACAGCACGCCCAACAGCACGTCAAACAGTGCATGAATTTAGTGTGCTCATTTCTTTCCACAACTAGTGCTTGTACGCCCGCATTCCGAATTCCCCAAACAGTGTTTGCCCCTAGGGGTCCTTATCTCCTTTCTGCCGACACTAGCCTGCGGGCCGCTCTGGTCGCCATGCGGCCGCCGTCGCCGCCTCGTCGCCGGCCGTCGCCTGGGCATGCAGGCCGCTCTGGCCGCCGCCACCTTGTCGCCGTCCGCCGCTTCGTCGCCGCCCGTCGTCGCCCGTCGCCTGGGCACTGTATTGCAATCGCATGGCATTTGCATGGCAGTCGCATTATTTTGCATTGGTTCGTATTCTGTCGCATCGTTCTGCATTGTTTTGCGCTGCTTTGCAATGCTTTGCGCCGCTTTCCACTGCTTTCCATTGCTTGCGATTAATGTCCATTATTTCCTATTGTTTTGCATTGCCGTGAATTCCATTGCATTGCGTCGCATTGCTTTGCGCTGCATTTCGTTACAATTACAGTGCCTTGCCTTGTTATTCGTTGCATCGTTTGGAACTGGTTTGCATTGCTTCAATTTGCGTTGCTTTGCGTTGCTTTGCATTGCTTTCATTGCGTAGTGTGGCTGCGCCTGGTTTTGCATTATGTCGCATTGCGTTGCATTGCTTTGCATTGTGCTACATTGCTTTACATTGCCTTGCATTGTTTCGAACAGTTTTGCCTTGCGTTGCCTTGCTTGACATTTCTCTGCATTGCTTCGCATGGTTTTGCATTTACTCGGTGTGCGTTGCATTGATTTGGATTGCTTTGCATTGCATGTATTTGCATTGCTTTGCGTTGTTTTGCATTGCGTTGCATTGTATTGCTTTGCATTGGTTTGCATTGCTCTGAATTGATTTGCTGCGGCGGATTGTCCGGCATTGCTTCACATTGTTTCGCATTGCTTTGGGTTTCTCTGCCTTGCTTTGCATTGCGTTGCCTTTCTTTACGTTGCATTGCTTTGCATTGCTGTGACACACAGACATTGCAACACATGGATTGCACCGCCCAAATTGCACGACAGTGATTGTATTACTTAAATTGCACATGAAAGCACGGTTTGGGGTCCACGCTGGCTAACATGTATGTATGTACACGCAGACATTTATTTATATATATATATATATATATGAATGTGTAGACGTGCGCGTGTGTGGTTTGAATTATTCCGCAATTGTTTTTTTGATTTGCATTTTTGTCCCCAAGCAGTGTTTGCATTCAAGAAGTTTTACTTGTGTCACCTTTGTAACTGGGCAAGGCTTCTGGGGTTTCGCATTGTGCCGAGTTGGTGCTCGTCTGTTGGCACCTCATGGGCGCCCTGTGCGTTGGGTGGGTCCGTTGGGGTTCCGCTTGGTGCCGGCCCGTGTGCGCCTCGCGGGTGGCCGCCCATGGAAGCCTCGTTGGCGTCCGCCACGCATATTCTCCTTTGTAAAGAGAAAACTAGGTTCTACCATCCCGATGCAAAACATATAGGATTCTGACCCAACGTCCATCCAACCTGTGAACTCATACTATCCCAGCCAGGCCGTAATCGACCCCCCCCCCGCCATCCTCTGCAAAAAATACTATGCGCGCACGTTCGTTTATCATAAACCATACATTTTCAAAAATTCCCTTGCAACAAAAAAAGACGACGTGCACACGCGCGCGTCGCCGCGCGCGCATGCCGAAATCCTTCAAAAACTCCCGGTTTCGGAAGGATTTCAAAATCGAGTTTCCCCCCACTGATGTTCTAAAAGAGCTTACACGCGCGCTCTTGCGAAATCTTGAGAAAGCCATAGGTTTTTCACCCTTTAAAAAAGTAATAATAATAATAATTTCCCCCCCCAAAAAAAAAGAAACAAAAAAACGGGCGTCGCGCGCGAGCACGCGCATGTCGAATCGTTCGAACGCCCTTGCGCGCGTGCCGTCGCGAGAATACTCTGCAAAAAACGGAACGAAGTGCACGCGCGCGCGTCGTCGCGCGCGCATGCCGAAATCCTTCAAAAACTTTCTGTTTCGGGGGGATTTCAAAATCGAGTTTTCAAAAAAATACAAAAACACAAGGTTTCGCAACATGGATTTGCATCAAAAGCGTGCGCGCGCGCTCTTGCGTCGTCGTCGTCGTCGTCGCTGCCGTCCTCCTTCCTCCTTCGTCGTCGTTGTCGTCGCCGTCGTCGTCCTCTGTTCTTCCTCGTCGTCGTCGTCGTCCTCTTTGGCGTCGTCGTCGGTTCCGTCGTCGCTGTCGCCGTGATCGTCCTTCCTCCTCCCTCGTCGTCGTCGTCGTCCGTCGTCGGCGTCTCGTCGTCGTCCCTCCTATTTCGTCGCCGTCGTCGTCGTCGTCGTCTTCCCTCCTCCCTCGTCGTTGTCGTCGTCGGCGTCGCCGTCCTCCCCCCTTCTTCGTCGTTCGCGTCGTCGCCGTCCTCCCTCCTCCCTCGTCGTTGTCGTCGTTGTCGCCGTCGTCGTCCTCCCTCCTCCCTCGTCGTCGGCGTCGTAGTCGTCGGCGTCGACGTCGTCGTCGTCGTCCTCGTCGTCGGCGCCGTCGTCGTCGTCGGTGTCATCATCGTCGTCGTCGGTGTCGCCGTCGTCGTCGTCGTCGTTGTCGTCGTCGTCGAAATCGTCGGAGACGTCATCGGTGTCGTCGTAGTCGGCGTCGTCGTCGTGGTCGTTGTCGCTGTCGTCGTCTGCGTCGCTGTCGTTGCCAAGTGCCATTTGGTACCCATCGTCACGGTCTTAAGAAGCCTTGCGACCAAGTTGCGGGTGGGAGGGTGGGATGTTTGCACGAGCAGCGGAGAGGACAGCTTCAAGACAGTCAAAGTGAATGCCACCACATAGATTGCACAACATAGTTGGCATCACATAGCCCCCACGGCATAGAATGCACAGCATAGCTGACACCGCATTGATTGCACCACAGTTTTAATGATACAGTTTTCACCACATAATTGTTCACCACATAACGGGCACCACATAGCTTGCATCACACAGACTGCACCACATGGCTCGCATCGCAGAATTCAACGTCTGTACTCGACATCGAGCGTGCATTAGCCTACTGCTTGGGGTCCACGCTGATCTCCACACCTTTATGTCATATGATATACAGCGAGTTTGAAAAATGTTTTACTCATTTACCTATTCAAGTGCTTCAAACATGTATGCATAGATGTACCCATCATACTATCTACCTGAATGAACCTGGATGTGCCTGGCGATTTGCATGTCCAGCGGGACGGACACGAGACAATCCACGGGGCAAACAACGGAACAGCCCAGCGGGCAATCATTGGGCAACCGACGGGAGAACCCCCCAGGAAACACCCACATGACAGCACAGGGGACAGCCCACGGGACAGCCACGGGACAACCCATTGAACAATTACGGGACCATCCACGAGACAACAAGAAACAATCCACGGGACAATCCATTGGATAACCACTGGACCACCCACGGGACAACCACAGGACAACACGAGAAACAACCACGTGGCAACACATTGGACAACCCACGGGGTAATCACAGGACAACCCACAGGACAACCAAAGCACCATTTACGGGACAACTTTTGGGACAACCCACGGGCCAACCACGGAATAACACCGCAGGCCCTCGCGACGCACGAAGGGAAAGTGATTGCCAGAGATAGCCCTAGCTAGGCCGACGCATCGCTGACCCGCGCAGCTTCGCCTCGCCCGAGCGCAGGACACGAATCGAAACTTTAACCGATTTCCCAGCATGGGTCACTTCGCTCTCTCTCCCCCTAATCCTCTGAGAACGGGCAGGACATCTATACGGAGTTCCTTGGTTGGAAGAGTTAGCAGGATTGCAGGCTTCCGAAGTGCCATAAGAGATAGAAAGTTGACGGCTTCGAAGAGTTAGAGTATTCGCGGCGGGGGGGGCTTCCAAACCTACATGTCAGCAAGGGTTAGAAGAGCTACGCAACAATATTAGAACGGCCAGGGCAGGAAGTCGAGTCGCAAGTTCAGCAGAGCGAGGACACTGTAAGATCGATAATTGTCCCGCTGCGTTTGTCCCGCGGCCAGATACATGTTGGCAGGGTTGGAATTACAAGTGTACACCGATTGTTAGAAGACCTGCAAAGGATACACGATTTAGACGAGTTATGGTGTGTATATATAAATAGTTATATATATGCACATACATTTCTATATATATTATATATATATATATATATATATATATATATATATATATCGAATTGTTAAAACTGTTGGAGATGTGTGAGAGCTAGAAGGAGTCGATGACCGAGATTGTGCAACGGCGTTCCCGTACGATTGTCCCCCGTCTGGCCCGTGCAGTTGCACCATGGGTGCATTATGGTTGTCCCGTGCGGTTGCCCCATGTCTAGCAACAGGATGTTGAAACTCACTGGATGGGCACTTCAGGACAGTGAATCGGGATGTACGGGCCAGTCGAGCGACACGACCAACAATGCCTAGAGCTACGATCATAGCCAGAACAATCACACGAACGGCTACAAAATTGTCGCTGCTGTACTAGATGAGTTGGAAGAAGTATCCTGGTTAGCGGAGGTGTGGAGTCATTGTGGTGAGAGTGCTTGTGGAGAGCTGGCAAAACGAAAGGAGTTCGAAGAGTTCGGGGATTGGCAACCCAACGCGAAGCCAATCGCGAATGGAAAATTGCACCCGTCTCCCCACAACACCGTGGGACGGTTTTGCGTATATGCTTGCCTTCCTGTCCGCGCCTGGAGGGTGTATACTCCGATTTCGACCCCGTGATCAGGCTGGCCAATTCCTGTCTAGGTGTATGATTGGCCGGTTCCTACAGCCGCGCAGGTGCCTGCTTATGATTCCGCCATCGAGCGGGAGCCGGACAAGCCCCATTTCGTCCACGAGCGCGCCAAGAGCCTGCAGGCGGCCGCCCCTGGAACTGCAGCGCTCACGGGATAGGTAGGTCGCCCCAGAAAGGGTTTCGCACTCGAGGGATCGAGAGGTTGTCACCTCTCATTCAGTTGGGAGACGCCAGGTGCACACCTACAACGATGCTAGCCAGTGAAAGGCTGGAGTAGGTGCATAGTTGGCGTCTCCCCACCCAGCAGAGCCTGGCAGAGGGCCAGCGGAAGTAGTAAAACGAGGGTGGTTTGTCGGCAGCGACCAGCGGAAGTTCGGCGGAAATGAAACACAACAACACAGGGGATCGTAAGGTTTTTGGAGTCGGCCAAATCACAACGGGCGCGATTCCGCAATATCAGGCTCCAGAGGGGGCGTCTTCAGGCATTGGGGCTTTTCTCGAAGACAGACCCGCGACGGAAAAGTGGTCCTGGAAACGGAGTCGAGAGCCCTGGCCTGTCACAGCTTCTCGGCAGGTCACGGGGGAGCGACCTGGGCAAGTGCACGAGCAAATTAGCACGCGCGATATGCATGCCCGTTGGTTCGGGCATCGCTCTGCATGACCGCTTCCGTGAGTAGCGAACCAGGCTCGGCCTCTCGCGCAGAGATTCTCGGAGCGACATCGCCGCCCGTTGCCCCATGCGCCCCACGCCACCCCTCCCGTTTGGAACGGGGGCGTTGGGGGAAACCGGGGCCGACGTCGACCTGCTGGCGCCGGGCGGTGCGCCGACGGGTGCAAAGGGCGCGGGTTTTCGACGGCCGGATGGCGAGTGCCTGGCAGCTTCCATGCGTTTCCATGCGCTGGTGGGGTGCATCCACAAGTTTCCGTCCGTAGATTTCCATCCATACGTGTCGGTTGTGTCTCAGCAGGCGCGAAGGAGGGGGGAGCAGGAGGAGGAGGAGGAGGAAAAGGAGCAGGACAAGCATGCAGATTGATGCAAAGGCTCCAGGAGAGGCCCTTGGCATTTCCTGCTCGTGCTTGCGGCGCTTTCCCCTGTCCGCTCGGTGCCTGCCGCTCCTGCGGCTGCCGCTGCTCCTCCCTCCTCCTCCGCGCGGTGTCGCTGACGGCCCGCGCGCGCGTCCGCGCTGCGATTTGGCGGCCGCCCTCCACGACGAGTGTAGGAGAGCTGGAAAAGTTGGCCAACAAGAGCAGCACGAGGGAGGATCTGCACGCCCAGACTGGTGACAGGAAGTACGAGCACGATGCCGCACAGCGCTTACTCATTCGGAGCAAGGGTGTGCTGTCCTTCGGGGCCCCGCGGACATCAAAGCTTGTCGTGTTGACCGTAGAGCTTGTTCATTTGACAGCACTTGCTGTCCGAGTGGGCAAGACTTGCTGCCAAAATGACAAGAATTGTTGCCAGGAGGGTTCTGGAGGACAGCAGCTCTCGTTCAACATGAACACGCAGTGTTGTTGGGCATCGTACCAATAGTTTCCGTCCCCATTCTAGGCGCGCAAAGACGAAGAGCGACGGAGGGGGGACGACACGGGAGGCGAGGAAATGCCGTTCCTCCACATCTTCTTTTTAGTCGCGCACGCAGGTGACACGACAGCTGACGGTATTATCTACAAGCACGGGCGTATTCGTTATTTTTACAGGTTGTTTCCTGCGTCGCAAGCGCAGTGCCGAGCCGATCCGATGTGATCTTCCGCTTCGCTCCCCCCCTTCCCCCATCTTCCCCGCCCCCATACAGTCAAAACCAGTTCAAAAACAGACTCCGACCTCCTGGGGTTGATTGGCCCGCTTCCCGAACCGCGTTCGGCCGTGGCGACGCCGGGTGCTCCCACCGAAGGCTCAAAGAGGGACGGGGAGGAGAAGGAGGAGGAGGAAGAGGAGGAGGAAGAGGAAGAGGACGAGGAAGAGGAGGAGGATGAGAAGGAGGAGGAGGAGGAGGAGGAGGAGGAGGAGAAGGCGCTCACTGCAGTCGTCCCCCCCCTCGTCGACAACTTGCCCACGCGCCCTGGAGAGCGCCGCCGCCGAGAGAGCGCGAAGCCCTCCGCAGGCGGTGGGCGACCACGAGAAGGCGGGGCGGGCGCCTTCCCGCGCGGAGGTCGGACAGTGACGGCCCTTCCTGCCAAGGACAAACAGGAGGAGGAGGAGGAGGAGGAGGAGGAGGAGGAGGAGGAGGAGGAGGAGGAGGAGGAGGAGGAGGGGGAGGAGGAGGAGGAGGAGGAGGACGACGACGACGAGGAGAAGGAGGAGGAGGAGGAGGAGGAGGAGGAGAGGAGGAGGAGGAGGAGGAGGAGGAGGAGGAGGAGGAGGAGGAGGAGGAGGGGTAGGAGGAGGAAGAGGAGGGGGTCCGTAACCGTTTTGTTTCAAAACTAAACGTTGCGAAGGGCTATAGACGCCCGAGTATCAGCGATTAGTTCTCGGCCCTTCTGGAGGCACCTTTCAGACTTCCAGCCTGCACAGGGCAGGCACGTTTTTCGATTGTGACCAGGGCCGTTCACAAGAGCTTCGTGACGTCTGTGATGCGCTGGAGATGGCCCCCACTTCTCGCCTCTCGAGATACCGATCTCAGTGGCGATGCTGGTGGTCACGTCGTCACCCCTCCTCGCGCTGCTAAACGTCATGTTCCCGAGGCTGCTTCCATCGACGCTGAGGCCTTCCACGATTGCTCTGACGGGTTCGCCCTTTGCCAATACATAGAGAATGTCGAGGGCGCCTTCACGCTGGATCTCAACTAGTTCCAGGACTCGGTCAACAACACTCTGGTCTCAACCTCGCGTCGTGTCAACGAGACCTGCCAGGGCCTGGGCCTGCAGGTGAAGCAGCTCGCGCCCCTTCAGCACACGGTGCGCTCGCACGGGCAACAGCTGGAGACGGTGTTCGCGGTGATCAAGATGCTCATGACGGAGTTGGGCGTGGCCAAGTCGTCGACTTCAGTCGCACTTGCCACAGCGACAGGGACAAATTTCGACAGGAATATGAATCCGACCATCGTCGTGGTCAGGTGTGCGAACATGGCCGCTCGTGCTGCTATCCATGATGCTTGCAAGGAGTGGATGGTCGCTTGTTCTGCGGACCCCGTGCAGCGGGAAGCGCAGGGCGACCCGTCGGCCAAGCGCTTCATCATCACGCCCAAGGGTGCCATCAACTACGCCAGCCGTCTCGTCAACCACGCGGTGGGGTGCTGGGGTGGATCAAGCCGTCGGATCGCGGCCGGCAGCGACGCGAGTTCTTCGCGCAGTCGGTCAAAAACGTTCGGGCGGCGTTCCACGTGGGCCCCGACAAGTCCCCCATCCAGATCAAGCGCGAGATGGCCTGCAAGAAGGCGAAAGGAGCACCCGGGCAGCTCTACCCATCTCGCCGAATCCTCATCAACAGAGAGCGCGGCATCTTAGATTGCCAGTGGAAGGAACTGCTGGAGATAACCCCCACCATCGGAGCCGATGTCGCGAGGCTGCATTAGAAGAAGAAGAAGAACCTGCAGGACATCGCCTTCAATGTCGCCCCGCTCGCGCCTGCCGCGCAGACTGCTTTGGCTGGCAGCGCTGACGATGCTGAGTGGAGCTCCTAATATTTGATTTCACCTATGGAGCGGGCAGGAGCGCCCGCCTGCGCCTTTTTCGCTTAGCCACGCGGAATGCAGCTGCTTTATCTCATCACAAAACGCTTCTCCGATTGAAAAAGCAGAGAGTGTTCCGTGACCTTTCGCTCCCTGATTCCATCACTGCCGCGCAGGAAACGCGCGGAAACGCACATGATCTGACCGATTTCGCCCATACAGTGCTCGCGTTTTCCACTTCACCTCCCCCTTCGCCCCTCCTGACTCCCCCGCCGCTTCCAGAACTGGCAGATTAGCCATTTTTCCCCCCGCTTTGAAAGGCCCGAGGTTCGGCGGGAACTTTTAAGCGCCCCCCCCCCCCCCCCCTTCTATCTCTCGCGACCCCCTGGTCCCTGGGCGAGTTCTTCACACCAAAACCCACGATCTTGATGGTCCTTCGTGGATGTCCCACTTGACCGTCCACGACGAAACGTTCACCGTGCAGGAGAGATGTCTCGTTTCTCGGAAGATCCAGTCGAAGGTGGCGGCCGCTCGCGCGCCCCCTCTGCAGCGCACTGTCTTCGTGGCTGGTGGCTCCAACTTTGCTTGCATCTCTGCTCGCCCTCTTCCTGGCCATGGATCTGCCGCGGCCGCCCCTCCTCCCCATCCTCCTCGGGAGTGGCGCGATGCACTCGGGCAGCTGGTGGAAATTTCAACTGGAGGCCCCCACCCACTGCCACGCTGGGACCAAGATGGTCTCGTTCATCGATCGCGCGTTCACGTCGGCCCCCGGCCGGGTCTCGAACCAATATTCGCCGGCGGCCGAGTTTCGCAGGATCTTGAAGTTTTCCACGCCCCAGGGCTCTCGGACCATTCCCCCGTTTCGGCGTGTTTTCAGACTCGGGGGCAGGTTCCTCGGGGCCGACGCCCCACCCCGACGAGGGATTCCCAAGTCTGTCGACCACGCGGATTACATCGAGAAAGCTTGGGCGGCCGCCCCGCCCACCCCCGACAAGAGCCAGCCGAGGGTGCACGCGCACTGCGAGAATCCGATGATCGAAGCTGCCCACGCCGCCAGGCACATAATCATCTTTCACAAGCGGGGGGTTCTTTTCGCCTGATACGCGGTCATTCGAAGCTGCGGGAGAGCGGCCCCCCAGTCCGACTTCAACTTTGCCTGCGAGCGGCCGCGCTCGCACCCGCTCGCCCACGAGCACCTGGGCGCACAGCATGAGGAGCGCACGGCGAGGCACGGCGATCCTGGAGGATTCGCTACGATTTCGAGCGGGCTACACTTCTAGGCTAGGGAGAAGAAGAGGCAGGATATCAGGACGAGGGTCGAGGAGGAGAACAACTAACGAAATCGCACAAACAGCAGGAAGAGAGCACTGATAAGCCCAGCAGTTATGGTCACTATTTGACAGGCGCATGCACCTGGCGGGCACTCGCATCGATTGGAGGCGCCGTCGCGTCCGAGCCGACGCACATGTCCCAGCGGCTTGGAGAGCACCCGGGGGTTCACGGCGGAGCCCTCCTCGCTCGGCCCCGCGCGGAAGCTGCTCGCGACGAACGCGCCCCAGCTGCCGTCCGTTGACGCCCCTCTCCCCCCTCCCGAGCTTCCGCGCGCCGAAGAAAATGTTGGAAAGAGCCCGTCACTCGGCCTCTAGGCCCGACAATCCTCCGCGCGAAGCCCAGCGATTCGCCCCACACGGGACTGAAGCGTCGTTCGACCGCGCGCGGTGGATGCTCGAGGTGTTCTCGCTAGGTCGCGATTTTAAAGAGGTCGTGGACGTCTTTGCTCCGAAGGGCCCCGAGGGCAATGGTGACTGCGGGGCCCTCGGGCTGGCATCTAACACCAGACCCCTGGGCTTCGACAGCGCGACAACACGGGATGATAACGGCGGCATGCGGCCACGCTCTGAACAGGGTAGCCCCTCTTGGCCTCGGCGAGATCCAGCGGGGCTTCGTGATGGGGAGAAATTTCGGGGACAGCATCATCGACCTAAATGTCGAGGCCCGTCTGTACAGCATGGACGACCCGTCCTTGGTGCCCGCGCGCGTCGTGCATGACTTTGGCCGGGCGCTTTCGTCAGTTCGCCAGTGGATGATGCTTGTCATTGCTACGTTGCCGATCCCGCAGCCGCTCAAGGTTTTCACGCGCTTCTTTACCACAATGACACGTGCTGGGGAAAGCTAGGTGAGCATGCCAGTTACCTCTCTCAGATATCTAGTGCCATTATTCAAGGATGCCTTGCCTCTGGCCTCCTGGTGGCCCGCAAGGGGGCCGGCGGAAACCGTGCCCGCGCATCCTTCTTGGGACATCAACCATAGCATACCAGTGTAAACGTTTAAGGCGAATGCGCACGATGCTACGACGAGGGCCACATTTTAAAAAGAACTGACCCACACTGGCCACATTGCTGCAATGTTTTAAGACGAACACGCTCGACACCAAGGCGAGAGCCACAGTTTGAAATCCACCCGCCCTCCATTCGCGACGGCGCAAACTTTTCAGACGAATGTGCGCCGCGCTAATGCGAAAGCCACATTGTGAAAGGACAAACAAAAAAAAGGCCCCCCATTTGTGAAATTAGGGGATGTGTTTAAGACGAGCGTTCACGGCGCCACGGCGAGAGCCAAATTTTGCAAACGACACGCCCTTCATCCGTGAAACTATTGCACCTTCTGAGTTTGATTGTCACACATGGTGAGGAAACGCCCTGCCCGCCCTACCAATACGCGACAGAGAGGAGTCGTCGAAAAGGGAGAAAGGATGGAGGAGGACCAGTTCACACCCAAAAGGCATTAACGATGTTGCAATAAACACTAGATCATAGACCCCCCTTTTTTTTCAAAGGTCCGTCCACGAGTGTTTGCTCAGTGCGGGAAATACCCAATTTGAAGGCAGCCGTCTGATAATGTCCATGGCAATCCTAAACCGAGCCATAAAACAGTTCCTGGGACTTCAACACCGCGAACCAACGTGCCTGTTCCATCCTGATATTCCTAGATCATGTCAGAGCACCGTTCCTGGGACATCAACCATGTGAGCCCTTGGAACTGGTGCAAATGTGTTGAGGGAAATTCAGGATTCAAGCGGATGCAAGCATTCAAAACGACTGCGCGCGACGCTAAGGCGGGAACCACACTTTGAAAACGGCTTGCCCTGGCCCGCCCTCCATTTTTGAAGTTGCTGCAAATGTTTGAAACAAATGCGCGCGGCGCCTGGGCGAGAGGTGTATTTTGAAAACGGCCCGCCCTCCATCCGTGAAATTGGTGGAAGCGTTTGAGACCAATGGGCGCGGCGGTGTGGCGAGAGCCACATTTTGGAAACGGCCCGCTCTCCATCCGCGAACTGAATGGAAGCGTTTCAACGAGTGTTCACGGCGCCACTGCGGGAGCCCCATTTTGCAAACGGCCCGCCCTTCATCCTTCATCCCCAACCAAGCCTCAGTGTGTTGGGCTCGGCCAGGCACCCCACAACGGTCCCGACGCCCTCCCCGACGCGTTTCCCGACGCCCGGCCCCGCGCCCTGCCCTTAGCCCAGCCCCAGTCCAGCACGACGGACCCGACGACGAACCCGACGACCGCCAGCCACTCCTGCACTGCCGCCCCCAGACGACCCCGACGGCCCTTCCAGACGACTGCCAACGCCCCGACGCCCACCGCCCACTCCACCACTACAACTACGCCGCCTAGTCGGCGCCGCCGCCGTCGGGTCCGTAGCCTCGTCGCGGGTGGCCCTTCTTTCCCTGCCTCTGGCCCCGCCTGTCTGCTTGCGGTTGCTTCCCCTCTCCTTCTCTTCCGTGCTACCCCTCCCCTTCCTTTCCTCCTGCTCCTTGCCTGCTGTCTCCGCCTGGCCCCTCTTCCGCCTGCCCGCCCGCCCCGCCCGCCCTGGCCTCCCGCCTGCGCGGTCGTCGTCGTCTGCTTGCTTCTCCCCTCCTCGTCCCCTTCCGCCGGGCAGCACAGCCTGCCCGGGACCAGCGCGGCGGCGTGCAGGTTCGGTTACGGCGCCGCGCGGGTCGATGATGCTTGGCTTGGGTTGCATATTTTAGTTTTTACGATCATAGATGGTGAGGAAGTGTGAGGCGACACGCCCCGCCCGCCCTACCGATACGCTTGGGGGTGCGACAGCGAGGAGCCATTGAAGAGGAAAAGGGATGGAGGAGGAGGAGGAGGAGGAGGAGGAGGAGGAGGAGGAGGAGGAGAGTTGTTCACCGAGACGTGCGCACGCATGAAAAGGTGTGTCAGTGGCTCAGCCTGGTTTTGGCTGCTTTGTACGCCTTCCCCTTGGCTGGGTGTCCTGGCCACTTCTCCGTCGCAAGGTCGTCTAAATTCAACTTGCTTGCTCTACCCAGGACCTTGTCACAGGGTTTGGCCAGGATCTCGATCACTCCTCCCGTAATGATCGACCCGCACAGCAAGAGGGGGAGGGTGGGGGAGCGAGTGGATGGGATGATGACGAGGGGGACGACCAAGATGACGAGGACGAGAAGGAGGAGGAGGACGAGGATGAGGAGGAGGATGGACGGTGGAAGACGAGGCGCAGGATGAGAAGGAGGAGCAGGAGGAAAGTGTATGAGGAGGAGGGGGGAGGCAGACAAAGGAGGTGGAGCCCAGGAGCAAGATCCGTAGCTAATTCGGATCAAGCCGTTTTTCCCCGTTTCAGCGTGCTGGGGCTCCGCGCCCCCCTGGCGCACGCGCCCACCCGAGCCGATGCGGCAAACGCAGCCCGTCGTGCCGGGCAGACTCCGGCCCGTCAGCATCAAGTTGCCGGACAGGTCGGCCCCCGTGGTGCCTTGCCAGTGGGCCGCCCCCACAAAGTCCCGCCAGCTGGCGTCGGAGCTGGACCGGGGGCTGAGGAGCGTCTCGGAGGAGTTCTGGAGCAACACCGCCGTGGTCGGCTTCGACGTCACGAGGGCCCCGCGGAAGGCCGGGGCCGGCGAGAGGGAGCCGGGCGGGCGGGGCTTCCGCTGCTGCCGGCGGCTGCGGCGGCCCGTCGGCCTGCCCGAGCCGCCTGGGCGCAGCGCGGCCACCACGGGCGCCGCGGGCGGCGGCAGTCTCGGCGGCGCCTGCGCGCTCGAGGGCGCTGCCGCGGGCGAGGGCCCCAGCCACAGCATCGTCGTCCTGCTGCCTGGCGCCGGGGAGGCGGCGCAGAGCCGAGTGCGCGGCTCTGCGTTCGAGGCAGCGGCCAGCGCGATCGCCAGCTGCCCAGGCGTCGACTGGTGCCGCCTGTCGTGGCCCGCGGCTTCGGCCCCCCTGGACGTCGACCGCGCCGTGGAGCACGTGCTGGAGAAGTCCGTGGAGGTCATCTCAAAGAGGATGGCCGAGGCGTCGGCATCGGGCCAGCAGCAGCCCAGGCGCATTCAAGTGTTCCTCATCGGGTACTCCTTCGGTGGCGCCGTCGCTACCCAGGCGGCATGCGAGTTGACCCGTGCTTTTAGAGACCTTGGGACGGGCATCTCAGTCTCGATCGACGGCCTTTGCGTTATCGACACGGTACCGCACGAGGACGGGGGGGCGCTCGAGTTGGACCTCCTGCAAGACGCGCGGGTGCTGCTAATCGCCAGCCAGCACGACCCCGCCGGGGGGTTCGCTCGCCCCGCACACGCCGCTACCCGGGAGCTGTTCGGCGCGGTGCCGGCGACGCGGAAGGAGATGGTCTTGCTCCCAGGAGATGAGAGCACCAGCGACGGGCATATGTTGTTGCGGCGGCTGACGGATTTCGTTCTGCGGGGCCACCTCGGGGACGCGGGGCAGGCGGAGGCGTTGAGGTCGAAGGCCGCTGTCTGAGGCCCTGTCCAATACCAGTGGGCCCTATCCAGCTGGGGGAACTGGTCGTTGCCCATTCGACCTTTTCAGTACAGCACATCTCTTTGGCGTCCAGGATCTGTCGTTGGAGCACCATGCGTCCCCATTCCCCTTAGGCCACGCTGCAGTGCTGTGAGGCTAGATTTGCAGACCAGTATCAAAGACCGCTGATTGCTTGGGAAGCCATCGTCGCCGGCGTGTTCCCAAACAGTGTGTTTCTAGCCATATATGGGGTAAAGTCCATGTTATGCAGTGGAAAATATTTGGAGCGATAAGGTGTGGTGTAAACTATGTTGTTCAGTCTATGTGGTGCACTCCCTGTGGTGGTGCAAACTTTGTGGTACAATACATGATGTGCAATTAATTTCTGTTCGCAGTGAGTTGTCCACTCCACTGCTCGCGCAAACATCCCACCCACCCACCCGAAACTTGGTTTGCAAAATCTCTTAAGACCGTGACGGTGGGTACCAAATGGCACTTGGCAACGACAGCGACGCCGACGACGACAGCGACAACGACGACGCCGCCGACAACGACTACGACGACACCGAGGACGTCTCCAACGACGACGACGACGCTGACAACGACGACGGCGACGACGACGACGACGACGACGACGACGACGACGACGACAACGACGACGACACCGACGACGACGACGACGACGACGACGACGATGGCAACGACGACGACGATGACGACGCCGACGACGACGACAACGACGACACCGACGACGACGACGACGACGTCAACGACGCCGACGACGACGACGACGACGACGACGACGACGACGACGACGACGACGACGGCGACGACGACGACGACGCCGACGTCGACGACGACGAAGACGACGACGACGTCGCAAACGAAGACGACGACGAGGGAGGAGGGAGGACGACGACGGCGACAACGGCGACAACGACGACAACAACGACGGAGGAGGGAGGACGGCGACGACGCGAACGACGAAGAAGGGGGAAGGACGGCGACGCCGACGACGACAACGACGAGAGAGGAGGGAAGACGACGACAACGACGACGACGACGACGACGACGACGGCAACGAAATAGGAGGGACGACGACGAGACGCCGACGACGGACGACGACGACGACGAGGGAGGAGGGTGAAGGACGACCACGGCGACAACGACGACGGAAACGACACCGTCGCCAAAGAGGACGACGACGACGAGTACGAGGAAAGACAGAGGACGACGACGGCGACGACGGCGACGACGACGACGCGGGAGGAGGGAGGACGGCGACGACGGCGACGACGACGACGACGACGCAAGAGCGCGCGCGCACGCTTTTGTTGAAAATCCTTGTTGCGAAATCTTGTGTTTTTGAAGATGTTTTGGACACACGATTTTGAAATCCTTCCGAAACCGATGGGTTCTGAAGGATTTCGGCATACGCGATCGACGACGCGCGAGTCTGCACTTCGTCCCATTTGTTGCAGAGGATTCTCGCGACGGCGCGCGCGCGAAGCCCGTTTGGTAGCATTTTGTGAAAATCTTGAACAACCCATGGTTTTCTTAAGATTTCGCAAGAGCTCGCGCGTAAGCTTTTTTAGCAAATCAGTGATGCGAAACCCTGTGTTTCCGTATGTTTTTGGGAAACTCGATTGCGAAATTCTTCCGACACCGAATGTTTTTGAAGGATTTCGGCATGCGCGCACGACGACGCGCGCGTGTACACTTCGTCCCATGTTTTGCATGGATTATTATTGAAAAAGTCTTATGTTAGAACAAAAGATGTCCCCGCGTATCGTTTTTTACAAGGGAACCTCCGGGGAACCGATACCGGTCCCCCTGGGATAGTGTAAATTCAGATTTAGGATGGACATGTGGTCAGAATCATAAATGATTTACGTACCCGAAAGGGGGGCGGATAACGCCGGGGGGGGAGGAGCTTTGTTTAGCAAGGAGAATATACGTGGTGCAATCTATATTGTAAAATTGCTGTGCTGCCATCCATGTGGTGCAATCTACGTGGTGCAATATCGAATGGCCTTCGGCCCATCCTGCCACCGTGCCCGGGTTGTGGGTATAAAGCCTATTGGATGTTCATTGAGATTTCGTCGGGGGCCTCTCGGGGGCTTCTTGGAGGCAGTTTTGTGGGTTTTGTGGCCTCTTAGGGACCATTTCGGAGCCTCTTGGGGCTTCTTTGGGGCTTATTCACGGTCTTTTGAGGCCGTCTGAGGCCTCTTGGGGGTCTCTTCGCGCCTCTTGGGGCCTCTTAGGGCTTCTCGGGGGCCTTTTGGGAAGGAAGGCGTGTTTCCCTCTCTTGGGCCACTTTTGGGGCCGTCTGGGGGCCATCTTGAGCCGTTTTGGGCGCCTCTTGGGCCGTCTTGGGGCGCTCTGAGGCCGTCTTGGGGCCCTCTTGGAAGCCTCTTGGGCCATCTTGGGGGTCTCTTGGCCGTCTTGGAGCGTCGGGAAGCCGAACAGGCGAGAACGCCAAAATCCGTCAAAAACCCACCGAAAATCAATGATTTGTGCTTCTCGGTGCCATCTTGCAAAGCTTCTTGGAGGCCTCATGTGGCGTCATGGAGGACCCTTGGGCCATCTTGAGGCCATCTCGCCGTCTTGAAGCGATCTTGGGGCGATTTGGCGTCGTCTTTGACCATGTGGAGGGCCTCTTGGAGCCATCCGGGCTCATCTAGGCTCGTTTTTGGGTCCTCCTGAGCGGGGTAGGCCGACGCGAGCGATTCCTGCCGACCCGGACTGACCCAGCAGACCCCGGGCCGGCCCGGGAAATAGTTGCTCCAGGCCTTCAAAGATTTACAAGTCTGGCTGCAGCAGCAGCAGCACAGACCTCTCAGTGCTGCATGAGCCCTGAGGCGCTCCACTTCGTGCCAGAGGCACGGTGACGGATGTGCGGTGCAACCTGTGTGGTGCAATCGGCATTGTGCAGTATATGTGGTGAAACCTATGTGGTGCAATCAATCATTTGCTCAATTTGAAGCGGTCCTCTCCACTGCTCGTGCAAACATCCCACCATCCCACCCGCAACTTGGCGCAAGACCTCTGAAGACCGTGACGGTAGGTACCGAATGGTACTTGGCTCTGACACCGACGCCGACGACAGCAGCGACAACGACGACGACGACGACGACGACGACGACGCCGTCGACAACGACTACGACGACACCGACGGCGTCTCCAACGACTTCGACGACGACGACGACGACGACGCCGACGACGACACCGACGACGACGACGACGCCGACGCCGACGACGACGACGACGACGCTGACAACGCCGACGACGACGATGACGACGACGACGACAACGACGCCGACGACGACGACGACGACGCTGACGACGTCGACGACGAAGACGACGACGACGTCGACGACGACGTCGACGTCGCCAATGAAGACGACGACGACGACGAGGGAGGAGGGAGGACGACGACAGCGACAACGACGACAACCACGAGGGAGGAGGGATGACGGCGACGACGCGAACGACGAAGAAGGAGGAAGGACGGCGACGCCGACGACGACAACGACGAAGATGACGACGACGTCGACGACGAAGACGACGACGAGGGAGTAGGGAGGACGACGACGGCGACAACGACGACAACGACGAGGGAGGAGGGAGGACGGCGACGACGCGAACGACGAAGAAGGAGGAAGGACGGCGACGCCGACGACGACAACGACGAGGAAGGAGGGAAGACGACGACGACGACGACGACGACGACGACGACGTCGCCAACGAAGACGACGACGAGGGAGGAGGGAGGACGACGACGGCGACAACGACGACAACGACGAGGGAGGAGGGAGGACGGAGATGACGCGAACGACGAAGAAGGAGGAAGGACGGCGACGCCGACGACGACAACGACGAGGGAAGGACGACGGACGACGACGACGACGACGACGACGACGACGGCGACGAAATAGGAGGGACGACGACGAGACGCCGACGACGGACGACGACGACGACGACGACGAGGGAGGAGGAAGGACGACCACGGCGACAACGACGACGGAAACGACGACGACGCCAAAGAGGACGACGACGACGACGAGGAAAGACAGAGGACGACGACAGCGACGACGACGACGACGACGAGGAAGGAGGGACGGCGACGACGACGACGACGACTCAAGAGCGCCTGCGCACGTTTTTGTTGAAAACTCGTGTTGCGAAACCTTGTGTTTGTGTATGTTTTTTGGACACTCGATTTTGAAATCCTTCCGAAACCAAGGGTTTTGGAAGGATTCCGGCATGCGCGCGCGACGACGCGCGCGCGTGCATTTCGTTTCATTTGTTACAGAGGATTCTCGCGATTGCACGCGCGCAAGGGCGTTCGAACGATTTCGACATGCGCGCGCGAAGCCCGTTTGGTAGTACTGTTTGAAAATATGTTGGGGAATATTTAAAACGCTTGGTTTTGTTAAGATTTCGCAAGATCGCGCGCGTGAGCTTTTTTTGAAAATTCGTGTTGCGAAACCTCTTTTGGAAATTCGATTTTGAATCCCCTCCAGAACCGAAGGTTTTTGAAGGATTTCGGCATGCACGCGCGACGACGCACGTTTGTGCATTTTGTCCCTTCTTGCGCAAGGGGTTGTTTGAAAACTTCTGATTTTTCATAAACGGGTGTGCGCGCATAGTATTTGTTGTATAGGATGGCGGGGCGGGGAAGGGGGGGGGCGATACCGGTTTGGCTGGGATAGCATGAATTCACAGGTGGGATGGACATTGGGTCAGAATCCGATGCGTTTTGCATCGGTTCCCGGGGGGTCTTTAGCCCCGGGGGGGAGGGTGGTAGAACCCATTTTCTTTAGAATGGAAAACGAATTTCTGTTCGCATTGAGTTGTCCACTCCATTGCTCGCGCAAACATCCCACCCACCCACCCGCAACTTAGTTGGCAAACCTCATGCGGCGACGATTGCGATGAGTGCTCGGCGCTGGCTGGTGCATCTCTGCGGCCGCGCCAGCCCGCGCATGCGAGGGCGCAGCGGCCAGGTAGTTTGGCGCGGCCGACGAGGCCGCGGTGGTGCTGACCGCTCGGCACATCCCAGCGGGCACTTGAGTGCGAGTCGACGGCTTGGGCGGGCGCGGTGTCATGGCAACGTCGACAGCTGTAGACACGATGACGATGATAGTGGCGATGTTGGTGACGACAATTGCAGACACGATGATGATAATAGTGGCGATGACGGTGCCGATGCCGATCACGCCGACGACGATGAAGGCGTCTTCGCGTCGGTGATGGAGGTTTTGGAAGGAATTGGAAATGCGCGCGCGGCAGACGCGCGAGAGTGGCTCGCATGGTATTATGTGACACGGATCATGCCACCCAGCACGCGCGCAATGGCGTTCGAACGAATTCGACATGCGCGCGCGAAGCCCGTTTGGTACATTGTATGAAAATGTTGAAACAAGAACATGGTTTTCTCCAGAATTCGCAGGAGCGCGCGCGCACGCTTTTGTTGAAAGTCCGTGTTGCGAAACCATGTGCGATTATATGTTTCTTGGATATTCGATTTTGACATCCTGCCGAAACCGAAGGTTGTGAAAGAATTCCGGCATGCGCGCGCGACGACGCGCGCATGTTCATTTCGTCTTGTTTTTTGTTGCAAGGGTTTCTTGGCAGCTTATGATTTGTGATAAGCGAGTGTGCGCGCATAGCATGTTTTGCCAGGGAACCGAGGGGGGTCGATACCAGCCGGATTGGGATCGCATGAGTTCACGGGTAGGATGGACGTTGGGTCAGAACCGCATGCGTTTTACATCGGTTCCCGGTGAGTGGATAAGTCTGGGAGGGGAGGGTGGTAAAACCCATTTCTTCATTTGCATTATATATATATATATATATGTATATATATACATACATACATACACATGTACATATACATATATATGTCGTTCTTTGAAGTTAATTGTGCTTCGCCTCTTTTGAGCACGACCGTATGAATACTTGTGCTCAAGTTTTTCGGCAGGAACCACGTTCGCGCACATCCGCTTTCGTGGATTTGGTCGGAGTTGGCGCGCGCCCCGCCGTGCCCTCGCCGCTGCGTGGGGCCGCCTGCGCGGCCTGCCCGCCGCGGCCACCGCCTGCGCGCTGACGTGCAGCGGGCCGGCATCCAGCCTGACCGAGTCCTTCGACGAGTGCCCGCCTGCTGGCGGGCCAGCAGGCTGGCGCTGGGCCGGGCCCCGCGCTGGGGCCGTGCTGACGCAGGCTGGGCCACTGGACCTGCCAGGTCATCCGCGCGCGGCTGGAGCTGAAGCCGCCGGCGCCGCCGCTGGCGGCCGCGCCGGCCGCCTGGGGCCGCGGCCCCGCGTCAGCGCGCCCAGCGGGCGTGACGGCGCCATGGCGCAGGCCTCGCTCGACCAGCCCGAGCCGCAGGAGCTGGTGGTCATTCCCGACGACGCGGTGCGGTTGAGGTGGCAATACAGGCCACCGCTGGTCCAGACCCCCACCGCGAGCGTGTGGATCGCCGACGCTCCCGACTACTCGGTCCAAAGGCTCAACTTGAACGTGCGCCGCGTGGTCGCCCTGGGGCGCTTCCGCGCATTCCCCGCCGCCCAGTGGATCGAGAATTACGTCTTCCATCCGGCTCGCAGCGTCGGGGACGAGGTGTCGAATCGGATCGTCTCGGACCCCACCTCCTTCATCACGCCAGATGCTCACGGCGACGAGGACTACCTCTACGGTTTGGTGCTGATCGACAATGGCTGGGCCCTGGGAGCGCGCCCCCGGTTCGGGCCGCAAGCGGGACGCACGGGCCACAGGTGACGTGACGGACACCGTCAACGGCCAGCAAGTCACCACTTTGGTCGGGTCGCAGGGCTTACAGCACGCCGCCCCCGAGCGGCTCTTCTTCGGGGCAGGCCAGAGGGTCTCTCACGAGTACGTGTGCTGGCTGCGGGCTACTGGCATGGAGTGGGTCACTCACCACCTGGGTTTCGCCCACAAGTCGGGCGTCTCGACGAGCAGCAACACCACGCGCTGCCACCGGCGCCTCACCGACGCCCTGCCCGCCTCCTTGCTGCAGGACATGCTCAGCCTTCCCGGCCCCGCGGGGGTCGAGGTCATGGTGCGCTACCTCGCCCAGGTCAAGTTGGCGGTCGTCCGCCACCCCCGATGCCCAGACTTCAAGGACCTCAACGCGGTGGTCGCCCCGACGGCCGACGAGTTTGGCGGCTTCGTCTTTCCCGCGTGCTCGATGTACCTCGCGGTCATCCAGATGGACGAGGCCTTCACGCTGAGGCAGCGGCGGCAGCCGCGTGAGGAGCAGGTCCCCCGCGACCAGGGCCGAGGCTCTGGCAGCTGGGAGGAAGGCGGTGCAGGCGGACACCGTGGAGGCGGCGGAGGCGGTGGCCGCGGCCGCGGCTGCGGGCGTGGATATGGCGGCGGACACGGACGCGGCGGTCGGGCAAACGGCTCGGCCGCCGCGGAGGTATGACTCCTGTCGCGCGGGCTGCGGAGAGGCGGCGCTCACTCCGGCGTCGCTCGGCCTATGTTCCCTCCGCAGTCCGCTTCTCAGGGGGCCGCACGCGAGGCCCTGCCGCCGAGGGGGCTCCGCGTTTTTTGACTGGTCGCGCTCACGGCGACCCTTTCCCTCCGCCGCTCCTGGGCAGATCGACGCCAGCGGGAGCGCTGCCACCCGGGCTCTCGTGCGGCGTGCGGCGGCGGTGCAACCAGGCGATCATGGCCTTGAACGACCTGGACGCGCCGCTGGCGGCGGCGCGGCGTTTCGCTTCGGTCTTGCCTGCGAACGCCGCCCAAGCATCGATTCTCCAGCGCATTCATCAGCGAGTGGTAGCCTTCGGCGACCCGCTCGGCGTGGACGGTGATGAGGCGCTTCCCTCCATTTTGAAGTCCAAGGACGTCTACAGCGGCAGGCCAACGCCAGTTCGGCCGTACGAACCGCACCTTTTGAAGATTCTCGACAGCGGCATTCGCCCGTTGCCCATCGGCTCGATGGTGCCCGCCTCCATGCTCCCGCTCATCAACGAGCCCGAGAAGTTCATCTTCCGTTCCCAGTCGGTGCTGGATGGCATGGTCGAGTCGGGAGAGCTGCCGCCCGTCTACCCCTTTTGGGACGTCAACCTGCGGCGAAGCCCTGCTCTTCGGATCGACCTCTTTAAGCAGCTCATGCGCATCGGCCTCGTCGGAGTACGTACGCGGTGCCGCGCCCGTGCCAGCATCTTTTTCGTAGGCAAGAAGGACGGTTCGCTGCGCATGGTCATCGACGGCCGTGAGCCCTCGAGCTTGCACCGTCGCCCTCCGCGGACCGAGCTGGGTTCCGCCGGGGCGCTCAGCGGCCTCTGCCTCGACTCGGACCGGCTGTGCGCCAGCGACGATGGCTACCACGGGGCTAGCGCGGACCTGCGCCAGGGCTTCTACCAGATGCAGTGGCTCGAGATCGGCAGCTGGTTCTGCTTCGACTTCCCGATGGCCATTCGCAATTTCGACACCGACTGCGTCTACGACGAGGTGAGCCAGATCTACCTTCAGGTGGAGCCTGACACCATCGTGTACCCGTGTTTCCAGGGGCTCGCCATGGGCTGGAGCTGGTCGCTCCACATATGCAACGGCATCACCCAGGACGTCACTCGCATCGGCATCAGTCGGGCCTTAGGCGTCTCGCCCGACAGCGTCAGGATGGTCTCCGAGCGCGCCCCCAGCGCGCGGCTCGCCCCAGGCCAGCTGGCTAGCTCCTCGTATGTCGACAACGCCAACGTCGTGGGCTCGCCTCGCAGCCTGGTCAACGCCGCGCTCGAGGGCATCCTGTGCGAGTTTGAGCGGCGGGGGCTCTCCTACCACGAGGTCTGGCACGGGACGCAGGACTTCGTGTGCTGCGGTGTCCGGTTCGACTTCACAGCGGGCCGAGCCATCCCGCAGCGCGAGCGGGGTTGGCGACTTCATCGGGCGGCGACGGCCCTGTTGGATCGCGGCGGCTGCACGCCGGGGGCAATGGAGGTTCTGATGGGCCACATCGTGCACCACTTCATGCTCCTGAGGCCCGCTCTTTCCGTACTGAGCTCGCTGTATCGCATCGCGTACTCTTCCCACGACTACTGCAGGTTCGACGTCGAGCAACTGCGGGAGCTCAACCTCGTGAAGGCCCTGATCCCGCTGGCCGGCGTTGATCTCGGGGCTCCCTGGCATCCTTGGGCCTACTGCTCAGACGCCAGCCTCTGGGGCTACGCCGTGGCCACGTCCCGTTTCGACCCCAACGAGCTGATGGACATCGGGGCATACCGCGAGCGCTGGCGTTTCCTGGCCGTTGATCGCTACGTTGATGACCCTGGGGACCCTCCTTGCTTTGAAGTCGCCGTGCAGGCCGGCTTCGCCGCGGGCGCCGCCGACGACAGCCTCTTCGCCGGCCTCGGGCAGCCGCCGCCGGGGCGAGGGGCCCCGCGGCGACGCCGCCCGGCCAGGATCGAGGTTGAGGCAGCGGCCGCCGCTGCCGGCGGCAGCGGCATCCCGGCGCTGCCGGACGCGGCGCTCGCGGCCCACCGCTGGCAGCTCGTCGTGCGTGGCGCCTTCCTCTTCCCAGCCCCGATCCACGTGCTGGAGGGCCGGACGACCCTCCTGGGGCTCAGGCGCGCCACTCGGTCGGTGGCCGCTCATTGGTGCCGCGTCCTCTCCATAGGCGACAATCTCTCATCCATGATGGCGTTCGAGAAGGGCAGGTGTGCCAACCCAGTCTTGCGCCAGCTGGCCTGCCAGTCCGCAGCCAGACAGCTCGCCACGGGGATCCAGCACTACCACCGCTACTCCGAGAGCAAGCGGAACCCCACCGACTACGACTCCAGGGCGGCGGATCGGTTCGAGTTGGCGCCAGGCCAGACGCAGCGCGGAGCAGCCCGCGACCTGCGCGGGGGGCCCGTCGGCCCGCTCGGTCGCCTCGCGTCGCCCGCCGTCGCGCAGGGCGAGCCGCTGGCGACGCCGCCAGTGCCGGCGCCGCCGCCCGCCCCGGGCCTGGCGCGCACGCCCGCGCCGGCTGGGGCCGGGCCTCACCGCCTGCGGGCTCCGCCCCGCAGCCGGCGCCGCGCCCGGCACGTTCTCGAGCTCTAGGCTGGTTGCGCCCGCCTCACGGCGGCCTCGCTGGATGAGGGCCTTCGGCGCTGGGTCCCCGTCGACATCTCCAGAGGCGCGTGGCACGACCTGACCAACAGGAACGTGATCCGTGTGATCCGTTCTCTGACAGCGCGGCGGGAGGTGTGGCACGTCCACCTCGGCACCCCGTGCACGCCCTTCAGCCAGGCCATGCCCGCACAGGCCCAGGCCAAGCATGCGGCCTCCGGCGCTGGCGCTGTCTCGTTCACCGTCGACCTGCTTCGTCTATGTGATCGTTTTGGCGTAAAGTGGTCGCTCGAGAATCCATCATCGTCACGTCTTTGGCAGCTCTCAGAGGTCACTGCCTTCTTGGAACGTCATTGCCATTACTTCGTCAACGTGCATTACTGTCGGTACAATTGCCGCTACCTGAAGCCGACTACCCTGGTCACCAACCTGAGACCCCTCCAGGCCCTAAGTGCTAGTTGCTCTCGAGATCATGTTCACGAAGTCCTCGCAGGCAAGGTTCGTCTGGGTCCTGGTCGGGGTTCTGCATGGAAGACCACTCTCGCTGGACGTTATCCGGAGGCCTTGGCTCGCAAGTGGGCTAGCATTATGCGTTCATGCGCGCCCGAAGCTGCTTGTCTGGATGGTGCGCGGCCTGAATGCCAAGGGGGGGCTCGCCTGGCTGCCGCCGCCGGCTGCCGCGTCTGGGCGCCCACGCCCGATCCTGTCTGCCCGCCCGCGGGCCACCAGGAGTGGCAGCCGGGCCAGCTCGGCCGGGGCAGCAGCATCGCGCAGGCGCGTGCCGCCGAGCGCGACCGGCGCCGCCGTTTCAGCCAGGTCGGCGTCAGCGGCGGCGCCGAGTAGCTCGTGGCCAAGGCGCCCTCACCCCGGCATCGGGCAGCAGAGGTTCGCCCACAACGAGGTGGCCCACCGCGACTTCCTGGCGCGCCGCCGGATGAAGCCGCTGACGCAGCAGCACTACGGCCGCATGGCCGCGAAGGCGCGGCGCTTCGCGGAGGTGCACCACTACCCGCTCACCACGGCCACGCAGAGGGACCAGCTCATGGTGGGCTACCAGCAGGGCATCTTCGTCGCAGGGGTCGGCTACGCGTTCGAGGAGAGGACCGACCTCAGTGGCACGTCCGAGTTCGCGCAGGCCCGCCTGACACTCAGGGGTTGCTCCAGGGCGGCGCCTGGGGAGCCGCGGGACCCGTGCCCCTGGGAGACGGCGCTGCTCATGGTCGATCAGTGCCTCGGCTCCTCGTGGCCGCGTCCGCGGCTGGGGGGGGTCAGCCGTGGCCGTGGCCTTCAACGGCCCCCTTCGACTCTCAGTGCTGCTCAGCGTGAAGGCCAACGTCGTCACGAGCCTCCAGCACTTCGCGTCGCCCGCCTGCCCCCAGGTCTCGATCTCCCTGGTGCTCGCGGCGCCGCCAGACTGCTCCGAGACGACGAAGTCTCGCGAGTGCGACGACAGGGCAATCGTCGGCGGCAGAGGTTGCGCCCCTGTCCCCGCGCCCTGCCGCACGGCAGTGCATCGGTCGGCCACGTCCTGCTGGACCGTTCACTCGGGGCGGTGCGTCGTCACGGCCGCTGGACGCGCGCCGCGAGCGTGAATCGGCATGAGAGGCCGGCCGCTTGACCCGACAGCTGTCCAAGCCCCGCAGTGCTCAGCTGTCGGCCGCCGGCCTCGTGAGTAAAAGACTCGCCGCCAAAGCTTCTCTCAAGTTTGGCCGCATCGTGACAAGGTGAGCCCAATGTTGCCCTAGCTACCTTGAGGCCTCACCAGCTCCCAAAACGGGAAAATATGGGTGCTGCCTGTCTGCAGTCTTGTTTCGTGCACGACTGTTTGATAGGCCTTGCTTCGTTGGCATACAGACTGGATATGATTCGGCTCTCGGCCGAACGATGCTGCAAGAGTTGTAACAATGAATTGTTGTGCAATATTATTGGCTTCCGCCAGCGCCGCCATATCTGGTCGTGCGTCCTGGGGGCCTTGCATAATGTCGTTCTTTGAAGTTAATTGTGCCTCGCCTCTTTTGAGCACGACCGTATGAATACTTGTGCTCAAGTTTTTCGGCGCCGTCCGCCTTCGCCCACCGCCACCTGGGCGCTGCCTGTCTGCAGTTTTGTTTCGTGCACGACTCTTTGATAGGCCTTGCTCCGTTGGCATACAGACTGGATCTGATTCGGCTCTCGGCCGAACGATGCTGCAAGAGTTGTGACAATGAATTGTTGTGCAATCTTACTGGCTTCCGCCAGCGCCGCCATCTCTGGTCGTGCGTCCTGGGGGCCTTGCATAATGTGTATATATATATATGTTTATATGTGTATATAGTTGTAAAGTATTGAAAGACTCGGAGTTGTCAACTCCACTGCTCGCGCAATCCTACCACCTACCTACCCGTAACTTGATTTGTCAACACCCATGCGGCGGCGATTGCGATGATTTTTTGGCGATGGCTGGTGCATCTCTGCGGCCGCGCTAGCCCGCGCACGCTCGCGCGCACAGCGGTCAGCTAGTTTAGGGCGACCGACGCGACCGCGGCGGCGCGGCGCTGACCGCTGGGCACTTCCCAACGCGTTTCGCAGGCCGCGCTGGCGCGCGGACACTTCAGTGCGAGTCGGTGACTTGGGCGTGCGCGGTATCATGGCGACGTCGGCAACAGTAGACACCGCGATGATACCAGCGATGATTGCGACGACGATGACGATGACGACGGCGAGGCCACTGGCGGTGCCGATGCTGATCACGACGATGACGATGTTGGCGCCCTCGCGTCGGTGATGCAAGTTTTGAAAAGATGTCGACATGCGCACGCGGCCGACGCGCGCGAGTAGCCCGCGCGGCGGTCTTTGGCAGGATTGTGCCCCCCGACACGCGCGCGGGGACGTATTGCACGTTGCCGGGACACTCGAATGCGAAAGTTCTCCGAAACTTCAGGTTATGCAAGGATTTCGGGGCGCGCGCCACGAGGCGCGCGCGCACCTCCCCCCACTTGTTGCAAGGGATTCTGGATGGCCGATGGCTCATCACAAACGAGCGCGCGCGCACACATTGTTTCTCGGGCAAAGGATGACCGCTTTTTCCGAAAGCGAGAATCAATGTCACGCCATTCATGTTGGACAATATCAATTTGTCAACCCCACTGCTCGAGCAAGCGCCCCACCCGCCCACCCGCAACTAGATGTTGCAGAACCCGTACGGCCGCGATGGCGGTGAGTGCTTGGCGCTGACTGGAGCACCCCCACGGCCGCGCTAGCATATCCCAGTAGGCACACCAGTGCGCGTATGTGACTTGGTCGGGCGCGGCATCACAGCGACGTCGACAACGTATGACACGGCGAGGACAGTAGCGATGACAGTGACAATGACGACGGCAGGGCCAATGACGATGCCGATGCTGGTCAAGCCGACGACGACGCTCTCGCGTCGGCGTGTCTCGCGGCCGACGCGCGCGAGTGGCCCGCGCGGCATAGTTCGACAGGGGTCGCGCCCCCCTCCACCCCCGCCCACCCACCTCGCCCCGGGCACGCGCGCAAGGGCGTTCGCATGATTTTAACACTCGGCGCGATCGGCCCAACGCGTAAAAAAAACGACGGTTGTCTTGGGGATTCGAAAACGCGCGCGCGGGCTCTTTTTAAAAACTGATGTTGCAAAACCACCTGGCGTTATGCGTCCGAGGCACTCGACGTTGGAAGTGCCACGAAACCGACAAAGGGTTTTGGAACGCAGCTTCGTCGGGTTCTCTCGCGACGGCACTTCGGCGCAGCTTTCGTCGGTTCTCTCGCGACAGCACGCGCGCAGGGACGCTCGAACGATTTAGACGCGCGCGCGAGGGGCACGTTTGGCAGCACGCGATGAAAGATGATAACCTTCGGTTGTCTTGAGAATGCGCCAGAGCGCGAGCGAAGGTGTTTCTGACGGCTCTCGTTGCGAAACCATTGGCTGTTTGTATGTTGTCGGGGCACTCGGCGCTGGAATTCCCGAAAACTTCAAGTTCTGGAATGATTATGGCACTCGCGCGCGACGACGTGCGAGTGCACCTTTTCGCCCCATCTGTCGTCAGAAATGTTTGGGAGTTCATGGTTTTTGATACACGAGCGCGCGCGCACGGTAACTGTTGCAATGGATGAGGGGGGGCGATGAGGAATTGCCCAGGATGGTATAAATTCGCTTGCACGATGGACGATGGGGCAACTTCACATGTCAGTTGCAATACAGAATGGCGGGCCGTTAAGGCCTGGGGGGAGGTTGATCCTAATGTGTTTTCGGAGAGGAGAACACATGCGGTGCAACCCATGCAACGGAATCCACGCGGCGCAATCCATGCGGCGCAATTCACCCTGCCAGACATGAAGTTGCCACCTCCATTGCTCGCGCAATCATCCCACCCACCCACCCGCATCTTAGACGACGAAACACTTGCGACGGCGATTGCGAAGACTGCTTCGCTCTTGTTGGCGAACCGCTGCGGCCGCGCTAGCGCGCGCAGGCTCGCGCGCAGATCGGCTTGCTCGTCTGTCGCGACCGACGCGGCGGTCGCGGTGGCGATGACCGCCGGAGACTTCCCAGCGCGTTTCGGAGGCCGCGCTGACGAGCAGGCACTCAAGTGCGAGTCGTAGACTCGGGCGGGCGCGGTAGCATGGCGGCGTCGGCAAAAGTGCACACTTTGATGATAGCAGCGAGGATGGTGATGATGATGATTACGACGACGTCAAGACCAATGACGGTACCGATGCCAGTCACACAGACGACGATAATGATGTCCACGCGTCGGCGATGAAGGTTCACATGGGAGTTCGACACGCGCTCGCGGCCGACGCGCGCGAGTGCCACGCGCGATATTATGTGAAAATGATCGTGGCCCCCCAGCAAGAGCGCAAGGCGTTCGAATGTCTTCGACATGCGCACGGGAGACCCGCACTGCCCAACAAAAACATGCGAGAGTCTCGAGGAATCGCAAGAGCGCGCGCGCCATATTTTTTTTGCGGGGATAAAACGGCGCCAAACCATTGGCGTTTCCTATGCGCTCGCGAGCCTCCATCTTGATATCCGTAGGAAACCGAATTTGTCTGCTGGATTTCGAGATGCGTGCGCGATGCAGCGCGCGCGTGGTTTTCGTCCAGGGGCTTTTGACAAGTGGCGCCGTTCGATAAACGAGCGCGCGCGCAGACAATTATGTGCCAGGGGTGCGCGGGGCGTCGATACCAGTTTCTCCTGGGACGGCACAGATACATTCAAAACGAACGGTGGGGCAGAATCAAATGCAAATTGTTTTGCACAGGGGGGTCCGCCAATTTCGGGGGGGGAGATTTTGATTGTTCCCCCCTCATAAAAGAAAATCTCCGTGGCTCAATGCACCTTGCGGAACTTTGCGTTGCCCACCCTCTCGCGCAATCATCTTTCCCACCCACCCACCAACCCACAACCAAGCTTGCAAAACCCACGCAGCGGCGATTGCGATGACTGGCACTGGCCGGCGTATTGTCGCGGCCGCGCTAGCGCGCGCAGGCTCACGCGCAGAGCGGCCGGTTAGTTTGGCGCGACCGACGCGGCCGCGGTGGCGCTGGCGATTGGCGATTTCCCAGAGCGTCTCGGAGGCCGCGCTGAATCGAGGGCACTTCAGTGTGAGTCGAAGACACGGGCGGGCGCAGTAGCATGGCGACACTGACGAAGGCAGACAAGATGATGGTGGCGCTGGTGACGATGACGACGGCAAGACCATGGACGGCGCCGATGCCAGCCACGCCGATGATGATGATGGCGCCCACGCGTCGGCGACATGCGCGCGCGGACGACGGGCGCGAGTGGCCCGCGCAGCATCGTGCGACAGGGATCGCGCCCCCGCCACCCCCCAACCCCACCTCACCCCACCCACCCCGCCCCACCCTTGAAAGCGCGCAATACCATTCGAATGATTACGGCATGCGCGCGAGAGGCCCGCTTGGTCGCATGTGGTGAAAAGTTGTTAAACAAAACTCTGGTTTTTCGAAATAACTTATAAGGGCCCGCTGGCTGGCGCCTCGCTGCGGCCGCGCCAGCGCGCGCAGGCTTGTGCGCAGAGCGGCCAGCTAGTCTGGCGCGACCGACGCGGCCGCGGTGCCGCTGGCCATTTGGGGACTTCCCAGTGCGTCTCGCAAACTGCGCTGACATGCGGGCACTTCAGTGCGAGTCGGTGGTTCGGGCGGGCGCGGCAGCATGGCGACGTCGACAACGGCAGACTCGAGGGTGATTGCAGCGATGATGGTGACGACGATGCCGATGACGAGGGCAACGCTTATGACGGCGCCGATGCTGGTCAAGCCGATCACGGCGATGGTGTCCACGCGTCGGTGATGCAGGTTGTGTAACGATGTCGACATGCGCGTGCGGCCGGCGGGCGCGAGTGGCCCGCATGGTCTTACTCGACAAAAATATTGCCCCCCACCCAACACGAACGCGGGGACGTTCGAATGATTTTGACATGCGCGCTCGGGGGGCCCGCATGGTCGCATTTGATGTACGCATTGGATGTATATGTTGGAAAACACCTGATGAAGTCGCTAGAGCGCGCGCGCACACCCTTGCCGAAAAAGACATGTTGCAATACCATGTGTGTTCTGTTTCCGGGACACGATTTTGAAACCCATGCCAAACCTTCAGGACTCCGGCATGCGAGCGCGACGACGTGCGCGTGTGTGCATTTTGTCTCATGCGCTGTAGAAGGTGTTCGAAATTTCTGATTTCTGGCAAACGAATGCGCACGCATTGTATTTTCGGCAAGGGGTGGCGGTGCGAGTCGATACCGCTTTGGTTGCGATGATATGAACCATCTGTGGAATGAACGATTGGGCCTAACCATACGTGAATTGCCAAACGCATCGGCAAACGGATTGTCCCTGGGGTGCAGATAGAGAACTTGCGTTGTGCGATTTGTGTGGTGCAATGTATATGGCGCATGCGATTGGATTCCGCTTCGGTTGGGATGCAATCGGTTGGATCGCAGCGAAAGGGTCGGGGGTGCAACGTGGCGGCGGCCACGGGCGGCGACGTGGCGGGGCGGCCACGGTGGCAACAAGGCGGCACATCCGACGCACGAGCCCAGACGACGGGCGGCGACGGGGCAGCGACGGCGGCAACAAGGCGGCGGACCCGACAAGCGAGCCCAGTTCCTTAGAAGACAACCCTAAGTGTAAACATTGTTTGGCGAATATGTTCGTCGCCAGCTTGGGCGAACAGTGAGCTACAGGGGTTTCAATCCTACAGCGCGAGCTTTAGTGCTAATACGAATTCCAAGGGCGTTGCACTTACAGAGTTCCAGCTCTGCCCTTTCAGAATTATCGCTTGTGCACGGATTCGTTGCCAGCGGAGCCGGGTGAAATCCCGTGCCCGCCGAGTAGTTGATTGGATTTTTAAAGTGGTCGATTAGTTGGTTGATTGATTGACGAAGTTCAGAATCGCCAATCCCACAACGAGCACACATCACAATATTATCCAGGCGGTTGGTCGTGGTGCCCTTCAGCTGGCGTTTCACAACTTCTTTGGCCGACATAGCCACGCGGGAGTCCGATTCCACGCAATGTTCAGTGTCGCGCGCTTGCACAAGGCACCTTTTAGTGAATTGTGCCCCGTCCTGCCCAGGGGGGATTGCTGGCGCAGTGCAGTGACAGTCGGTTTCCCTTCAAATCGGAGTTTCCGATCAGCCTTGTGGCACTCGTCCAGGTTCTTACATATCCGTCCTTATCCCGTTGCCCCGCTAGACTGTCTCGATGCAGCGAGTCTCGCACCGTCCGTTCTCCGCTGCTGCTCAGCTCGTTCTGCTTCCCCGTCCCCGCGTTCTTGTTCCCCTTGGTCAGTCCCCCCATACCCTTGCTTACCTGGCGCTGTGTCTCTCCGCTGCATCCTGCTTGTCATCCGCTGCCTTCTTCGCTGTTTCGCATTCCTCTAGTGGCGTCTGCGCTCTGAACAGCGTATCGTGTGACGTTCCCAGTTTGCCTGGCGGTCTTCAGTCTCACGTCGTGGGGCCAGTGATGAGTCGGCGCTGTGGGTGGTAAAATCTCCCGACGGCTGACAGGAGCCGCAGCTGCGGAACAGCTGACAAAGCAGAAGAAGAAGCCAATCGCTGCGCGCCCGTTCTATCCGTTTTATTTCGCAGAGGTGGAGGAGGAGTTGGAGGTTGCAGAGGGCGGAGGAGGAGTAGGAGGACAAGAAGAAGGAGGACCAACCAACGCGCTGCCAGTCGGTGCGACCAGATGTTGCGTCTCGGCAAGTGTCAGGAAATTCGGCAGCCCCACTTCACCTTAGCATGAGCAGAAGCAGCAGGGCCGTCGAGGGAAGGGTTGCGGAGCGGCAAACGTCATGGATTGAATGGGGGTGTGGGGGGTCGGACGTGATGAGCGCGACGCTACAGCAGGCGACGCAGGGTTCGTTTTCCCCGGCCTGGGCGCGTCGCATCGTGGTCATAATGTTCTTTTTCCCCTTGACCTTCCTCTGCGCACGCCAGCCTAACTTTGGCTGACATTTGGCGGTGCTTGGGCGTGGAGATCAAAAAACGGACCCTCCTTTCCTGTCGGCCACTGCTTTTTCGAAGACGTGGGCCTTCTCTAGATCAGAGTGAGGGAGCCGAACGGTCATTCATTGTCCCTGGGTGCGTGGCTGAAGTGGGGATCCGTGGTGAGGATTATGTTTGTTGCGTTGAATGAAAATGATTATTGCTGATCCCCCCTCACCAGTGCATCCTGTTTTTTCTCCATACAAGTATGCCCTTCGGCGCTCGCACCTTGTTTTTTGACAGGGGAAGTCTTCCTGCTCAAACTGGGCCTCTGGCCCCCCGGATTGCAACAACAACGGCTCCCGCCTGAGATTTCCGTCAAATTTACTCAGGACCCCCGCTCCTGAGACTTCCTCACAATTTACTCAGGATCGGTGCTCCCGCCTGTGACTTCCTCACAATTTAGTCAGGACCCCCGCTCCCATCTGAGACTTCCTCACAATTTACTCAGGAACGGCGCTCCGGCTTGAGACTTCCTCGCAATTGAGTCAAGACTTCTTCGCAATTTAACCAAGACCCCCGCTCCCGCCAGAGAACCCTTCACACCTTATTCAGGAATTGCTCTCTCGCTTATGACTTCCATGCAATTTATTCAGAAATCGCGCTTTCGACGCTCAGGAAACACGCTGCGCCAAGGACGCCGTTTTACTTAGTAATCGCGCTCTCGCCATACTCAGGCATCCCGCTTGAATGTCCCACCCGCCCGACCCGCCCGTCAGGGGATCGCCCGCCCGTCGTGGGCTCCCGCCCGAGGCTTCCTTCAGGAACAGCGCTTTCGCCTAGGACGTCCTCGAACGTTCACGCTCTTACCTTCCTGCTCCTCCTCCCTCCTCCCTCCTCTCCTCCCTTCTCCCTCTCCCTCCTCTCTTCCCTCATCCTTATGCCTCTCTGCCCTATCCCCTCTCCCTCCTCTCCCTTCTCCCTCCCCTCTCCTGCCTCCTCCCTCCCTCTCTCTCTCTCTCTCTCTCTCTCTCCCCCTCTCTCTCTCTCTCTCTCTCTTCCTCTCTCTTTCTCTACCTATCTTATCTGTCTTTCTTTCTTTTTCTCTCTCTCTCTCTCTCTCTCTCTCTCTCTCTCTCTGCCTCTAATCAACCGCCCCCCTCTTCGCTCCTTCTCTCCTGGCGTTTTCCCTCTTCCTTGGTCCCTCCCCCTCCCTTCCTCCCACTTTACCTCGTTATCCCCTTCCTCTTTCTGCAGGGCCCACACCAATTCCAATGGCGGGCACATGTACGCCCACGAAGGATTGTCCGGCCGTTCAGGTTTGCCCGCCTGTCTAAGCCCGCCGCCCCCCGCAAAGAGAAACAATCCCCCCAAAGGGGGTGTGATCGAAGACAGAAAGGGCGGGTATCGAGGGTGTGGGGAACTCGTTTTGAATGGCACACGGGAAAGTAAGAGCGGGCAGTCTTAGAATGATTGTTGTTTTTGGTGGCGGCGGTGATGGTATTGTCATTGGTGTTGGTGTTGGTGTTGTTGTTTGTTGTCGTCGTCGCCCCTGCGACCACCCCGTGACCCACCCGCGACCCACCCCGCGACCCACCCCGCGAACCCACCCGCGACCCAGCCCGCGACCCAGCCCGCGACCCACCCGCGACCCACCCGCGACCCACCCCGTGACCCGCCCGTGACCCACCCGCGACCCACCCCGCGACCCACCCCGCGACCAGCCCGCAACCCACCCCGCGACGCACCCCGCGACCGACCTCGCGACCCACCCCGCGACCCAGCCCGCGACCCACCCGCGACGCACCCGCAACCCACCCCGCGACCCACCCGCGACCCATACGCGACCCACCCGCGACCCACCCGCGCCCCCCCCCCTCGATCCACCCGCATTGTTTGAACGAAAAAATCGCCGCCTGCGGCGGGCTCACTGCATAATTTGTCAGAGTGAGGGGGCCGAACGGTCATTCAATGTCCCTGGGCGCGTGGCTGAAATGGGGATCCGTGGTGAGAATTATGTTTGTTGCCTTGTTGTTGTTGGTGGTGTTGGTGCTGTTATTGTTGGTGTTGGTGTTGTCGTTGTTGTTGTTGTTGTTGTTGTTGTTGTTGTTGTTGTTGTTGTTGTTGTTGTTGTTGTTGTTGTTGTTGATGCTTTTGTTGTTGGTAGTGTTGTTGGCGGTGTTGTTGGCGGTGTTGTTGTTGTTGAATATTTCTTTTTAGAGAATAGTGATTGCTAAGGGCTCCCGCTCGATACTTCCTCACGATTTACTCCGAGAGCCCCTGGCCAAGAAAGCCCCCGAACTCAGGAACGGCGACTTGCTCGTAATGAAGGCAAGTTGGTGGAGGCCCGGACACGGCGACAAGGGTTCCCGTCGACATTTCTCCAGAGGTATTCCGAGAGCCCCTGGCTAGAGAGGCCCCCGATTTCAGGAATGGCGTTTTCGCTCGAGAGTTCCTCGTCCTTCAGTCAGTGGCCGACAAGGAAAAGATTCCCCCCGAAAGGGGGTGCAATCGAAAACGAAGTGGGCGGGTATCGAGGGTTGGGGTATACGGAATGCAAGACACGCGTGCCAGTAAGAGCGAACAATCTTAAAATGAGTGTTGCTGGGATCGTTGTTCTTGTTGTTATTATTGTTGTCGTTGTTGCTGGTGGTGTTGTTGATGTTGTTGTTGGTAGTGGTGTTGTTGTTGTTGTTGATGTTGTTGTTGTCGCTGTTGGTGTTGCTGTTGTTGTTGATGTTGTTGTTGCTGTTGCTGTTGTTGTTGGTGTTGTTGTTGTCGGTGGTGGTGGTGGTGTTGTTGGTGGTGGTGCTGCTGCTGTTGTTGCTGTTGCTGTTGTTGTTGTCGATGTCGTTGCTGCTGTTGTTGTTGATGTTGTTGGTGTTGCTGTTGCTGTTGTTGGTGGTGGTGTTGTTCCCTACCTAGGCTCTGCCTGGAAGGGTTCTTACTCGCTTGGCTTAATGGGGCCGGGCAGTGCAAACCGCGCCGGGCGGTTCCCCCAGTCCCCTGGGAGCCACGCAAAAGCAACAGCAAAGGTAAAAGCAAACGCGCGGTTCCCCCAGTTGCGCTCCCTGGGTGCCAAGCAAAAGCAAAAGCAAAGGCAAAAGTGAAGGCAAAAGCGAAGGCAAAGCAAAAGCATAGCAACGCATGGCATAGCATGACATAGCATAGCATACCGCAGCATAGCATAGCGCAGCATAGCATAGCCTAGCCTAGCCTAGCCCAGCATAGCATTGCGCAGCACAGCATCCACTGTTGCTGCTGCTATATATATATATATATATACATATATATACACATATATATATATATGTGTGTGCACACGTATGTTCAATGCATGTTGTCCGTCTGTGGGCCATCTTGAGCCCTTAGTGGGGCAGCTTGAGCCCTTAGGATTCACGAAGGTTTCGCACATAGCACCGGCCGGGAGACATGAAACCCGACGTATTAGGTGCAGGTGTAGATGTAGGTGTAGATGTACGTGTAGATGTAGATGTAGATGTGAGTCTCGCTGTTGATGTAGATGTAGATGCAGGTGTAGATGTAGATGTAGCTGTAGGTGTAGATGTAGATGTAGGTCTAGATGTAGGTGTTGGTGTCGACTGTAGACTGTACGGGCTACTACTACTGTAGCCTACTACTACTACTACTACTACTACTACTACTACTACTACTACTACTATATACGACAACGACGACGACGACGACGACGACGACGACGACGACGACGACGACGACGACGACGACGACGACTACTACTACTACTACTACTACTCCTGCTGCTGCTGCTTCTGCTACTACTACTACTACTACTACTACTACTACTACTATTACTACTACTACTACTACTACTACTACTACTACTACTACTACTACAACTACTCCTACGACGACGACGACGACGACGACAACGACGACGACGACTACTACTACTACTACTACCACTACTGCTACAACTACGACGGTGAGGAGAAGGAGGAGGACGGCGTTTACCGCTCCTACTAATGCTGTTTTCCTAGAGGCTCCAACTCCTAGGTAGGGTCGAACTGGGATAATTGGTGTTGTTGTTAGTAATGGTGTTGTTGCTGTTTGATGTTGGTGTTGGTGTTGTTATTGTTATTGTTGTTGGTGGTGGTTTTGTTGATGTTGTTGGTGGTGGTGGTGGTGGTGGTCGTGTTGTTGTTGTCGTTGGTGTTGTTGTTGTTGTTGGTGGTGTTGTTGTTGTTGGTGTTGGTGTTGTTGTTGCTGCTGTTGTTGTTGTTGGTGGTGTTGTTGTTGGTGTTGTTGTTGTTGTTGAACTCTCATTCTTGAAAAATAATTATTGTTGATCCCCCCCCACCGGTACACATTGATTTTTTTCGATTGAAGTGCCACCCCCGGGGCTCGCACTTTGTTTTTTCTCAAGGAAAGTCTTCCTGCTCAAACTGTGCCCCTGCCCCCCGGGCTACAACAACAAGGGCTCCCGCCTTAGACTTCTTCGATTTTTACTCAGGACCCCCGCTCCCGCCTGAGACCTCCACGCAATTTACTCAGGAAAGGCGCTCCCGTTTGAGACTTCCTCGCAATGTAATCAAGACCCCCGCTCCCGCCTGAGACTTCCGTGCAATTTACGTGGGAACGGCGCTCCCGCCTAGACTTCTTCGAATTTTACTCAGGACCCCCGCTCCTGCCTAACATTTCCGCGCAATTGACTCAGGAACGGCGCTCCCGCCTGAGACTTCCTCGCAATTTAGTGAGGACCCCCGCTCCCGCCTGAGACTTCCGTGCAATTTGCTCAGGAACGGCGCTCCCGCTTGAGACTTCCTCGCAACTTAGTCAGGGCCCCCGCTTCCGCCCGAGATTTCCTCACAATGAACTCAGGACTGCGCTCTCGCGTGCGACGTCCTCACAAATTATTCTGGAATTGCGTTTCGGCGCTCAGGAACCACGCACGCGCCAAGGACGCCTTCACAACGTGGTATTTCCCTCTTCCTTC
>CAUYUJ010017953.1:155308-219063 GCA_963575745.1 Prorocentrum cordatum
TTTAGAAATGGGCGGCTTTGCGCATGAACAATTTGTAAACATTCCACAAATTGTAGACATTGCCATATTTCTCCTCATGTCTCATTTTTTCGATACTCTCATAGAGTTGTATTTATATATATAGATACATATATATATATACATATATTATCGTTTAACAAATAACTCGCAGGAGCTTGAAGTGCTTTCCACGAATGCTAAGAACCTTCGGAAACATCCTCATCATCTTCCCCTCGTCCTCTTGTCGTCGTCCTCCTTGTCCTCATCCTTCTCGCTGGTGAACACCCCCCCTTGTTGCAACTCCAGACGTGTCCGTTGGCTGGGCCCGGTGTTTTGCTTTAGATTTCCCTGTGACTTGGCTCCCCCCGGCTACAACAAGTCCAACATGTACACAGGTTGAGTGTTGGTCGTTTTCATGTTGCCAGGTTCGTTGAAGGGCCGCGCACATTCGTTTCAAAAGTTGTGCAACAGTCATTTGGATGCTGGCTTGGTGGTTATCCAGATGCGTCTCTCGCTGTACCGCCGCACATGTTCGTCTCCATACCTCGCAACAGTACAAGCATGGGGGCGTCACGTTTTCGAAATGCGGTCTTCGCTTCAGCGCCCCACACATTCGTCTGAAAAGCTTGCAACAGGCACACTGGTGGAGGACGGTGTTTCAATTCGAGTATTGATTGGTTCTGCCTTGAGCTTAACGACAACAGTTAAAACAAGTATGTAACAGCGGCGTGGATGGATGGCCATCTTCTGTCAGAATGGGGACCCCTTGAAATTTCTTCGAATTTCATGACCAGATGTGGAAGGTCATGCAACAGCAACACGGATGGAGGACTGGACTGGATTGTCGTTTGAATGGCAGGCCCATGTTATGTTCGTCTCCCGAAGAGGGGGCGTTTTTGTGCAGGTGAAAAGCAGGCTTGCGGGGATTCACGAAGAAGGGATGCGGGATCGGAAGGTGAATTGCAGCATGGTTGATGCATCTTGGTCTTACTTATGTTATCCTCGCCTTCCTCGGTCCGTAACGATGTTGGTTCAAGGCTCTTTTGGGAGTGCATCCGCCGCCGCGTTTTCTCGGATACCGTTGGTCCGCGGCGCGATCCCAATCGCATTGAGATTTGGTTTGCCCCAAGTCAGCGAGCTCCTTTCAGAGCACGTCCATATTATCATTCTTGCTCATCTGGCAGTGGTGGCTCTGTGCCGACAGTCGTTGTGATTATTTGCGGCCCACGATCCCGGAACGTGAATTAGAATTGCGAGGCATGGAAACGTTTCAAAGCATTTCAATTGGGCGATGGGCAGTGGCAATGTTGAAGAAATCGATGGTGATGATAATGTTGTGCCATGGGCAGTGTTGTGTTGCATTGCTCCGTGCCGCGCCACACAATGACGTGCCAGGGGACGCGCCAGGGGACGTGCCAGGGGAAGCGCCGCGGGACATGCCAGGGGGACGCGCCGCGGAACGTCCAGGGACGCGCCAGAGGACGTGCCAGGGGACGTGCTAGGAGACACATCGCGGAACGTGCCAGGGGGACACGCCAAGGAACGTGCCAGTGGATGTGCCAGAGGACGTGCCAGGGGACGCGCCGCGCGACGTGCCAGGGAGCGCGCCAGGCGACGCGCCAGGGGAAGGGATATGGAAATGTGAAGCATGGAAAGTGTTCAAGGCACCAGGGGCAATTGCAATGCTCAAGGTAGCGATGGTGATGTACAGTGCCAGTGGTTGCTGTGTGCTGCGCTTTGATGAACTGGGACGCGCCATGCCACGTTGAAGTGATGTGCTCTATTGCATTGTGGATCAGGTCGTCCGTGGCGTCAGTGTCCCGATCGAATCGATCTGGATCTTAAGATCGAGTTGCCTGAACGCATAGCTCAAATATGACCGCAATCGAAACGCGTGGGGCTCTCGACCAGCTCGAGCTCAAGACCCGATTCAGTTCGGAAGCGGGGCGAACCGAAAAGGGCCGAATCTGAACAGTTATGTGTTCTGTTGCGTCGTGGATCAAGTCTCCCTTGGTATCAGAAATCCTGACAGAAGTGAGCTGGGCCTCGAGCTCGAGCTGTTTGGGCGCATTGCCCGCCCAGAGCTGACTGTAGTCGAGACAGTATGAAAGGATTATGTTCCGCAACAGGGCGAAATGGCAAGGGCGAACCCAAACCGAAGTGAAATGCATTGATACGGGGCGGGCCGAAACGCCGACGACGACACTGACGACGAACGGCGACGATCGCGACCACGGTTCCAGCTCGGGACCATCATGTTAGATGTTCCTTTACGTGGCTTGGACACGTGAGACCACGTGGTTCCAGTTCGGCTCTTAGATACCCCAGTGGGAAGTCTAGAAACCCACCAGCCGAAGAAATTGAACCAGGTTCTTACACATCGGGTGTCGATGTAATGATTTTGCGTGGCTCGTGTGGGCAACCACGCTGGCAGCGCCCAGGCGACCACATGTTAGATACACCCCCTTGGGTGGCCCGCACACGTAAACACCCGTGGCCCCAGTTCGGGGCAACAACGCTAGATATTTCTTTGGGTGGCCTCGACACGTGAAACTGATGGCTCCATTTCGAGACCACCATGTTAGATACCCTCTTGGGTGGCTTGGACACGTGGAAACACGTGTTCCCAGCCCGGGACCACCATGTTAGATATTTTTTTGATGGCTTGGGCGCATGAAAACATGTGGTTTCAGCCAGGGGCAGGGTGCAGGGTACCATCTTAGATACACCCCGCTGGGCGATACGGAAACGTAAACCTACATGGCTCCAGTTCGGGACCACCATGTTGGATACCCCCCTTTGATGGCAAGGACACGTGGAACCACAAGGCTCCAGCACGGGACCACCATGGTAGATCCGGCTCGGGGCCACCATGTTAGATACCTCTTTGGGTGGCTTGGACACGTGAAATTACGTGGTTCCATCTCGGGACCACCATGTTGGATACCCTTTTTTTCTGGGTGGCCTGGACACGTGAAAGCACGTGGTGCTAGCTCGCGGCCACCATGTAAGACACCCCCACAACCCCAATGGGTGGCCTGGACAAATAAACACATGTGTTTCCAGCGAGGAGCAAGAGGTCACCATCTCAGATACCTCCGCTGGGCGGCATGGAAAGTTACAAATACTCAGCTCCAGTTTTGGGACCACCATATTGGGTATTCCCTTTGGTGGCCTGGACACGTGAAAACATGTGGCTCCAGTTCGGGATCGCCATGTTCAATACCCCCATAAGATGGCATGGGCACGTGGGCCACGTGGCTCCGGCAGGGGACCACCATGGTAGATACCCCTCTGGGTGGCCTGGAGACGTGGGTTCCAGCTCGGGACCACCATGTCAGTTACCCCGGGGGTGGATCTATAAAATCACAAGCCAAGACATTGTGCCAGGTTATTACACGTGTGGTGTAAATGTCTTGATGTTGCCTGGCTCCCGTGGGCTCCCAGGCGACCACATGTTCGCTGCCCCCCCCCAAGGGGTGGCCCGCATTCGGTAAAAACATGTGGCTCCAGCGCGGGGCAACCACGTTAGATGCCCCTTCTGGGTGGTCTCAAAACATATTTAGCTCGGGGCCAACATCTTAGGTACACCTTTTTCGGTGGCCTGGAAACGTGGCAACACGTGGTGCCATTTGGGGGCAACCATGGCAGATACCCCCTTGAACGACCTGGGCACGTGATCGCCTGCGGCATCCTCCGATTTCTGGCCCCAGGAGAGGAACAACATATGGGACAAACCCAGCGTTGCGCTGGAGACATCCCCAACAAATTCTGCAAAACAAGCGTTTTTGCTCAAGACATCCGCAACAAACGAACATGTTCGCTTGGCCATGTGTTTTATCGATCGGAATGTCAAAACCAGCGTTTCCCTCAAAAACCTTCCAAAAACCTTCCCGAGGAAGGCTTTAGGAAGGTTCCAGGAAGGTTTGCCCAACACAAACCTTCCAAGCACGTTCCTGAGGAAGGTTCTAGGAAGGTTCCAGGAAGGTCTTCCCCAAAACCTTCCGACAATATTCCCGAGGAAGGTTTTTGGAAGCTGCCAGGGAGGTTTTCCCAAACACCTTCCTCCAAATGTCATCCGCCAACCTTACGCGACCTCGTTATGTATCGCACGGCCCTGCAGCAACTGGGCCCCACGGACAGGCTTACCAACTACAAGAGAGAACATTGGGCACGCGCTCCTTCCAGGAAGAACATGCAGCCAAACAGCGAGGTACCGCGACGTTTATGTTTATGTTGCTGGCCGTTGGCCATTTGACCGTGCTCCACGCGCTCGCGAACGCCCTAGCCCTTCCGAGTCCGATGATGACGCCGACACCTTCCACGACGCTGCGAGCTGCCCTGGAAGAACGTCAAGGCCGCTCAGACGAGCTGCAAGCCACCATGGCCCAGTCCGCTGGGCACGTGGTCGCCGCCACCATCGGGCCCCATCCAGAAAGCCATGGACGCCTTGCGCATCGCGATGCAGGACGCCCACCAGGGCCGCTGCTGCTGGCGCTGCTGTGCAGAGCGACCCCAGCCCCTTGCAGCACAGGGTGCAAAATCAGATGGACAGTACCAAGGCCAGGATCAACGAACGCGACCAGAAGATCGCCGACCACGCGTCACTCCTTAGCGAGCTACAGATGCAGCTGGCGCACACGCGTAGACCTCGTCCAAAGATCCCCGAGACGTCATTCAAGCGCAGCGTGGACCCGACGATGCTGCTTGTGTCTTGTGCCGACCTGGTCAAGAAGCTCGATGCTGAACACTCGATGAAGCCGTGGCCGCAGACCGCCGACCTGAAAGGCACCTGGGAGATCAAAGGCGGCGAGCAAGCGAAGCTGCACATCATCCAGCGCAAAGACCCAGGAGGCGCGGCGGCGCGCGGCACACCCTGGGCGCGCTCGAGGGCAGGGGCGGGCGGCCCAGCTTTCCCGCACCATCCTCTGCGGACGCAACCAAGTTCAATTCGACTTGGGACCCAACAGGAACCCGTACCGGATAAGCACAAGGATCCAGGGCAAGAGGAGATCCCAGGCAGTTCGCGGGTTTTCCAAGACAAGAAGCATTTCTTGGAACGCGGCGACGGCTGGATCTCCCAATCTGGGACGCTTTTCTTCAAAATCGAGCTGAAAGTTGGACGGCAACCGCCAGCGAGGCTTTGGAGCGACCTTGCTCTCAGCGAACGGCAATGGACCCGCGCTGGCATCACCGACATCCGTCGCATCTGGCGCCGCCCCCGAGCGAAGCCGCCGACCCGTCTGGCCGCCCACCCCCCACCACCCAGCGCCCAGATCCCAGACGAGCCCAGCTTCGCCCATCCAGTTGCCGCGTGGATTTCCAGGGCGCGGCTGCGATGGAAAGAGGCATGCCCTCGTGCCAGATTGACTACAGAGCCACAGCCCTCCAAGAAGTCCATCAATCCTTCGGTCAGCTGCGACAGTGCATACGTCGCGCCGCGCCTGCGGACACGGTCTTCGGATCCTATCCGCAGCACGCTGGCAAGCTCAGCAAGGGCGGGGCGGCGACAATACCCCACCTGGAGCGTTCACAGATCGCGTCTGTTACAAGGTCAGCTTCTGTCCCTGCACGAGTATTTCGCGTCACGGTAGCCTCTTCGAAATCTGAGCCGCGTCACAGCCCATCGCTTCGCCAGGCCAGGAAGGTGATACAGTTCATCAAGAAGGACCTCCTGTGGTCCCGCGAGGATCCTCGGCGTCGTCTGCGCATCGTGGCGGGCGGCTCCAACTTCGCTGCCGCGGCGCCGCCACAAGTCCTGCACCCGACTGCCCCGAGGAGCACCAGTCACCAACCGCGGACGCACGCATCAGAGGCGCACCTACGCGCTGTGAAGGTTGGCGCCGAAAGTTTCATGGAAGACCTATCTCACCGCGCTGACGAGGCATTGGGACCCTGTCCTCACCGCCGTCCCCTTCGACCAGCCTGGATGCGACCACTGCCTCGGCCGCCATCTGCCGCCCTGCCGCTACGGCGACGCCCCCCCTCCTCCGAGCAGACGTTCCGCGCTGTGGCGGCGAAGCTAGCATCCTCACGCAGCGCCGGCGGTGTCGACGCCCCTCCCCTCCCCCCCTGGCCTGGACGGCAACTCCCGACGGGCGCAGCATCTTTGGGGAGGCACGTTGCAGTCCCCGTAGCGGCAGTATCCACTGCGCGAAGTTGGCGCAAAGGAGCAGGCCTTCCTACTGGAGGGCACCCACGCGGACGATAATCTCGCAGGCGGATTGGCACGCGGCGCCGCGGGAGGGAAGACCCTCGGCCTGTGCGACCCTGACGCCAAGATCATCAGCGCGACGCCCGACAGGGCCATCACGCCGATGGCACAGCAGCGCAAGCCCTTCTCAGGAGGGATTCGTCCTTGGGCGGCTCTTCACCAGGAACACCATCGAGCCCGACGCGGAAGCCCACCTAGATGGATTGCAACCAGCAGCCGACGAGCGCACTCACCTTCTGGTTTGCATAGATTTCGCCCAGGTCTTCCCATCTGTGAGCCAGCAGTACATGAAGCGCGTTCTCCTTCAATTGGCCCTGCCGCTCGCCTTTCGCCAGGCCGTGACTGGCCTCTACGCCAATATCTCTGCAGTGGCTACGACGCACGGCCTTTCAAGGCCATCCGAGGCACTATCCAGGGTTGCGGCCCTGGTTGCCCCCGCTCCGCGTTCGCCCTTGCACCCATCTTGAACGACCCGCTTACCTCCGTCGAAGTACCTGCCCTGGGCTTATTCCGAGCATGCGCCCACGATAACGGCGGCGCTCCAGCCAGACCTTGGCCACCCTCTCGCGCGCCCATGACAGGTCGATTAAGTCGCCGCCGTGTTCTTGGAGGCGCCCCAGAGCCGCATCCCTCCGCCGGACGACCACGGCGGTGAACACCATGGAGACCCCCCCCGGCGACCACATCCCTACACGGGCCGCCTAGCCCGGCGGCATGGAGCGGTTGCTCCACCTCGGGTGCCAGTTGGACCAGTTGGGGGGATTCCTTGGGCTAAATATCCGAGTCGGGTGGCAGCGCGCGCTGCCGCTGCAGCCCCCGCCCATCGCCTACCTCACAAGACAATGATCATCACGGCGCTGCGCGACGCCACGCAATTTGTTCAGTCGCGCGATCCGCGAGCTCGCGAGGATCTGCGACGCATGCCCGGCATGGAGAATATGTGCAGCGCCTGGTCGACGCTTCCCAGCGTTGATAGGACGAGCAGCCTTTGGCCGAGCGAAACGGTTACCTTTTACGGGCTTTCTGGTCGACCCTTCTCATCGCCGCGATGCTGTGCAAGGCACCGCCTCGACGCCTGTGCACGATGAGCTCGAGGCGGGTTGGAAGGAGGCGTCGAGCTCGCCCTAGTCCAACTCCGAGTGCAAGTCCATCCAGTCCATCGCCTGCGGTGCCTTCAAGCAGGCCACCCACGACGCCGCACTCACACTGATCCCTGAGAGGCCCCCGATCGCGCAGTCCGCCTTCGCAGGCGGGCTGGCGACGCGCTGGACTAAATGGTGCCCGACGCGGGCTGCCGAGATTCGCGCTGCACTGTGCGGTTCCCATTAGCCGATGATGAAAGTGGGCCCGCGCTGGCTCGAGCACCTTGTCGGGGGCATAGATGACGTCATAGCGGATCCACAGCGGTTGCGGCCTATGGCTCTCCGTCTTCAGATGCCCCGGTTGTCGAGACGACCCACCTCATGATTTGCAATGCCCCGCCCTCGCGTCGAGCTGGCCATGGCCATATTCGGCGGGCGCCAGTGGTTCGACCCCGACCCACGTCGACGCTGGCTCATCGCCGTCCTCGACGAAGCCACCCTGAACTTCACCATCCTGGCCCTCTCAGGCTTGCCGCTTGCGGTCTTCGGCCTGGATTGCCGCAACTGCATGGCAGTAGCTTCCCAAGACGGACGACGTCGAGCCGCGGGGTGCCCTGGAGGTCCGCCCGCCTCTCGAAGGCACCCATCCTCGCCCCTGGCGGACCACAAACGTCGCCCGGCTGGACCTTACAGGTTTCCTCCTCCCCCACGGCATCTTCCGACGACCTGACCTCCCGCTGTCCGACGACGACGACGACGACGACGACGACGACCTGCTGCTCGGCGCCACCTACGGCAGGAAACCGCCCCTGGGCTGCGACGTTGCCACGCCCGCGGCCAGTGGCCCGAGAAGCCCACCCATTGCCAGACCCGAGCGACCCCACGATCCACACCCTGACTCGGCCAACCGCTTAACGAGCGTTGGTTGACCGTACGACGATCTGGGCACTTCATTCGCTTCCGTCGGTCTGCCTTGCGGGCGCGACTCGGTCTGACTACCACGGCTGGAGGCCATGGTGCACGCATTACGTGGAAGATGTGATTCGGCACGCGGTCTCGAGCCCCTCTTGCCCACCTGCCCAGTGCCCCACCGCAATCTTCGGCGCGTGGCAGCTGACACGTGGCCCTGCCACCGGCAGGAAGCGATTGCTCGGCCAACTCACCACACCATGGCCTTGACAAGACAGCGCTCGCCTGTTTGCGATGCGCCAAAGAGCTGACGAACATATCAAGCAACGACGCTGCACCGCCGAGCCCCACCGCATGTAAAGGGAACATCAGCAAAAGATGGCGAGTCGACCAGTGCGTGGAGCACCTCCTGCGCATCCCCCGCTGATCCGCGACCTCCGCCTTGTTGCCCAGTACTGAGTACTGCACAGACGGAAGAAGACATGAATGCACCTGACGCCGCTTGGAAAGAAAGTCTACACCACAAGACTTACGCTATTGACCACGAGAAGCACCTTGCAACGCACGGTTTTGAATATCACGGCGATGGCCGCTGCATCGACATGGACGCCGACGGCCTCAACGAGACCTCCGATGAAAACGTGACCGCCATCTTGGCCTGGCACGCCATCTTGGCCTAGCACGGCTTCGCAACCTACTACATATCCACGAACATAGGCGGCGACCTTTTGGGCGCCCCCTCGGGCGATGGTGACCAACAACATAAGCATAGTATTTCAGAGCTCCACGATCCTGTCGACGATGTCGGGCTCGAACCGACCGGCTCTCCCTTGGAAGCGGACAGCGCCACGGTGGATTTGCAGCCAGACGCCGCGGCCTCCCCCAACACGAAACCGATTTGCGCCATGATGTCGACAACGCTATAGCCCCGATCCCTATCATACATCCTGGACCTCTACCTGGCACAGGAAAGGAGATGGACAAACTCGCGGCGCTGCGACACCTATTTTGGCAACCTTCTAGACCTCGCCCAGCCGAGCAGACCATCTACCCGATGGCGGAGAAGTAGCCACGGCGACCGGCGGCACTGGCGCGCCACATGGCTTGCCCGCGGAGGCCGATGCTCCTCATGGCTTCGTGAATGTCACAGCATTCCCAGACCATGCGGGTCTTGACAATCCCCATGATCTCGCTGGCCGCTCCCTCCTCGACACAGTGAACGACGACGACGGCTTGCACATTGGCGTGCTGGAAGCCACTTCTCACAACGATGCCAACCTCGCCGACGTGCTCGGCGACCCCGCCTCGAGGCGCCCCGTCCCAGCGAAGGCACGCCCTCGGAGACTCATTCCTCGCTCCTCATGCCCCCTCCTCGTCGTTCTTCCCACCACACCCATCATGATTCCACCCCTATCCTCATCGTCCTCCACCCGACTGCTGCGCTCGAGTGGGTGCTGCACTCCAACAGCCGACAAGGGTTTGACCCTACCGTCGTGGAGCACCCATCCGATATTCATCCTCATCCTCCTCTTCTTCCTCCTCAGCCAGAGTTGACTCCAAATAGATTAGACGACTCAAAACAAGGAATCAGAGGAATCAAGCATGTCTGGAATCCGCAACTCCGCAAGCAAGCAAGCGTGCAAGCAAGCAAGCGCGCAAGCAAGAAAAGCGCGCAAGCAAGCAAGCAAGTAAACAAGCGCGCAAGCAAGCAAGCAAGCAGACACAGGCATAAGCTCAGGCGTAGGCATAAGAGTTAGGGGGGAGGCATAGGCATAGGCTTAGGCGCAGGCATAAGAGTTAGGGGGGAGGCATAGGCATAGGCACAGGCACAGCCATAGGAATTAGGGGGGCATAGGAATTAGGGGGGCAACGGACCAAGTATTAAGGCTTGAGCTAGGACTCCCATAGGGCAAGCCTATTTGGAGAATCATCACCACCAGCATCATCAGCAGCATCATCATCGTCATCATCCTCTACTGTCTCTCTCTCTCTCTCTGTCTCCTCAGCATCAGAATCATCATCACCATCATCAGCAGCATCATCATCCTCATCCTCATCCTCATCCGCTCCTCCTCTCCTCCCTCCTTCTCCCCATCGCCCTCCCCGTTCCTCCTCCCCTCCTGCTTTCATCCCCCAGGGCGAGGGCGCCTCTCTACTCCTCCTCCCTACCCCTTGTCGATCTCCTCCTCCTCCTCCACTTGCCTCCTCCTGCTCCACTTTCCTCCTCCTCCTCCTCCTCCTCCTCCTCCTCCTCCTCCTCCTCCTCCCTGCGAATCCCATTCCTCTTCCCACGTCTCCATCCTCATCCCTCCTCCTCCTCCCCTTTGCCCTGTTCCTGCCTCCCCCCTACCTGCATCCCCCCTCCCTCCTCCTCCCCTTCCCCCTCCTCCCTCCTCCCCCCTTCCCCCCCCCTTCTTCATCCTACTCCCTCCTCCTCCCCTTTCCCCCTCCTCCCTCCTTCCCCCTCCCCCAACCCACCCCACTCCTCCATTCATCTCCCTCGTTTCCCTTTGTCGCCCTCCCCCCGCCCCCCGCCGACGCCGCAGCCGCGGGGCACCTGTCGTGCACCGCCCCCTGCCCCCCGAACCGCCCCCGCCCAGGAGTTCGCCCCCGAGGACCCCAGGAGCCCCGGCGGCGCCACTGAGAGCGAGGCCTCTCTCATAACCAGCGGCATCATCATCAGCATCATCATCATCAGCAGCAGCATCATCATCGTCATCATCATCATAATCATCGTCATGATCAGCATCATCATCATCATCATCATCATCATCATTATCATCAGCATCAGCATCAGCATCACCATCATCATCATCATCATCATCATCATCATCATCATCATCATCATCATCATCGTCATCGTCATCGTCACCGTCGCCATCATCAGCATCATAATCGTCGTCATCATCATCAGCAGCAGCATCAGTATCAGCCTCATCATCAACAGCATCATCATTATCATTAGCATGACCATTATCACTATCGACATCGTCACCATCATCATCAACAGCATTATCATCAGCAGCATCATCCTCAGCATCATCAGTACCATCATCAGCAGCACCAGCATCAGCATCATCAGCATCATCATCGTCATCATCATCATCATCCTGATCATCATCCTGATCAGCAGCAGTAGCATCCTCATCCGCATCATCAGCAGCAGCACCACCAGCCGCATCATCATCAGCACCATCGTCAACATCAGCATCATCCTCATCATCATCATCAGCATCTTCATCGGCATCGTCATGGCCACCGTCAGCATGAGCAGCATCATCATTATCATCACCAGCATCATCATCATCATCATCAGTGTCACCGTCATCACCATCATGATCGTCATCGTCATCGTCATTAACATCATCATACTTACCAGCAGCATCCACCTTATCAGCATCCTCATCAGCATCATCATCAGCAATGATGATCATCATCCTCATCATCCTCATCATCCTCATCATCATCACCATCAGTACCATCATCGTCGCCATCGTCATCATCATCATCATCATCATCATCATCAGCAGCAGCATCACCATCACCATCACCAACACCATTGTCATCGACAGCGTCAACATCGTCATCATCGGCATCATCGTAAGCATCATTATCAGCAGCATCAGTATCAGCATCATCAGCATCAGCATCATCCTCATCACCATCATCAGCATCATCACCGTCATCATCATCAGCATCATCATCATTATCAGCAGCATAGTCATGACTCCCTCTGTCATCCCCCGCCAGCCTTTATCCTAACAGGAAACTCCTCCCTGTCGCACCCCCACACGCGTCTGAGGGCGGGCCGGGCGTTTTGCATGCGACTTCCCCACCATTTATGACCTTGAAGCCTGATATTTGCAACCGTTTCAAGGATGCAGGGCGGTTCCATTTCAAAGTAGAGGTCTCGCGTTAGCGCCGCGCACAGTCAAATTTAAAGTTCACAACCACATCAAGGATTAAGGGCACGTGGTTGTCTTAATCTGGCTCTCGCTTTAGCGTAGCGAACATTCGTTTTAAACGCTTGCAGCAGCTTCAAGAATGGAGAGTGCATCCTTTTCACAATGTGGCCCTCCACTTCGCACCGCCCACATTCGTCCTACAAGCGCGCGACAGGCTCAAGGACCCGTAGGGTTGAGGTACCAGGAATGGTGCTCGGCCACGGCTTAGGACTGCCAAGACGCAACACTGCTGGAGTCCCAGGAATGGTGTTCTGGAACGTGTTAGGCTCGTCGGGACGTAATCACGTTGGTTCGCGGCGTTTGGGTCCCAGGAGTGGCGTTTTGGCACGACTGGTGATTCTCAAACGGTTGTGTTCCAATGGGCCCTTCCCGCAATGAGGATACAGTCTTGTGTGGACGCATTAGGACGGAAGTTCTATGAGGATTGGATCGCAGCATCGTGGATGCGCCTTGGGCTCACACGGATCCTCCTCCTCGTCTTCCTCCTCCTCACCATCCTCCTCCTCCTCCTCCTCCTCCTCCTCCTCCTCCTCCTCCTCCTCCTCCTCCTCCTCCTCCTCCTCCTCCTCCTCCTCCTCCTCCTCCTCCTCCTCGTGTCGTCCATCTCCCCCTCATCATTCCCCATCCTCCTTTTCCGTCCGCCCGCCGCCTCCGCCTGACCCTCCCGCGCGCGCCCTTCTCCCGAACGCGTGGGAGGAAGGGGAGAGGAGAAAGAGGAGTACCTGGCGGAGCGGCCGCTTGGGCCCGAGGCCCGCGACCTGCTGGGCTTGCCCGCGAAGCGAAGCGGCGCGGGGGTCCAGTGGGCGGCCATGCGCAAGGCGGCCGCGTACTGGGCAGCCTGGACGCAGGCGGCAGACGAGGTGCAGCGCGGCCTCCTCGGCACCGCCTCACTTGCAGACGCTATGGAGACGCTCCCGCGGACTCGCGCGAAACTCGAAGAGGCGCGCGCAGAGCTGGCGGGCCAGGGCGCCGAACCCTCCCCAGGGACCCCGCTGGCCACTGCACTCCGTGATGAGACGCGACAAAAGATGGTCGTTGCGATTATTCACAAGACAACTCACGCTGCTGCCAAGCAGCGAACGGATCTTGGCAGCAAGGCTACCTTCCTGTCTGCGGGCGGCCCTGCGGCCCTGGGGCAGGCGGCTTCTTGCAGTACCCAACGGAGCGCCTTTCTGCGCCCTGGAGGACGTGAGCACCTTCCTGCGCCGCTGCCTGCAGCTGCCGCGGCCGGAGTGCTCGCTCGCGAAGCTGGCGCGGTGGACGAAGACGGCTACCACTCCTGCACTTGCCTGTCTGGCGGGGGCGTCGTGAGGCGCCACGGCGACTTGGAGAATACGCTGGGGAGCCTGGCCGGGAGATGGCGCCACTGCGCGCCCCTCTACGAACAACGATTCCTGGTTTGGGACAGGCTCTGCGCGCGGCGGCCGGCAAAAGGCCCTGCCCGCCAGTCTTGGAATACGCCGTGCTGGACCTCCAGCACGCGGAGGTGGACGGCCCCTGGTGGGTGGACGTGACGGTCTGCCACCCGCCGGCCGGCGACAAAACGGCAATCCGCGTTGCGGCGCGACGGCCCGGCGAGGCCACGCGCAGGGCCGAGCGAGAAAAGCACGATAGGTATCCAGGCTAGCGCCTCACTGCTTTCGCCTTGGAGACTTCCGGCCGCCTGACCGCTGAGGCGCCGCAGTGCTTGTTGGCGCAGGTGCGCGAGCTCTCCGAGGACACGCAACCCGGGGAGCTGACGCGCGCCAGCGCCGGCGCGCCGCCAGAGTGCGCTGAGCTGGGAGGGGTGCCGGGTCCGGGCAGGGGATGACACCGGCGCTAACCGGCAGCGCGGGGCTGCGGGGCGGGCAGCTGCTGGCGCTGGGGTTGACGGCAGCTGCTGCTGCTGCTGCTGCTGCTGCTGCTGCTGCTGCTGCTGCTGCTGCTGTGCTGTTGATGCTGCTGCTGCTGATGCTGCTGATGCTGCTGATGCTGCTGCTGCTGCTGCTGCTGCGCACGGACTTCCGCGCGCGGAAGCACAGGGCTGGGGCCGCCGCTGGGCAGGCGGAGCACGTGCTGCGGCGCCGCAAGCGGCCGGCGGCGCTGGGGCCAGAAGCGCAGCGCGCGCTGCAGACACTGCAAACTGCAGCTGGTGCGGGGGCCTGCGCCTGGGGGCGTCGGCGGGCGCGGGAAAGCGGGCTACATGGCCCTCGCGCACGGCGTCAACTCCCCGGGTGGCGCCAGGTATATGCCCCGGCTGGCGTATCCCACCACCCTCAAGGATGGCTGCTGCCTGATGCAACGGCTGTCCTTGAGGGGCCAACGCTGTGCGCTGGCGGGGTGCGCGCCGGCACCAATTTACAGCGCTCAGAAAAAGGCCTGCGGTGCGCCGTAGACGGGGGAGGAGGAGGAGGAGCAGGAGGAGGAAGAGAAGGGGGAGGAGGACGAGGGGGAGAAAGAGGGGGAGAGGAGGAGAAGAGGGGGAGAAGAAAAGGTAGAAGGAGTAGGAAAAGAAGGTGCGGCGAAGAGGGGGAGGAGTAGGAGGAGGAGGAGGAGGAGAAGGACCAGAGTCAACCCAATATGCATCAACGATATTGCAATATACCAACCCCTCCGAAGTCCTTTTCCGGGCGCCCCGACAGGAATTCCCTTCACTGCGGGAAGTGTCCCTTTGAAACACAAGTGCCCCCTGATCCTGCAATCCACACGATAGCTCTGTTTGTAATATCCGTTCGGGAATTGCCCTCTGCTGCTGTCCCCCCTTTCTCTCTATCAGATTGGAAGATGGCTGGGCCGTGTCTGGCTGCCTGGGCGCCGTTCTGAAGACATCCGGGAAAACCATGCGGGGACAGGTAGGAATCAGCAAACCGTATTGAAAGGTTGGGGCTACTATTGAGCATTGTGTTGCATGTGTTGACAATTTCCCTCACGCGTGTGCGTTCGCAGCCCTGTCGGTACGATTGGGGGCTGTTTGCGGCAATCTGGGTATTGGGAGCGCGAACGATGCTGGCCTCGGGAGAGCAAAGCCGGCGTAAGTTAACAATGGTTCTGGTTTCGGGAGCGCGAATCTGGTGTTTTTTTTACGAAGAGTTCTGGTGCAATGTGTGGAGCACTTGGGCCTCGGAAGCGCGAAATTGTTGTAATTTGGGCATGGCCCTGGAAGCGCGAATCCATTGTAATTTAGACGAGGCTGTGGTTTCGGGAGCCCGAATCTTGCGCAACTTACAAAGGATTTTGCGTTCGGACACGCGGATATGGTGCAAGTTATTTGAGCCGGTTTTATTTCCGAAGAAGTATGGCTTCCGGGGCGCAAATATCATGTACGTTTCGGGCTCCAGACCCACCAGAAATTCAGGCAATGAGATTCGGAAACGGTGGCCAGGGTGGTTTTCGGTCACCCCCCCTTCTCGCGGACCACAAGAATTGACAGTAGGAAGTAGAAATTAGTAGTATAACATTGTAAATTCGTAATCTGCACTGGCGCAGGAAGCACGACACCTCTGCCATGCAGCCTGATGGCCCCACAAGTGGGCCAGCGGATTAGCTGCCATGCATCCCTCTTAGCAATAAGGACGGCGACGAGTTCTGATCAAGAACCCACTTGAAGTGTCCGCTTTGAGGAGCCGCCATCAGACCGTGCAGATGTCGTCCAAAAGCGTCTGGCCGTCAGACCTACGGGTGTCTCAAGGGAAAGTCCCAACGCGAAAAAGAGCATCCCTCCATCCGTGCAGCTGATTCACTGTATTGAACGTCCGGTCATAAGAAGTACGGAAGTCACAACCTGTGTTTATTCTCAGAAATGGAACCGCCCCCAATCCGTGTAATTGGTGGAACTTTGCACGACGAATGTGCGCGGGGGCCAAGGCGAAAGCCACATGTTTAAAAGGAGCAGCCCTCTGTCAGCTCAAGTGTTGGAAACGTTTAAGACAAACGTTCGCGCTGCTCGGGCGAACAGGAACCGCCCTCCATCCAAAAAATTGCTGCCAACTGTCAAGGCGAACGCGTGCGGTGCTAAAGCGACAGCTTTCTTCCAGACACGCACTAAGCCCCCACTTCCGTGTAGTTGCGGGATGTATTTCCCAAATCAGAGTTTGCCTCTGTTGGGGTCCGAGCGGGTTTATATGGTTAGGTGAGGTTTGGCGCCGATTTCGGCGGCACGCCCGGGTGCCCAGGTGTCTGGGTGCCCGGTCTGGTTATATAGCCTTATTGCTTTGTAACCCTATAGCCCTACAGCCTTATAGCCCTAATAGCTCTATAGACCTGTAGCCCTATAGCCCTATAGCCCTGTAGCCCTATAGCCTTATAGCCTTATAGCCTTCTGGGCCTACAGCCCTACAGCCCCATAGCCCCAGAGCCTTATAGCCCTACAGCCCTATTGCCCTATTGCCCTATAGCCTCATAGCCCTATCACCCTAAAGAGATCATGATTGGGGCTTGTCTCCGGCATCATTTCAACACGCGTGGGGCACTGAGGCGAGAACCGCAGGCTGAAGACGACGTGGTGCCGACTTCCCGTGAGATCCATCAGTCAAGGATGCCTCGAAGTGGTCGGGGTCTCTCCCGCGCGGGACCGCCGAGCACAGGCCAGCCGACCAACCTCTGGGCCCCTGCCGGAGCTCCGCGCGCACTCCCCGCCCACCCTGCAGATGTGACAACTTTCTCCACGGGGGGCAGGTGCCCGGGGGGGGGATCAGAACAAGGACATCGAGGTGGAGGCGGTGGTGGAAGAAGAGGCGGCGGTGGAAGAAGAGGAGGAGCAGGAGGAGGAGGAGGACGAGAGGGAGGACGAAGAGGCCCCCACGGGGCCGAGCCGGGAAGATGCGTGTGCCGTTCAGGGCTCGTCACCTGAGCGGGAGCACAATGACTTTCACGCCGCCCTTGGGCTGATCATTGCCGCCTCTACTCTGCGGTCGGCCAATCGGAGACGAGGGGGAGGAGAAGGAGGAGGACAAACACGAGATCGAGGGGAGGAGGACGAAGAGAAGAGGAAGGAAGAGGATCGGGAGCCCGTCCCTGCTCCGAGACAGCGGAGGATGGAGGCGAGCTGCTGGCAGCTCCAGAGGGGGCTCTGGGGAGTGCAGCTCGGAACCATCCCTCCCCTCCGGCCCCCATGCCTCTCCATGCCCTGTCCCCTCCCCCCTGTTCTTCTCCCACCTCCCCCATCCTCGTCCTCTTTCTCCCCCCCGCCTTCTCATGCTCTCTCCCCCTCCCCCCGGACACCGGGAGGATCGTGGTGAACTACCGACAGGCCCGCGAGGGGGCTCAAGGAGGCAGGTGAGTCTTGGGGGCGGGCAGGGTAGCTTGCAGTGCGTAGCTTAGCGCCATGTGGATTCCATTTCTCTCGGTCTGTGATGCACACTTTATGCAAATTACATTGGCCCTCCCCTGCTTTACTGGTGCACGATGCCGCCCCCGCCCTCCGCCCCACTGAGGAGGAGGCAGGAGGGAGGAAGGAGAGGGGAAGAGAGAAAGGAGCGGGGGAAGAAGGTCGGAGGAGGGAGGTAAGAGGGAGGGGGGAAGGCAGGAGGGGGGGGGCAGCAAGGAAGAGGAAGGGAGGAGGCAGGAGGCAAGGGGAAGGAGGAGGGGAGGGACGAGGAGGGGCGAGACCCGAGCGACGGAGCCCCGCCGACGGCCAGGAGCAGCAGGGGAGCGGGCGAGCGGTTGCACGGATGGGGGGAGGGGGTCGTTTTCGATGTGGAGTTCTCACCCGTTGTAAAAGCTTCCTCCTCCTCCTCCTCCTCCTCCTCCTCCTCCTCCTCCTCCTCCTCCTCCTCGGCTACAAGGATGGAGCACAGGACGTTTGCAAAATGGGGCTCTCGCCCGATGGCCGTGCACGGAGATCTTCGCATTCTGCCACTGCTGCAGAGAACGGAGGGCGGTTTTATGGTGTCCGACGGGGCCCTCGCCGCGGCGCCGCGCTCGTTCGCCCGAAGGGGCCTGCAGGAGCTCGAGGGCTGGAGGGCGGTGCCTCTTCGGAGGGCGGGCGCTCGCTGCAGCCCTTCCCGGGATGGGGGGCGGGCCAGTGTTCAGAGCGGGGACATCGCTGGACACGCCGTTGATCCAAGGGCTCCCTCGAGGGCGCGAAGTTATTCGCGCTTCGCGCTTCGCGGTCCTCGTTCCTTCTCCCCCTCCTCCTCGTCCTCCTATTCTCCCTTTCGGAGGGCGGCGCGAGAGCGCGAAGTTATTCGCGCTTCGCGCTTCGCGCAGCGCGAAGCGCGAAGTTTGGAGCCCTAGTTGATCCGTTGGACAGCACCGATCGCTGGACACGTCGCTGATCCGTTGGGCAGCACTGCGTCGAGGCACGGGCTGCTCCAAGCGGGGCGCTCGCCCGGGCCACCGTCCCAGAGGGCGCTGGTCTTTTTCCAGGGGGGGCCTCCTGCACCGACAAAATAGAGAGATGGCCTGCAGGGACTCGTGGGCAGGGGGACTTCTGGGCGGGAGGGTGTCTTCCAGCATCGCTGGTGCATCTTGGGCTCACTCTGGACCTCCTCCTCCCCGTCCTCCTTCCTCCTCGCCGCGTCTGCCGCTCCCACCCCGGGCAGGGTGGAAGGAGGAGCGGCTCGGGGCATTCGGATTCCGCGCTTGCTCGTGCCGGCAAGATGGGCCCGCTGGCTGGCTCAAACGCGGCAGCACCTCCTCCTCCTCCTCCTCCTCCTCCTCCTCCTCCTCCCTCCCTCCTCCCTCCTCCTCTCCTCCTCCTCCTCCTCCTCCTCCTCCTCCTCCTCCTCCCTCCTCCTCCTCCTCTCCTCCTCCTCCTCCTCCTCCTCCTCCTCCTCCTCCTCCTCCTCCTCCCTCTCCTCCTCCTCCTCCTCCCCCTCCTCCTACTACCAGTCGCAGCCCCCGTTGCCCGACCCTCGAAGAGAGAGGGGGCCGACGAGCCTCCCACGGGCAGCCCGCGTCGGAGCAGACCGACCCCGCGGCACTGGCTCGGGCAGTCGCTCCCGGCTCTGGGGCCAAGATTCCTTCCTGCACGCTGCGGGGTGGCGCAGAAGCGCCCCACACCCTCGCCCAAGCCCTTGCTGCCGGCTTCGGCCATTCGGATGTCGAGGTCGACCGCCCGCGTCTCCTCACCCCAGCTCGGGGGATTCTTGCCCCTCTCTCGGGCTGCAGATTCCTCCACCACCGCCGCCGGGCTTCGACCAGCGATGGGCTCAGGGCATGCGCGGGCGCGCGTTCCTGGGCAGGGCTCTTTGAACTTGCACCCCTTCCACCGCACCCCGGGCAGGTCTACAGCGTCGCTTGCATCTCCCTAGGCGGGCGCGTCCAACTGCGGAGCGGAGGAGGGGAGAGAGGGAGGGAGGGAGGCTTGGTCGCGTTGGAGAACAAGTCGCCCAGATGGAAACATGACGTTGAAAGGCGCTTCAAGTAGGTTGCGGACGTCCCACGTCCCTTTGGGGGGTTCCGTTGGCCCACGGAGAATCCGTGGGACATGAGTCCTGCGGAGACTTCTGGAGACCTTCTGAGCCCTTCGGGGGGAGGGGAAGGAGGAGGAAGAGGATTCAAGAAGAGAAGAAGAATAATGCCGTGACGAGGAGGAGGAGGAGGAGGAGGAGGAGGACGAGCACCATCCCCTCCCTCTCGAGAGTCATTCCTGTCCCTCTGCTCCCTCTCGAGAGTCATTCCTGTCCCTCTTCCTCCCGGGTGGCGGCGGAATTGCTCCGGGGCGACCTCGAACCCTCCGCGGTCGACGTCGAGACGAAGGAGCGGCTGGACGACATCAAGCCCCAGATCCGCATGCATGTGGCGGCTGGGGCGGCGGGCCTGAGGGCCAACGTCCCAGGCCCACGGAGGCGCGTGCGCAATCGGGCTGCGCATCATGGCTTCGGAGCTGGGCCTGGGGTGTGGCGTGATGACGGCAAATGCACCAGGGACTGCAAGGAGGCCGAGTCCCCGAGGTCCGTGGAGGCGCCGCAGGACGTCACGGAAGGGAGCACCACGGACGACCAGCTCTTCGAGAAGGGCACCGAGGAGACGGTGGTCGGCAGCAAGGCGGGCGTGGAGCTCCAGAAGACGGACACCGAGACCCAGCTGCGCCACGCGCTGCAGGGGGAGAAGCCGCAGGTCAAGCTCGAGGAGAAGGAGCCGCAGAGGCGCAAGTACGAGGATGCGACTTCCGCTGGCCCGCCCATGGAGGACGTGACGGAGATGGTGCAGCAGAAGGGCGAGCAGAACGTGCTGGAGGATAAGGCGGTGCTCGGCCTCGCCAACTACTGCTCCACCATGATCAACACCTTCCTGCAGGAGGAGCTCCAGCGCAACTTCGAGGTGGGCGACAAGGAGAAGATCGAGAAGGCGATCTATCCCACCATTGACTGGCTGGAACAGGCCCTGTTCGAGGGGAAGGCAGAGATCGAGAGCAAGCACGACGAGCTAGAGGGCATTGTCAAACCCATCATGACGAAACTCGCGTGCAACCTGGAGCGGAGGATCGCGACGATCACCGAGGAGGGCGAGTGGAGAGACGACGACGGTGCTTTTCGGACACTCGCAAAGGCGCAGATTGCCTTGAGGACGGTGAAGGATGTCATGCGCACGGTAAGCCATGAGCCATCGCCACGCGCGCGGGGGCTGTCGGAGTGTAATGATGGATAAGGGCCCTATCGAGGGTCGGCGGATTGGTGTGCTGTGTCGGGCCCCTCGGGGTCGGCGGATTGATTCGGCGAGGCCTGGTCCCTGCTAGGCCGTGTCGTGGTGTCGCCGATTGCTCCGGAAGGCGTGCCGCCTCGCAGCGGCGGGAGCGTCCTATGTGACGCACGGCTAAGGAGCTTCGTTGGCATGCCTCGTGTCTCACGGCTCTCGCGGTGCTTTGGCCGAGGGGCTCCCAGTTGGCGGACGGCGCCGCCATGGGGAGCCCAGGGAGACCCCAGGTGGCGCAAGTGGCACATGCGCCACCCTGGGGAGCCTGTTGGACACTTGTCCTTTTCATAGCATTCCTCCTCCTACTCCTCGTCCTCCTCCTCCTCCTCCTCATCCTCCTCCTCCTCCTCCTTCTCCTCCTCCTCCTCCTCCTCCTCCTCCTCCTCCTCCTCCTCTTCCTCCCCCGTCCCCCTCCTCCCGTCCACACTGCGTCCCCCTCAAGCGCCCTTGCCTTCCATCTTCCTGTTCCTCCCCTTTTGCCATCACCACCCTTTTTGCCATCACCACCACCACCACCACCATCATCATCAGCGGCAGCAGCAGCAGTATCCCAGAGTGTGCTGAGAGTGTCCGCCCCCTTCCGCGTATTGGTTTTGTACACACATGAGTGTGCGCATCCGAGCTTATATGTCGCGATGTGTCCTCAATTCGACCCTTCTGCGTCCAGTTTGTTCACACAGGGTTCTCGCGGGATGGCTTTACATCTGTTGTGTGTGTACCATCCGATTGTTTACAGCTTTCAAGAATCTTGCTCTAGCTGCAGCGTGGACAAATGTTCGGATCGGCGCTGTGCTCCCGTTGTTCCCAGTGGCGCTCCCGCCCCAGCGTGGGCCACTTGTCTGGATCCTACAAGTCTTGCAGGCACGACAGGTCCCACAGCTCCCACAGGACCCGCAAGTGTCGCAGGTCGCGTAACAGGTCCCACAGGTCCAACCAGACTGACAGGTTCCACAGGTCCCACAAGACCCACAGGTGTCGCAGGTATCGCATGCCCCACAGGTCAACAGGTCTGGCAGGTCCCGCAAGTCCTACAGGTCCCGCGGGTCCCGCCGATGTCACGGGTCCAACAGGTCTCGCAGGTCTCGCGGATCCCACAGATCCCATTGCTTCCAGAGGTCTCACGGGTCCCACAGGTGCCGCAGGTCTCACAGTCTCCACGGGCTACAGAGGTCCACCAAGTCGCAAAGGCCCCACAAGTGTCCCTCCTCCAACTACGCATAGTACGATGGGGTCGTTTGTGGAGTTCCAAAGCGGCTATGTCACGCGTCCGCGGGTAAAGAAAAATCAGCGCAAGGGGAAGGGATGGGAGGGAGGGATAGGATGTCAGATATGGCGCGAGCGCGCTTAGCTTACCTTTCCCTCCTTCTCCCTCCCCCTCCCCCTCCTCCTCCTCCTCCGCTTTCTCCTCCTCCTCCTCCTCCTCCTCATCCTCCTCCTCCTCCTCCTCCTCCTCCTCCTCCTCCTCCTTATCCCCCTCCACCTCCCCGTCCTCCTCCTCCTCCTCCTCCTCCGCCTCTTCCTCCTCCTCATCATCATCATCGTCCTCCTCATCCTCCCCCTCATCGTCCTCCTCCTCCTCCTCATCCTCCTCCTCATCCTCCTCCAACCTCCTGATGTTCCTCTACAAGTTTGTCGTGAAGTCTGGGCTGAGCGGCACCGTTGTCACCGTCTACGAATACTTGGCTCGCCCAGGGCGATGGCGCGCGGATCTTCCTGGTAGCCGTGCCGCGCCGGCCATGCCCGAAAAGTTTTTCACGAGCTCATTGCCCGCTACAGAGCTCAATTTATAGACGCTGGCAAGCATCACGAGCTAGTTCGCGCCTGCCCCCATTGACGGCCGAGGGGCAGCGGCTGCCTCCCCTCCCCCCCTAATCCCCCGCTCCCTGCAAGAATCGTGTCACATATGGCACGGCGGACACGCATGGGGCACGTCAGGCTCCTCCTCCTCATCATCATCCTCCTCCTGCTCCTCCTCCTCCTCCTCCTCCTCCTCCTCCTCCTTCTCCTCCTGCTCCTCCTCCTGTACGCTGTACGCTGTTGGCTATATAGTCGACTACGGCGCAGCCCCCTCCTACCCCATCTCCTCCTCCTCCTCCTCCTCCTCCTCCTCCTCTCCTCTTCTCCTCCTCCCTCCTCCTCCTGCTCCTGCTCCTCCTCCTCCCCCTCCTCCTCATCATCCTCCTCCTCCTCCTCTTCTTCCTCCTCCCCCTTCCTCATCCTTCCTCCTCCTCCCTCCTCCTCCTCCCTCCTCCTCCTCCTCCTCCTCCTCCTCTTCCTCTCCTCCTCCTCCTCCTCCTCCTCCTCCCCTCTTCCTCCTCTCCTCCTCCTCCTCCTCCTCCTCCTCCTCCTCCTCCTCCTCCTCCTCCTCCTCCTCCTCCTTCGCTCACCCCTCCTTCCCCAATCTCTCCATTCCACTTCGCCCTCATCCCCCCATCACCACCACCACCACCACCATCCCCCCACCCGTGCCTCTGGGCCTTCTGGCAGCCCACCCGCCTCCCGCCAGGGCCCTGCGGCCAGGAGGACCCCACCGTGCCCGGCGTCGTCGTGGAGTGAGGGGGCTTTGCACACCCCCTCCCGCACCGCTAGGCGCGGACGACGGAAGGGAGGGAGGGAAAGGGGGGAGGAGCAGGAGGAGGAGGAGAAGGAGGAGGAGGAGGCGGAGGAGGAGGAGAAGGAGGTGGTGAAGGAGGACGAGGAGAAGGAAGAGGAGGAGGAGGTGGAGGAGGAGACGGAAGAGGAGGAGGAGAGGAGGAGGAGGAGGAGGAGAAGGAGCAGGAGGAGGAGGAGGAGGAGGAGAAATGTGGAGGGGGAGGATACGGGCGCGGCCAGATTTAGATAGGGAGTGTGGTGCTTCAGTGGAAGAGGAGGGGGGGATACCGCTTGGAGACAGGAAGGAACGAGCCTTACAGGAAGAGGGGGAAGAGCAGGGAGGGAGGAGGGGAAGAAGGATGAGGCCAGGCAAGGGACGATGAGATGAGGACAAGTTGGATGCAGGATGGAGGAGGTTCGCGAGGATGGAGGGTGGATATCGTTTCTACTTTCATGCCCCTTTGGCTCAGCGTAGCCGGCCTCTCCTTGCCATGTTCACTTGGAGTAATTTCGACGTCCAGAGTGTGGACTGTCTTTGACTTCGTCGCCGTCCTGCTGCTAGAGGCCAGACACTTCGGAGACACCAGTGAGAAACTTTGATTCGCGAAGCGATCGACTGAAGAAAATATCGCGCTGATCCCTTTGTCTGTTGTTGTGCTGCGCGCGAGACGTCGGGATACGACATCACCCCAAGTACATAGATATATATATATATATATATGTGTGTGTATTCGTGCTTGTTCCTAAGAAGTATAGGTACGTACGTATACAAATCGACTGATAGACTTATATAAATAGAATATGTATATATAAATGGTATCCTTTCAAGGGGGGCTATGCGGCTCCCAGACCCCAGGAAGCGATCGCCGTTTAAACCACGTTTAAAACCGTAGCCACTTTGGTTCAGGTCCCTCTGGGGCAGGAGGAGCGGGGGTCCTCGGGCGAGGTCCCCCGCAGTTCTCTCGGCCTGCCACGCCCTGTTCTGCTGGCCGCAGACGTCTCCTCCTCCTCCTCCTCCTCCTCCTCCTCCTCCTCCTCCTCCTCCTCCTCCTCCCTCCTCCTCCTCCTCCTCCTCCTCCTCCCTTCTCCTCCTCCTCCTCCTCCTCCTCCTCCTCCTCCCTCCTCCTCCTCCTCCTCCTCCTCCTCCTCCTCCTCCTCCTCCTCCTCCTCCTCCTCCTCCTCCTCCTCCTCCTCCTCCTCCTCCTCCTCCTCCTCCTCCTCCTCCTCCTCCTCCTCCTCCTCCTCCTCCTCCTCCTCCTCCTCACACCGCGCAGAGCTTCGTGCGGATGGTGCCGTGAGGCGCTGGCGGCGGATGCGAGCTCGAGGGCCCCATTGGCCTTTCCCTCGAGGCGCTTGGTTCGACGGGAGGTCGAGCGGAGAGCTGCCGGGCGCTGCGGGGATGGCCGCCGAGGATCGCCTGGAGGTGAGGACCTGCGACTACGAGGGGCTGGACAGGGCCGCGAGCTGCTGCGCACGGAGGGCGCCCACGTGCTGGACGAGGCCGGCGCGGAGGCAGCGTCAGCAGCCGACCGCTACCTGCGGGCGCCGCACGTGGTGGGCTGCTGTCGGGTACTTCAGCTGCCTTGCCCAGGCCGAAGGCATGTCGGGCGGGAGGCTCGGCATGATGTACCACCTCTGCGGCCTTGCGCAGGAGGAGTCGTCAGCAGGCTGCTCGATCGGCGCTTGTGGAGTCGAGCACGTCGATATCTGGCGGCTGGCCGACTCACGCGACCAAGCGACGCTGGAGGCGGAGTACCACTTGGCCCCGCGGCCTGATGGAGGGCCGCGTGCCGAGACGGCTGGCTGCCCGACACCTGGAGCAAGCCCGGTTGGGTCAGGCGACGAGGGGGCTGCGCGGCCTCCTGCTCTGCCGCCTGCACCGCTGCAGCCACCGCCGGAGTCCCCAGCCCCAGGAACAGAGCGGGCGGGGGGCGACGTCGCCGAGCCAGCAGCCAAGTGGGTCTGCGGGGAGGAGCTGAGTGCCGCTCGCTGTGGCGCAGCGCCGCTCGGCGAGGGTCCACACGCCTCGGAGATCGCTGGGCTAGGGCGGGCGTTCGAGGTCCCTGCCCTAGACGGGCGTCTTGTCCAGCTGGGCCAGAGCCTGCAAGGAGGCTCGGGGTGCGGCCCCGGATCCCCAGCGGTCGCCATGAACGATGTCATGCCTGGGGCTGCTCAGGCGCCGGAGCAGCGCGCGCAGGGCCCCACAGCTGCTGGGAGTGGTGCTCGAGTCTCGGCAGCGCCTGCTGGTTACGAGAGGCCCGTCGAGATGCTGACGACGGTGTTGCCGGGCGGCGTGGATGGCTGCGTGCTCAGCGACGAGGGCTTTGGCGTGCTGGGTCGCGACGCTTACCTGGGGATCACCGGCAGGCGGCATTTGATCCAGAGGATCGCAAAGCAGCGGCCGGGAGTCCACCTGGGGAGGGGGCCTGGGCACCCCAGGAGGCAGGTCCCTCATCTGCTCGCGGACCCGAGCCAGGCGGCCCCCCTCAGCCCCTACGTGACGCAGTACCTCAAAGCGGTGTTCTACGTGGCATACCCGTTGCAGACGGTCGACGCGGACGGAGTGCGAGTGCTGCACCCGCTGGGCGAGGCGTCCGACGGCTTATTTTGTGGGCTGGTCGTTGAGGACAGCGATTTGCCCCTGCAGGAGTTCAAGGCCAGGACGATAGCACATCGGGACGGCCATTGGCGCGGTGGCCGGTGGCTCACGCTGATCCCCAGCAAGAGTCGACCCGCCGGCGCGCCCCGCGACGGAGAGGGTGCAGCCGAGCGGGTAGAGGTCAGCAGCGCGGTGCCAGCCAAGCAGGGACCCCCCTCTCTGATCGGGGCCAGGATCACCGAGGTTGGGCGGGGGCCCTGCAGCGGCAGCAGCAGCAGCAGCAGCGCAGCGGAGGCCACTTCCAGAGCTGGCAGCCTTCGCGGACGAGAGCCTCGACAGCACGCCAGCCGATCCCCGCCCTCAGCTCATGTGGAAGAAGTCGAAGGTCACGAACCCCCGCTGCCCCGGCGGGAGTCGACGCGACTGGAAGCTGCCCGTGGTCGTCTCAAAGGTGGTTTGGCAGAGCGGGCCAGGAGGAGCGACCTCTGCAGGTCGCGGACGCGGAGCAGCTCCAGGCCGCAGGCGCGGCGCAACCCGGATCACGGTGGCGAGACAGCCTTGGGCGCAGGGGAGATGTTGAGCGCCAGCCAGGCAGGCCAGAGCCTGGAGCTTGCTGCCGGCGGCCACGCGGATGCTGCAGGGGCACGCGATGGTCTGCGCATGCGAGGACCTGTGCAGAGGTACCGCTGGGGGAAACTGCACGCCAGTGCCGAGAGGCCAGGTGGGGCGACCACGGTTCGGCCTAGTCATGATGCTCTATGAAGCAGTGCACGGTGCTCCAGGAGATGTCGGGAGATTTGTTTGTAGCGCTCCGCCAGTACAGCGAGCGCGCCCCGCGCGGATGCGCGAGGCGCTGCCGCCCCCTATTCCTGACGCCCCTGGGATCACGAGGTGCCGTGCAGAGTGGCTGAACCAGGGCACGTCCTGGAGGCTGGACTGGATGCTGCGATCGCTGAGGGCCGGGCAGTCCTGGTCGCACGTTCCCTGAACCACCAATGTGTCGGACATGCTGAGGGCAGCCCAGTCCCCACAGGCCCTCTCACGGCCGCGCAGGGGAGCCCGATGCGGGTCATTCGCAGGGCTGCCGGGCATGTCGCCTCAGACTCCGCGAAGGGCTTCCAGGGCCCTGACTGGCATGAGGACGTTGCTGCCCGTGATGACACACATGGAGGCGAGGAGACGCGTGCCTGGCCGCTCACGGTAGGAGGCGTGATGCCAGTCCTCCCGCCGTGCGGCAGTATCGCCGCTGTGCGTGTGCTGGACATCGTCGAGGAGCATGTGGCTGGGTGGCCTGCTGATCCCACAATGGCGCAGCTGACCAAGGCCGAGTGGCCGGAGAAGGTTCAGTGGGCGGCTGCCCAGGCGAGCTCGGAGGCGGAGTGGCATCGCTTCGGCGCCGAGCTTGTGGAGCTAGGCCTCGCTGTGCCCATCGCCGACGCCCAGATCTTCAAGATTGGCAACAGGGAGGTGGCACGGCGGCTTATTATCAACATGGCCCCCGCGAGTCGCTACCAGCGGATGATGCGAGAAGACATCGGGACCCTCAGCACTTCACCGCGGAAGGTCTCGGTTCCACTCCCTGAAGGGCATGCGCTGCTGTGGCCATCCGACGACCAAGTGTCAGCGTTCTGCCGCAACGAGTTGCCCGAGGCCTGGCAGCCCTACATGATCTCGGTCGAGGCGATCCCTGACGAGCTCATCGGAGTCAGCAGGGCAGAGAGGACGCCTTTGAGAGCGGAGAAGCTGGAGCACGCCTGGGTGCAGTACGACATCAACGACGGAGACCACGGGGAGATCGTCCTGGTGGGCCGTCTTGATGAGTTGGCAGGCTCGCTTAGCGAGGTCCTGTCTGAGCTGCGCGCTGCCTGTCCGAGGAGTGGCATCCAAGTTGCTAAAGGCAAAGCCAAGCACCGCGAGCGTGGGCTGGAGCATATGAGTGCTGATTTAGACGGCATGCTCGGCCGCGTTGGAATCACAGTCGAGAAACAACTCCTGCTCTTAACGCTCGTGATGGTGGAAGTGGGCCAGCCTCAGGTCACGGCCAAGGCGGTGCTCGTCGTGCTGGGCCGCTGGGTGCACATCGCGGAGGTCTGCGTGCCGTTCATGGGGTTCCTGAACGAGTGGTGGGCTGCTGGGCAGCGGGAGAATCCGCAAGCTGTGGCCTCAGACATGTGCGGCAAGCTCCTGGTCTTCTGCATGGCCGCCACACGGGGTCTCACCGACTTGAGAGCCAAGATCGACTCGGGGAAGATTGCAACGGATGCGAGCGAGCAGGCGGGCGGCAGCTGCTACTCCGCTGGCCTCACCGCTCGGGGTGAGCGGGCAGCCACAGGCAAGGGAGGGCAGTGCGAGGAGGCCATGCACGTCCTCTTCGCCGCGCCGCAAACGATTCGGAGGCGGCCGCACGTCGTCCTGATGGAGTTGCTCGCCGAGCCAGCCGCTGCTGCCGTGGGCGCTCATCGCCTGCCCACGAGCGTGGCCGCCCACCTCTACTCGGAGATAGAGCCGGGCGCGCGGCGTCTGGCACGGCGGCGCTGGCCCGGCGTCATTGAGCGGGAGAACGTCGAGACCTTGGACCTTGAGCGACTCACCCGCATGATTGAGGGGTTCAGGCGCTATGCCGACTGGGTCTTCGTTACCATGGGGCGGCCGGACCAGGATCTCTCTACCCTCAACGTGGTGGGCCAGGGCCTAGAAGGAGGCAGGTGCCAGCTGTTCTGGACGGTCCCTGCCCTCGACGAAGCCTCCGAGCATGTGGTCGGCAAGCACGTCGGTTGGGTCGTCAAGAATGTGCACAGCCTGGGCGGTGAAGCGCTGGGCCAGTTCTCGCAGGCGGTGGGCGTCACGCCGCTGATGTTAGAAGCGAAGGACTTCACCAAGGGCTACAGGCTTGGTCTCCGCTGGTGTTCCTGGCCCGCCCGCAGTTACCTTCCACATGACACGAGTATCGAGGAGAAGGGCAAGAGCACTTGTCAGAGCAGCAACGATGAGGTCATCGTGGTGTGCAACGCTGCTGATCTCTGGCCGCTGCCTGGGCAGAGGCTGGACGACCCTGAGGTGGACTGCCCTACTTCGCCAGGCCAGTACCGCGCCAGCACCCGCTGCTGTGGCCTGATCGCCTGGAACGCGCAAGTGCCGTAGCGCAGGCGTGCGGGGCAAAGGATCGGCACCGCTGTCAGGTCAACAACTACGAGGACACGGTGCTGCTGTGGAGTGCCGATCGAGCGCAAGGTAGGTTTCCTGACGCAGAGGAGCGAGGTGTGCCGATGGGGGTTGATCGGCGCTATCTTCGAGCAGCAGTCAAGGGCAGCGCCCCGTTGGCGGGGAGAGACATCATCATGGAATGCCTCAATGATAATGCTCTCTGAGGCCAGTGCGCCATGGTCTTTCTCGGCAGTTGGCTGGCACTAATTGGAGCTTTGCCCATACCAGTTCTCGGCGAGCAGTGTTTGCAAGTCGGCGAGCGGGAGCCTAGCTGGTGCATCGATGGCGTTCTCAAGACTCTTGGCTACAGCCCCGCTATCCCCGAGCGAAGCCTCATCTTCGATTTCATGCGCATAACGGGTAAGGGCAGCACGGACGTCAGGCTTGACTGCGGGGCCCCCTTGCCGTGCTCGGGCGTCGGCATGGTCGGCTTTGCGAACCATGCTGTGGACTTGGTGCATAGCCAAGAGTTCAAGTGGCAGCGACCTGCTCACATGTCCGAGTCGGGGCTAAAGACCGCGGGCACTGAAGCCAGGTGGCGCTGCCAGACGTTGCAAAGCGCAGCTGCCACTACTTGCACTCGCTCGATGCTCAAGCGGAGGCAGCAGTCTGCACAAAGTTCACGTCGAGCGCCTGGCAGCTGCAGCCAGGGATCAGGCGCCTCGAGAGGCGGGCGCTCGCGGCCAGCTGCTACCCGATGCACGGCTGCTGCTACACAGACGACTTGTACGCGGACGGCCCTGCGCGCTGGACAGGCGCGAGCTAAGGCCTGGGCAGAGGTCAACCGCCCGCAGCAGCTCCCCTGCGAGCCCTGGCAGTCACTCCTCCCGCGCAGAAGCGCTGCCAGAGCGGTAGACGGCGTCTTTGACTAGTGGTTGGCGTGGAAGCGTGGACGCTTTCTGCAGTGCAAACAACGTGGGCCTGGTTGACTACGTGGAATGGCGCTGGGCCGCAGAGGGGTCCCTGTTCGACGTGAACTGGGCCATGGCAGGCATGCGCCGCCACTCTCCCTTTCTCCGCGGTCAGCCACGGGAGAACTGGCGGGTGGCTCGCACGGTGCAACGTGCTGGGCCAGCAGGGCGTGGCTCCCAAGCGCACCGCTCATCGCGCTGGTGTGCTCCAGCGGCTTTCTCATGCTGGGTTCCCAGCCGTCGCCAAGATCCTGCTTGCAGCCTATGACCCGTACCTCAGGCAGGGGAATCATGGCGCTGCGATGCCAACATCACTATTTAGAGAGTTCAAGTTCAGCTATGATCAGGCTGCGCGACACCAAACGGGAGCAGAAGGCTCGTCAGGGTGCGCCCGCAGGAGCAGTGGCGCTGCAGCTGAAGGCACGGGAGCTGGCAGAGACCGCCAGCCAGCGGGCCAGCCAGCCATTTGGCGCACGCCCGCTGCTTTCCAGCGCTTGTTCGCGAGATCTGCTCGTGCCTCCAGCTGGAGGACCAAGGAATCGTCCTCTACAGCTGGAGGAGGGAAGTACCAATCTGCTTTCCGCTCGCACGATGCATGGGAGCTGCGCTGCTGCGCGGGCGTTGGGCCAGCGTAGGCAGTGCGCCTGTCGTCCAGGACGCCGTCGCCGCAACGACGACGCTCGCGCTGCTCCCAGCCTGCGCGCCAGTGCCCGCGCCTGGCAAGCCGAGCGAGGTAAACACACCGCTCGTTGCTGCCCTCCCATGTCGCCCCCCTCATTTACCTTTTGTAGTCATGGGGGTCGAGGCACGAGTTTTGTGACAAGTCTCGGGCATCGGTGGTGGAGTTCGCTGCACAGCCAGTTACGGGTCCGTGGAGCCAGAACCTCGCCCCCGACAGGCTCTCCCAGGGGGGGGCGGCCTTGTGCCTCCCGGGGGCCCAGAGAGCTCGGGAAACCAAACGCCCGCTGGAGCCCCCCCCTGGCGCTCAAGACGACATCGCGGAGGACGAACCGGGCTCGCCCGCCAGCCCAGGGGCTGTCTTGACCATGGCTTTCACTGGACCTAGCAGAACCAGCGCATCCGGGCCCGAGGAAGGGCCCCCAGGCAGCCCGAGGAAGAATCGCGGGAGTCCTTGGAGCGCTTTCTGGGCCGGGCCCGACATGGAGAAATGCCACCCCGCCGACTTGCCGCAATTAGCTGAAGAGACATTGCGACCAGAGGCCCCTTGCACCAGGAGCCGCGACACCGGCAGAAGGTCACGTAGCCGGAGCCTGCGCCCGCAGAGCGAACGAGCCAGAGGGGAACCCGCGGCCCGAAAGGGGAAAGGTAAGAAGGGCAAAGATAAGGAAGGCACAGGAGGCCCCGAGGATGGGGGGAGGAGCACGCCCCCAGAGTTCCCTGGCGCTTCGGCAAGGGGAAGCCGCATCTGATGCGCGTGAAGGACCGGCACTGCCCGACTTGCTCAGCAAGCACAAGCATTGCCTCAATTGCGACCCGGACAAGGGGGGCACCGCGCTACCGTTCCCAGAATCTTCGGGAGACGAGAGGGGACTGTTGCCCCCCAGCCCGCGCCGCAGATCGCCCGGCAGCCGCAGCTCCACGTCGGCGCGCCGCGCACGAGGGGGCACGCGGGGAGGGGCCGAGGCGGGGGCGCACGCATCGGGGCTGGCACCCGGAAAATCAGCGGGGGCCCCGCCACCAGGCAGCGCGTTTATGATTCGGCATTCAGCCGCTGGGCGAAAAGGAAGCCCAGGCGGCGCGCGGCGGCCCATGGGCGCAGGAGTTGATACGCTCGGCGCCGGGGGGTCCCTGGCCTTGCGAGACCATGTGAGACGCACGGATGTGCTCGGCGCGGAGGGCTTCCTGGCACTTTGAGACCTTCTGAGACGCGCGCATGTGCTCGGTGCCGAGGTTTCGTGGCACTCCGGGACCTTGTCCATCGCGCGGATGCGCTCGTCGCCGAGAGTTTCGTGGCAATGAGACCATGTGGGACGCGCGCATGTTCTCGGCGCCGAGGGTTTCGAGGACCTTGTCAGGACCCTGTGAGACGCGCGCATGTGCTCGACGCCGAAGGTTTCTTGACACTTCGGGATCTTGTGAAGAGCGCGGATGCGCTCGGCGCCGAGGGTGTCGTGGCACTGAAACCATGTGAGACGCACGCATGTGTTCGGCGACGAGGGTTTCGTGGCACTGTGAGACCTTTTGAGACAGTTTGAGACCGCTTGAGACCACCATGGAGACCCGCCCGGTGTCTAAATTCGTATCATGAATCAAGATTCTGGAATCCAGCAACCCTTACCCCTTGTAATATTCGGTTAGGGGTAGGACAGTTTCAAAGCGGTTCGAGCGCGGAGGGCCGCCGCCCAGGCGCGATCCAGGCGCCGCAAAATTTTAGCACGGTTCTTGGCCCACGTCGAGTCGGCGTGCGTGCACAGCGCGATGAGACTGAATGGGGATTGTTTGTGATCAGATTCGTGTGCACATACATCCACTTGCAAAGTGCGACGCTATGCTTCGAACTTTTGCTCGCTGACTAAAAAGCCCGCTCAATGTTTCTTTCAGGGGTAGTACATTCAGTTTGGACCACTACTTGCCTCCACGCCAAGACCATTTCAGTATGTCGTGTCTGCGTTCTTTCACCGAATGCAGTTGATAGCAATACATGCCCATGCGGGTCAGGGTTGCTTATTGTGAGGCCAGTCCCCAGCTTCCGTCCAACAGCACATTGAAATATTACGCTTGCAACACAGAGTTTCATTTATAGGGCACACCAACACCGAGATCCCCGCGAACGGTTTTGCCTTTGCCTGGAGCTCGGCTGTACCAGTGGATACCGCATTCACCCGGTAGGTCGGTACCGCAAAAATGCCCGAAGTAGTAATGATTTGTTTGAATGTTAAATTACCCCGGAAGGACACACCTGCAATCCATGGATGCTCTATGTTAGTACACTGTGCAGATGCCCCTGACTCAGGCGGGCGCGCGTCGGCAGCCAAGTCGGTCCATGATGAGCGTTCCGCCCACCCTTGGGCTGTGCACCATTGGCCAGTTCGTGCACCAGCCAGTAGGCGCGTTGGAACTGCAGGTGATCCCGCGTGGGCAGCCCTGATGTGATATGGCGTAGTTCGGCCAAGTGTGGGGAGCTTCGTGACCAGAGTTTGAAGCACATCTGCCCAACTAGCCTAGTAGGATGTCGTTGCTGTTTTTGCAACACTGAGCAATCCCATACCCCCAAATCACACAACGAATTGAGATTGTTGCACCCAGAGGTCGCACTGTATCCCATGTGTGCTTGCGTTCCAAGTATCGGAATCCGGAGGCGAAAACAAGTGTTTGAACATTATTTGGATGGAAATGCCGTAGACTTATGTATGCCAGGGGTTGCATTTTCTCTGGCGGGAGTGTCCGAAGGAGATGGCATAGCTGGGGATACCGCATGGCAGTCAAGTAGAAGGCACTCCGCTGGCACCGAAATGGATTCTGCAATGGATTCAAGTAGTTGCGCCTTCTTGGTAGCCAACGTAACCCCAAGTTGACGGATACGGTCTTCAATGCCAAATGGCGACCCCAGGACATTCAATGTCGAGGTCATCCGATACGGCATCACAGATTCACGCCTTCGGTGCAAGTTCTGCCAGATCATTGGGCACGGCATTGCCAAATTGCACTGAATAGCCAGTGTAACCACCTAGACGTCGATGTACATCACACAACGCTTCGAAAACCGTACATATCACATTCCAGCCACAAGTAGTCATATATAAGACGTTTCGCGTAACCCCACCAGTCCATCCAGAAACGATGCCCAGACGAGTTGGTTGATCAGGGATGTGCAGGAGCGCGCAGTGAAATACAGGGCTGTGTAAGACCTCTTACCCCAAGAGGGGGAGGATGTAGGAGGAATAAGAGAAGAGGAGGAGGAGGAGGAGGAGGAGGAGGAGAAGATGGAGGAGGGAGAGGGGGAGGAGGGAGGAGGAAGGAGGAGGAACAGGCGGCTGAGCAAGAGGAGGAGGAGGAGGAGGAGTAGGAGGAGGAGGAGGAGGCGGAGGGCGAGCAGAAAGGCCAGAGGCCTCTTGGATGCATCTCGGAATCTCGTCGGATAGCTTTCGGGAGCTTCTTGGGGTCCTCTTGGGGCGTCTTGGGGTCGCTTTGCCGTCCTTGCGTCCTCTAGGGGCGTATTGGGTGCTGCCGGGGGGCCTCTTGGAGCCTCTTGGGGGCCTCTTGGGGGCATCATGGGGGCTCTTCGAGTGCCTCTTGGAGCCTCGCGGGCACTTCTTGGGGCCGTCTTGGGGCACCCTTGGAAGCCGTGGGGGGCATTTTAGGGCCATCCTGGAGGAGATCGATCAAAGGAGGGGCCGCACGATGATGATGATGTGGCTGGTCGCGAAACGCCCCTTCCAGGTCCAGGGTGAGGGGGTAGGGGGAGGGGACAACACACTCGCAAGCTGTCTCGTTCACTCCCACCCGCCCTCCCAACAAGTAAGTAGCACCCGAGCCTCAGCATGGTCAGCGGTCGTCTATGCATGGGCCGCTATCGGAAACGAATACACCCCATATGCGCGACGCTGGGGCGAGGTGCGCAACGCGTACCAAGCGCTTCAGGTGCGCCAGGCACCCCTGGGGCCCAAGCGTGCCAAGCTCGCGCGCCAGATTCGCCACGTGGTCCCCGTCCAACCGCGCCAGGTGCGCCACGTCCGGGGCATGCACAGGGTGTGCCAGGTGCGCCCGCGCACGTGACAGCACACGTCGGAAAACATGTCGTCCCCCGCCATCCTCGGTTGAAACCAATGCACCATCGCGGCGGGGAGGCTATTCTTTCTGGCGGGATTACACACAGCAGGCAATAGTATGCCAGCACGCCCGCGGCCCACGTCAAACACCCAAGGACAGTGATCGCGGGGCTGCCGCGTGATCCAGATTCAGTGTTGAAGTGCATGTTGTATTGTTTTTTGATAGGGGTGGTGGCCTTGCGCAAGACAAGCAATATGAGGGCACCCCCGCCGCCTCGGCCCAAAAACAATACAAAGTGCTCGCTGTATGCCCCAGATTTTGCCACAAAGTGTGCTTCGTATTGTTTTTTAAAGGCGATGCGGGGGGGGGGTCATTTGTCCTGGTTGGCTGCTGGTCGCCTGGGGGAGGGGGTGTTTATCAATCAGGAACATTGGGAAGCTTCTCTTCGAAGGGGAAGAAGGGGGTTGGAAGAGGAAATTACCTAAACCACTCATGCCCTAAAGGGCTGGTGGGGTTTGTGTCGGGCGCTCCATAACCCGTTGCTCAAACCTTGCCGGAACGTTTGCAGGACCATTGCAATTTCAGCCCCAACACCACCAGTTGCGTTAGGTTGAAAGTATTGGGTTGTTGTGTGAGTGGGCATGCAGGGTGTTCAGGACGTAGAGAGTGATACCAGAGTTGAGTTAACGTGGCTTCCGAGCTTGCAGCCACGCCTGGGGATGTGAGCGTCCAAGCAGCATGGCTCAGTTCCCTATGTTCCAAAGGCGTCATGCTTGTAGCATGCAGCCAGTCTTCAGTTCCCGCATGTCGTGGTGTGCGTACATTTAGCTAGGCCCGGCCCGCTTTTGTCGTGCGTATTGGTACCGAGAAGATTGTTGCAAAATGTTACATTCACCGTTGTCGAATTTGGCGATTCGTTCTTTTAGTTTTCTCATTCTTGCTTCGCCTCCGTGCGACGCATGGTGCAGCAACATCCCGGGGAACAAGATTAACAACGACCAAGCCAAAATACGCTTCGCATCGGAAATACGGCCCTCACCCCAAGCAAGTGTAGTGGCGTGCGCCATCGTCAGGCACTGTGTCAAATTATCCTGACGGCCGTTTCGGATGCAACGCGGCACAGACTTCAACGTACGGGTTCGGATATCGATTTCTTTCATCATGTCAATGTTTTCCGATTGCTCCCAACCCTTCGGAAGTCGTTGTACACTTGCGAGGGTACGCAGGTGTGGGCGGAAGGCGATGGGTCCCAGGGCGTCGGGCAGCGCAAGCAGAGCGGCCGCGTGTGCACGATGTATGCACACCTGATCATACATTTTGGCGTGAGCAAGAAATGCCGGGAATGCGGGGTACAGCACACGCGAGTTACAACTTTGCGAGTGCCGCACATCTGCAAATTCGTCTCTCCAATGGGGTTCTGAACCTCTGGTTGAAGCGTCTTGTCAATGATGATGTCGTCGATGGCGATGCTGTCAGACTGTAACCACTCGATCCATCCACTTTTGCCTTGACTTCCATACTCCCGAGAAGAACGGCACACATCAAAACGAATGTCTTCCATTGTTTGCGCAAGGATGTCAAATGGGATGCCGAGTTTGTCCGCGATTTGGCGCGTCCACAGTGTGAGGTCTGAGGTCTAGCATCGGATTGCCCCCCGGTTTTACCTAGATCAGTGGGAGCCAAAATTGTGACCACGAGTGAGACGAACCAATGGCGCGCATGTCCACAGTCGACGTGCCAATTGGTGCATGACCCAACGTTTGTAATTGATTTACATTATGCTTCGGATTACCTGGGCAAGCGCGCCATTACCAGAGTCTTGCAACACGAAATGCGCAACGTCCATATCGACATCCGTTGGTGCAAGTGGGGTTCGGACAGGAGGTTCGTAGTCGGAACGCCCAGGAGATAGGGGCTGCATTGTGCCAACAGATGAACTACATGTATTTCTTACAACGGCGGACTACATGGCATGCTTGATATCTGCACCAAAGCTACAGCTGATCATGGGAGCGCTCTCGCATTGTACCCAGCATGCAAGTGAAGAAAAGAAGTGGGAGGATCGAAGGGGTCCGGCGTCGGAATCATACGAGGTAAGATCGGAAATAGAATGTTTGCCAAATTCGGTAACGAAGTCAAATTTTTGGTCGGAGTTGGACTCGGAAGTGAATTGGCACCCGGTGTTTGCAGTGCAGACTGCATCTTCCCAGGCCGCCAGGGGACAAAACGAAGTTCCACCAACGGCGGGAATATGTCGAAGAAAAGAATGAGTTGGAGTCGCTTGTAGACTGAGGATTCGTGCAATCGGGCCCCCATGTTTTTTGAATTAACCCGAGTGGCGGCAGAGCGGCAAGAGTTGAGCTTTGGTCGGGCCGTGAACGCAGGGCTTCCCCAATGCGTAGTCCAGACGGCTGCCGTTCTTTATAGGACAAATACTTCTTGGAAAGTGATACAATAGTACACTGAGAGTTGGCACTACTGATCATCCTTTTCCAAATGCGCACGATCGGGCCGCGTACCGTGCTATTGCCGAAATGAGGGTACGGTCTTACGCACACGCGCAATGCGCAAGTAATTCTGTCAGGTGCCATACCGCAGAAAAGCACCACCACCGTTCACATCGTGACGATGATGGGATCCATAACGTAGCGGCATCGATTCCGGCATAGACTTCCCGCTCTCATTATTTATCGTCGGGTGGTGTGTTCCATCGGGGTGGCAATTTAAGCAAAATGGGGCAACGGTTGGGTCGGTCTGAGGAGGTGGTGGATCATTATGCGGCTGACTCTGGAGCAGTATTTGACATGATTGCGGACCTGTATACGCTAGACCGTATTCCATAGCAGTATACAACAACTTCTGGATAAGTATACTACACTTCCCAGATCTAAATATTCAATTGTTTTGTCCGTATACAGTACATTCAGGATTTGCATATAGCACTGCAATTCTTTTATTTGTTGTTCACCGTTTCGACCAAATACTACCACATGGGATCCCAAAATTGTTTTTACGATTCAGATGAGATCCCCATTGTTCTGAGATTGTGAGTGCTATCCCGTGTGTTTTGGAGTGTTCCGCGCCTCCCTCAAGCTTTCCCAGCAGCCTCGTAATCGCGAGAAGTGTAATGAGAAATCGTACTGAACCGTTCCGGCCCCGAGCGCCTTGCACAAAGGGAATTCAAACGCAATCGCGAGAAAGTTAATCCGAATTCTGCATCGAACCCACACGGAGTGGGCGTAGCAGTGGGAAATTGAAGTTGAAGTTTTATTTCGACCCGTATTGTCCTTGAGCGCCCCACACACAGAAACAGCAAAGAGGCAACAATCAGAAATTGTGTTTCAAATTGCACCGGCCTTGAGCGCCCTACACGTAAAGGCGCAAACGCAGAAAGTCACACGGACGGGGCAAATGCGCATTCGCATAACATTGAATTCAAAATGTCGTTTCCAGTCGCATTGGCCTCGAATGTCCCACCTAGATGCAACAAAGGCGCAACAGCGAGAAACCGAATTAAAGATTGATTTCGAATCGTACCAGCCCCGAACGCCCCACATGGAGCAAGCAAAGGCGCAACCGCAAGAAATTCAATCAAAATGTTTGTACCAGCCCGACTGTTTCTCACGGGTAGAGCGCGGGCGCCACCGCGAGAAATGCAAGTAAATACGTTGCATCGGACCGTACCGATTTTGAGTGCCCAGTCGGGGAAGCAACAGCGCAATTGCTAAATTCAAAGATAAGGTCAATTTCAAACCGTGCTGTCAAACAACGGCTCACGAGCTGGAAAGAGCTCGGGGCTACCCTGCGCTGCCAGCTTCCATTCTTGAAGTTTCTTAGCCTGGTATCCAGGGAGAATCTTCGATCACAGGGAAGCTCTACAAGTCAACGAGCCGCACGCCTGGGGTCTGAACTCCCAGTACATTTTCCCACACGTCCCCCAACCGTTTGCAAGCTCTTGTCTCAAGCTTGCAAGCTGCACAGGTTTCTTCCTACATATATGTATATAATGAAAAACAAGAGAGAAAAAATACTCCGACGGAAGAACCCCACATAAGAATCCTCTGGGCGAATCTGGAAAAAGCCATCACCGTCGTCCTCGTGGTTGGTGAGGCGTCCTGGCTGTCTCTTCTGCGTATATTTCCTCTCGCCTTGGCGCGGGCCCCCCTTCCACTCCTTACGTTGTCCCCATCCTCGCCCCCCTGTTTGTTCCGCGCCCCGCCACCTCCTCCCCTTCCTGTTGCATGAGCGCGCATGTCGATGTTCCTCGGCGCCGTCGCCGCCACGGCCAGCACAGGCGCGTTCTCTACTGGTCACGTCGCGCAGCCGTTGGGACAACCCCGCGGGCCAGGCTGTCGGGACAACCCCGCGAGCCGCTGGCGCGCAAGACCAAGCCGTTGGGACAACCCCGCGGGCTTCGAGCGAGGCGCAGCCGCGCTCAGGCGGAAGGCAGCACGAAGCCCAGCTCTGCCGCGAGCTGCTTCGCCTCCGCCCTGGACAAAACCGCTCTCTTGTCGAACTCCAGGAGCGCCTTCCGCAGGGACGCCGGCGGCCCGCACTCCAGGAACTCTCGCGGCGGCGGCCGCAGGATCAGCATGTTCCGCATGCACGTGGCGCGGGAGAACATGACGTAGAGGTGCAGCCACCACTGCTCGTCCGACATGCCCGTGCGGCCAGCGTCCTCGTCTCTCGCGCAGTCGATGGTGACGCCCTTGCGCAGCGTCTGGCCCTGCGACAGCGTGGAGGTCAGGTAGGACGCGTGCGTCAGGGTGAACCCCGAGCGGCGCACGCTGTGCGCCCCCGAGCTCTGCCATGTGAACTCCCTTTCGCTGGGCCTGAACATCAGCAAGCTCCGCGCCCGCGCCTCGGCCTGGCCGTCGTCGTCGGCGCCTTCGGCGCCCTGTCGCAGCACCTCGGCGACCTCCTGGTAGATCGGAGACTCCTTGAAGCCGTGCACCTGCAGCCAGATTCCTGACCCGCTCGGATTACCAACATGATTTGCGGGCCCCATAGGGAGGGGGCTCCCGCCTCAGACTTCCTCGCAGTTCACTCACAGACGAGGCTCCCGCTTGAGACTTCCTCCATATTCAGGCTTGAGGAGCCCAAAATTGACGACAGTTACAGGATTCCGATGACCCGCTCGGATTACCAACATGATCTGCGGGCCCCATAGGGAGGGGGTTCCCGCCTGAGACTTCCTCCAAATTCAGGCTTGACGAGCCCAAAAGTGACGACAGCTACAGGTTTCCGATGACCCGCTCGGATTACCAACATGATATGCGGGCCCCATAGGGAGGGGGTTCCCGCCTGAGCCTTCCTCAGAATTCACTCACAGACGAGGCTCCCGCCTGAGACTTCCTCCAAATTCAGGCTTGAGGAGCCCAAAAGTGACGACAGTTACAGGTTTCCGATGACCCGCTCGGATTACCAACATGATCTGCGGGCCCCATAGGGAGGGAGCTCCCGCCTGAGACTTCCTCCCAATTCACTCACAGACGAGGCTCCCGCCTGAGACTTCCTCCATTTTCAGGCTTGACGAGCCCAAAAGTGACGACAGTTACAGGTTCCGATGACCCGCTCGGATTACCAACATGATCTGCGGGCCCCATAGGGAGGGGGCTCCCGCCTGAGACTTCCTCACAATTTACTCAACGATGATGAGGATGAGGATGATGAGTGGTGGTGAAGATGAGTGGTGAAGAGGATGATGATTGATTGTGAGTGGTGGTGGCGATGATGATGTTTGAATGAGGATGATGCCGATGCCGATGATGATGATGATGATGTTCGTGAGCGTGTGAGAGAGTGCGAGTGGTGATGATGATGAGTATGTGAGTGACTAAGCATGTGAGAGAGCATCATCGATGATGCTGATGAGGTTGATGATGAGAGAGTGTGAGTGAGTGTGAGTGGGTGCGTGTGTGTGTTCCTGTTCCTGCGCGGGGTGTCCAGAGAAAACAAGAACCCCACTTTGGATGTGGGGAATGAAAGAAGAAGAAATAGAGAGAGAGAGAAAAGGGTTGTTTTGTTTTTCTTCTTTTTATATATATATATATATAATATATATATATATATAACAAAAAAAAAAACAACAACAAAAAAAAAACAAAAAAAAAAAAAAAAAAAAAAAAATGAGAAAAAAAAGGGCCCAACCATATGCAGTTGTGAATACCGCAATTGTGAATACCATCTTCGCTCGCGCTCCCTATGTGGCCACGGCTTCCCGCCGGAGCCCGACATGCTCAGGGACACGTTCGTGGCCGTCTTCGCGGGCGCCGACGACGACAAGGACGGCGTCCCTCTCACCGAGGAGCAGAAGCAGGAAAGGGCCTTGAGAGCCATGAGGGAGGAGGTGGCGTTGCACGTCGACAAGGCGGAGTACGACGCCCAGGCGCGGTTGTTGAAGCAGCACAACTATGGGGCCACGATCCTCGTGAGGGGTGTGCCGAAATGGCCCGGGGCCGCCATGCGAACCCTGCCACTGCCGCCTTCGGTGGAGCCCCAGTGGGGCCACGGTCCTCGTGAGGGGTGTGCCGAAATGGCCCGGGGCCGCCATGCGAACCCTGCCACTGCCGCCTTCGGTGGAGCCCCAGTGGGGCCACGGTCCTCGTGAGGGGTGTGCCGAAATGGCCCGAGGCCGCCATGCGAACCCTGCCACTGGGGCCTTCGGTGGAGCTCCCTATGGGGCCACGATCCTCGTGAGGGGTGTGCCGAAATGGCCCGAGGCCGCCATGCGAACCCTGCCACTGGCGCCTTCGGTGGAGCTCCCTCTGGGGCCACGATCCTCGTGAGGGGTGTGCCGAAATGGCCCGAGGCCGCCATGCGAACCCTGCCGCTGGCGCCTTCAGTGGAGCTCCCTATGGGGCCACGATCCTCGCCGAGGCCGCCATGCGAACCGCGACGCTGGGGGCCTTCGGTGGAGCTCCCTACGGGGCCACGATCCTCGAGAGTGGTGCGCCGAAATTGCCCGAGGCCGCCATCCGAACCTTGCCACTGGGGGCAGTCGGCGGAGCTCCCGATGGGGCCACGGTCCTCGTGAGGGGTGCGCCGAAATGGCCCGAGACCGCCATGCGAACCCTGCCACTGGGGCCTTCGGTGGAGCTCCCTATGTGGCCACGATCCTCGTGAGGGGTGTGCCGAAATGGCCCGAGGCCGCCACGCGAATCCTGCCACTGGCGCGTTCGGTGGAGCTCCCTTATGGGTCCACGATCGTCGTGAGGGGTGTCCCGAAGTGGCCCGAGGCCGCCATGCGAACCTTGCCACTGGCGCTTTCGGCGGAGCTCCCTATGGGGCCACGATCCTCGCGAGGGGTGTGCCGACATGGCCCGAGGCCGCCATGCGAACCTTGCCACTGGCGCCTTCGGTGGAGCTCCCCTATGGGTCCACGATCGTCGTGAGGGGCGTGCCGAAATGGCCCGAGGCCCCCATGCGAACCCTGCCGCTGGCGCCTTCAGTGGAGCTCCCTATGGGGCCACGATCCTCGTGAGGGGTGTGCCGAAATGGCCCGAGGCCGCCATGCGAACCCTGCCACTGGGGCCTTCGGTGGAGCTCCCTATGGGGCTACGAAACGCGGCGCTGGGTGGGTGAAACGCAAGGAAGGGGGAGGGGGGAGGGGGCAGCGGGAGACGCGGGGCGCTGTCTCTTCAAAACGAGGACCCAACACCACAGGATGGTTGGGAAAAACAGAAAATAACGCTCGATAAGGGGACTTCAAGATGCGATAACATGTCAGTACCTAGCGACGAGTGGCTGTGCTCCGCACCAATTGCATCGCGTGCGCTCGGATCGACAAGTCGGTAGGCGCAGCAAGCAGACTATGCCGGCCCTGGCTGGAAACTGCCCAGGCCGTCCTGAAAATTGAGGTTGCCTCCCAGACAGGGCACCATAGAGAAGAGGAAAAATAAAAAGTCTTCCAGACGAACCTTCGAAGGTCCGAACCGATTTCTTGGATCGGCGCTGACCACTCTGGCGGCGCCTGCGGCACCGCCCCCGGCGCGCCCCGCGCGCCAGAGAGGGCGCGCCCATCGTCAATGCGAGATCTCCGCGCGGAGATCCGAGATTCTAAAAAAAAGAAGAAGAAAAAATAATTAAAAACAAAAAATGCAAGCTCCACAGGTCAAGTTGCGCTAGCTCCCACCCGCATACTTATCAAGGTCCCCGCAAGCGTTTCCAACAGGTGAGTCACGCGCTATAATATTACGGCAGGTCCTCTCCACGGCCCCCGGTTAGGTACCCACGCAGCGCCTCTTGTGAGCCAGCAGAGTGCGCAGGCCGTCTCTAAGCGCGCTGCAATACGTCTGCCCGGAAGTCCCCCATCTTCTGGAAGTTCCTTCCAGCAGCGGCTTGGGCTCTTACGAGAGATTTTTTCTACGTTTTCGTGGGGCCCCGCTATCCAGGTGTTTCCCGGATTGTTGTTAGGAGGTAAGAGCGTTGCCGATTTAGATGCCAGCAGCCCAGTTGGTCCGGCAGCGTTTGTTCCAGCGCCGGATCAGCTTGGCCCGAATTTGCAGAGGTTCGCAAGAACGCTTTCTTTTTCGTTCCCAGTCCGCGCGCTGGAAGACTTCCGCTGTAGTATCGAAGTACATCGTAGAGCTCTTCGGCATCGATGAGCTAGAGGAATTCTGGCGCGGGGTGGAGCTAGTTGGCCCACCCGGCCCGGGCGGACCATGCAAAGACTTGGCGTCGGTTTCTCCTAGATTCTGAGAGATTTGACAAAAACGGTTTTCGAAAACCGTTATTTTTCGCACCTGGAGTGGATTATGACGCGTCTGCTTGTCAAATTCTCAGGCCCGTAGCTGCAGTATTACAATCAAAACACTTGGCGGAACCGACGTCGATTGAAACCCGAAAATAAATGTTGAGATTTTTCAAGCTGACATTCGAGAACACTCTTTCTACGTTATCGTGGCACTGATTTGGTGTCTTGAGAGCCGGCCCCCAGTTGGCCCACCCGGCCCGGGCGGACAACGTGTGAAGTTTGGGTCGGTTTGGCGAATATTGTGAGAGATTTGACCATTCATTTTGGGAACCCAAATTTTTATTCCCTGCTGTCGATCATGGCGGGTCTCACAGTGAAACCCTCAGGGTTGTAGCTGCACTACAGCTCCCGGATTTCGGAGCAACCGTCGGCCGTCGGGATGCATATTTCTGGATGAAAATGGTTTTGTGAATTAACTCAAGACATGGGGCCGAGATTGGAAAATCGTTTGAAAATCCAGATGTTGTTCCCTGTAGTCCACCATGGCGCGTTTTATAGTGCAATTCTCAGGGCTATAGGTGCAGTATTTCGATCGCAACATTTGGAGCAACCAATGTCGTACACAATTCGGACATAGATTTTCCGAGTTTTCTAGCCGACATTCGAGAACGCTCTCTCCTCGTTATCTGGCACTGATCTTCTATGTTTAGAGCTCTAGAAGGGCCCCAGCGGTAACCACCTGGTTGACGGTTCACCGCCGGCCCCCATACTTCGTAGAGCTATTCGGCATCGATGAGTTAGAGGAGTTCCGGTGCAGGGTGCAGCTAGATGGCCCACCCGGACCAGGCGGACAATGCGGCAATTTGTGGTCGGTTTTTCGAAGAATGTGAGAGATTTGACAATGTGTTTTGAGAACCGGTATTTTTCGCACCTGTAGCGGGTTATGCCGCAATTTGTCTGTCAAATTCTCAGGCCCGTAGCTGCAGTATTACTATCGAAACACTTGGAGCAACTGATCTCGTATAAAGCCAGAAAAATAAATTGTGCTAGTTTTTAAGCTGAGTTCCCAGGAAGCTGTCTTCTCATAATCTCAGCACTCATTCCCGTGCATCGAGCTCTACGAAGGTCCCGGCGGTAACCTGGTTGACGGTTTACCGCCGGCTTCCAGTATTGCGCGGTCTTGGGAAGCTCTGTTCCCCCATTCTGCAAGCATGCTATCTAGCGTCGTGGCATGCGTCCCCACAAAGGTTCCCCGATGTCTTCTTGGAGAGCTAGAAGGGCTTGGGATTGACTCGTAGAGCTTCCCTACGAGCGAAGCGGCGAAGCTAGACAGCAATACCTCGTAGAGCTCTTCGGCATCGATGAGCTAGAGGAAGGTCTCAGGGAAGAAGCCGGATCGATGAGCTAGAGCGCTTCGGCATCGATGAGCTAGAGCTCTTTCCTGGATAGCTCCTTGTAAGCTGAGAAAGGTTTCAGAGAAGAAGCCAGCGTGGTGGCTGGTTGGGCCGGACGCAAACGCTTGCCGGTCAGCGATTCTCGCAGCGAGCCGCCGGATTTTGCAGCGCGTCCCAGAGCGCTTCGCAGCACGTCAAGCTAGCTTCGCAGCGCTTCAGGCAGGCTTCGAAGCGTCGCTGGAAGCGCTTCAAGCGCTTCGCAGCGCTTCAGGCACGCTTCGAAGCGTCGCTGGATGCGTTTCAAGCTCGCTTCGCAGCGCTTCACGCACGTTTAACGGCGTCGCTCCACGCGCGCGCCAGAGTGTTCCAAGCGCACTTTGAGCGCTGCCGCGCACGAAGCGCGCGCGGTTTATTCCCGGAGTGCCCTCTGAGAGCTATAGGGCTTTAGATTAGAAGCCGGACGGTGGTGGTGCCTGCCAGCAGCCCATCTTCGCGGGTCCAGAATCCCCGCAGAAACCTGTGTGAGTTCGCAGCGTGCCTGGCAGCGCTTCAGAAGCGCTTCAGGAGAGCTCCCCAGAGCTCTTCAGTTCATCAGGAAAGCTTTCCGGCGCGAGCGCCTCTTTGCTCTCCGGGTTCGGGACGCTACCAAGTGCGACGCGCGGCCTGAAGGGGGGACCTTCGGGTTTCACGCTCGTTTCTCCATCTGCTCCCTTCCCTCTTCCTCCTCCTTCTCTGCCTCCTTCTTACCTCGCAGAGCTCTTCAGCACCGATGAGCTGAGGAATTTCCCGGAGAGCCCTCTGAGAGCTATAGGGCTTTAGCTTAGAAGCCGGACGGTGGTGGTGCCTGCCAGCAGCCCATCTTCGCCGGTCCACGATCCCCGGAAGGATTTGTAAAACTTCGCAGCGTGTCCGGGAGCGCTTCCGGCACGCGTCCACGCGCGCCTGCACGTGTGCAGGCACGCGTGGAAGCGTCGCTGGCAGCGATTCAGAAGCGTTTCAGGAGAGCTCCCCAGCGCTCTTCAGGAAAGCTTTCCAGAGTATTCAGAGCTTCGCAGGGGAGCTTTCCAGCGCCTCCAGAGCTCCGTCACGCGAGGTTTCCAGCATCCCCACGCACGCTAAACCGCACGCGCGTGCTGCGTTTGTGCGTGTGCCTCTTCTCCCGGAGAGCTCTCTGAGAGCTATAGGGCTTTAGATTCAAAGCCGGACGGTGGTGGTGCCTGCCGGCAGCTCCTCCACGGCGCTCCACGTGCGTCGCAGCGAGTTGCAAAACCTCGCAGCGTGTCCGGGAGCGCTTCCGGCACGCGTCCACGCGTGCCTGCACGCGCGCAGGCACGCGTGGAAGCGTGCCTGGCAGCGCTTCAGGAGAGCTTCCCAGAGCTCGCCAGGAAAGCTTTCCAGTGTGAGTGCCTCTTTGCTCTCCGGGTTTTGGACGCTACCAAGTGCAATCCGGGTTTTTCCCGGAGAGCTTTCTGAGAGCTATAGGGCTTTAGATTAGAAGCCGGATGGTGGTGGTGCTTGCCAGCAGCTCCTCCACGGCGCTCCATGTTCGTCGCAGCGAGTTGTAAAAGTTCGCAGCGTGTCCGGGAGCGCTTCGGGCAGCGCTTCAGAAGCGCTTCAGGATAGCTTCCCAGAGCTCGTCAGGAAAGCTTTCCAGTGCGAGTGCCTCTTTGCTCTCCGGGTTTTGGACGCTACCAAGTAGACGCTACCAATTCTGGCGCAGAGTGGAGCTAGTTGGCCGATCTGGCCAGAACGGACAATGTGGTGACCTGGGGTCAGTATGACTCGTAGAGCTCCCGTCAGAGCGTTAGCGGCGAAGCTAGAAGAGTAATTCCGGCGCGCTGGGGGGGCTAAATTGGGAGCCAGCGGTAAACCGTCAACCTTGGTTACCGCCGGAAACTCGTAGAGCATCCTCGTGCAATGCGGGCGCGGCAATCTCGCATTGCGCGCGCGAGGGCGCGGTCTCATGGAGGAGGGCGTGGAGCAGAAGGAGGAGCGAGGGGAAAGCACCTCTGAAAGAAATAGTAGACCTACCAGACCGAGTTCAGGCGTCTGGACACTTCATCACCATCTCTAAAGAATTAACATAGTACGAATAGTTCTTCGGCCCCAGCGTTGATAGTAGACTGATTTCAGGCCTCTAGATACTTTGAACTAGCGCGCCTGATTAGTTGTTTCCCATTTCTGCGCCGAACAGTTCTGTAGTTCATCTGCAGCTCGAGTTAAGCCACGAAAACCGTCATCATCTCCCAAAAAATTAGCAGCGCACGAATAGTTTTTCAGCCCGAGCGCTGATAGCAGACCTAGATCAGGCATCTAGATACTGCATAATATCGCGCCTGATGATTTGCTCCCCATTGCTGTGCCGAACAGCTCTGTAGCCCATCTGCTACTCGAGTTAAGTCAAGAAAAGGATCAACATCTCGAGAAAATTAGCAGAGTACGAATAGGTGTTCAGCCCCAGCGCTCATAGCGGACCGAGATCAGGCGTCTAGACACTTGAAAATCGCGCGCCGTGCGATTCCCTTCCGATTTCTGTGCTGAACAAGCTCTGTAGTTCATCTGCAGTTCGAGTTAAGTCAAGGAAACCATCACCATCTCCCAAAAAAACAGCAGAGCACGGAAAGTGTTTCAGCTCCAGCGCTGATAGCAGACCGAGTTCAGGCGTCAAGAGACGTCAGACTATCGCTCCTGAAGATTTCCTTCCGATTGATGTGCCAGGGAGTTCTGTAGCTCATCTACAGCTCGAGTTAAGTGAAGAAACTCATCTTTATGTCCCAAAAAATAGAGTACGAATAGCTTCGCGGACCTAGCTCGAGTAGCAGACCGCGTTCAGACTTCTAGATGCTTGAGAAGTACGCGCCTGATCTTTCTGGATCGATTAGGTGTGCATACCAGCTCTGTAGCGCTCGCGAAACTCGAGTTCAGTTGAGAAAGCCGACAGCAATTGTCAAGATGACACAAAAGAGCCGATCCCGCTAGAGTGCTTTTTGGCAGTAATAGCTACCCGATCGACCTGAGATTAAGACGACAAGCGGGAATAAGATCGAATCTGAGGAGAAAAATATTAGAGCTCTAACGACCTGTTGAATTTCGAGGAATCGAATTTAAACAGGTCACAAATTCACACAATTGTCGTCGAATTCTTTTGGCCAACTAGCCCCCCAGCGCGCCAGCGCGCTGGGGGGCTAAATTCCCGGAGAGCTCTCTGAGAGCTATAGGGCTTTGGTTTAGAAGCCGGACGGTGGTGGTGCCTGCCAACAGCCCATCAAAGCCGCTCCAGAATCCCCACAAAGGTTGCGTGGGGTTGCAGCGTGTCCAGGAGCGCTTCCGCCACGCATGGAAGCGTGCCTGGCAGCGCTTCAGGAGAGCCCCCCAGAGCTTTTGAGTTGAGCAGGAAAGTTTTCTGGTGTGAGTGCCTCTTTGCTCTCCGGGTTTTGGACGCTACCAAGTTCCCGGGGGGCTCTCTGAGAGCTATAGGGTTTTAGATTAGAAGCCGGACGGTGGTGGTGCTTGCCAGCAGCCCATCTTCGCCGGTCCAGAATCCCCGCAGCGGGTTGTTTGGGGACGCAGCGCGTCCGGGAGCGCTTCCGGCAGCGTTTTAGATAATAAGCCGGACGGTGGTGGTGCCTGCCAGCAGCCCATTTTCGCCGGTCCAAAACCCCCGCAGCGGGTTGTTTGGGGTCGCAGCGGGTCCGGGGGCGCTTCCGGTAGCGCGTCTGAACCGCTTCAGGGGGGGCCCCCCAGGGCTCTCCAGGAAAGCTTTCCAGCGAGGGTGCGTCTTTGCTCCTCCGGGTACCAAGCTCCCGGAGAGCTCTCTGAGAGCTAGAGAATTAGAGTAGAAGCCGGACGGTGGTGGTGCTTGCCAGCAGCCCATCTTCGCCGGTCCAGCATCCCCGCCAGGACTGCCTATAGCTCTCAGAGAGCTCTCCGGGAACCTGCTTGGGGTCGCAGCGGCTCCGGGGGCGCTCCGGGCATGCGTCCACGCGTGCCTGCACGCGTGCAAGCACGCGTGGAAGCTCGTCAGGAAAGCGATCCAGGGTATACCTCGTAGAGCTCTTCGGCAACGACGAGCTAGAAGAATTCCGGCGCGGGGTGCAGCTAGCACCTGGTGGAGCTCTTCGGCAAGATGAGCTAAGAGGAATACCTCGTAGAGCTTTTTCGGCAAGATGAGCTAAGAGGAATACCTCGTAGAGCTCTTCGGCAAGATGAGCTAAGAGGAGTTCGGGCGCAGGGTGGAGCTAGTACCTCGTAGAGCGCTTCGTCATCGATGAGCTAGAGGAATTCCGGCGCGGGGTGGAGCTAGTTCGTCGATCCGACCAGAAGAGACAAAGTGGTGACCTTTGGTCGGTTTTTCCCGGAGAGCTCTCTGAGAGCTATAAGGTTTTAGATAAGAAGCCGGACGGTGGTGGTGCCTGCCAGCAGCCCATTTTCGCCGCTCCACGATCCCCGGACGGGCTTGTAAAACGTCGCAGCGTGTCCGGGAGCGCTTTCGGCACGCGTCCACGCGTGCCTGCACGCGCGCAGGCACACGTGGAAGCGTGCCAGGCAGCGCTTCAGAAGCGCTTCAGGAGAGCGCCCCAGAGCTCGCAGAAAAGCTTTCCAGAGTATTCAGGGCTTCGCAGGGAGGATGTCCAGCGTCTCCAGGGTCTGTTACGCGGTGTATCCATTGTCTCCACGCATGCTAACCCGCGCGCGTGTGCTGCGTTTGTGTGATCACCTCTTTGTCATCCGGTTTTTCCCAGAGAGCTCTCTGAGAGCTAGAGGGCTTTAGATTAGAAGCCGGACGGTGGTGGTGCCCACCAGGGGCTCCTCCACGGCGGTCCACGATCCTCGCAGCGACTCGCCCGTCCAGGCAGCCCGTCCGGAAGCGCTTCCGGCAAGCGTCCACGCGTGCCTGCCCGCGCGTAGGCACGCGTGGAAGCGTTCCTGGCAGCGCTTCAGAAGCGCTGCACGGGGGCCCCCTTGAGCTCCAGAAGCGCTTCACGAGAGCGTCCGAGGGCCCGCAAGGAAAGCTTTCCGGTGTGTGTTCGCTTTGTTCTCCGGGTTTTTCCCGGAGAGCTCTCTGAGGGCTAGATGGTTTTAGATTCCCGGAGAGCTCTCGGAGAGCTATAGGGCTTAAGATTAGAAGCCGGGCGGTGGTGGTGCCTGCCAGCAGCCCATCTTCGCCGCTCCAGAATCCCCGCAGAGGGTTGTTTGACCCAGCAGCTGGTCCGGGAGCGCTTCCGGCATGCGTCCACGCGCGCCTGCACGCGTGCCGGCGCGCGTGGAAGCGTGCCAGGCAGTGCTTCAGAAGCGCTGAAGGAGAGCTGTCCAGCGCTTGGCAGGCAAACTCTCCGGTGTGAGTTCCTCTTACCTCGTAGAGCTCTTCGGCATCGATGAGCTAGAGGAATTCGGGCGCGCGGTGGAGCTAGTTGGCCTACCCGACCAAAAGAGACAATGTGACAATTTCGGGTGGGTTTTGTAAAGATTTGAAAGATATTTGACAATTCATTTTGGAAAGCAGCTTTTTCGCACCTGTAGTGGGTTATGCCGCGTCTGCCAGTGAAATTCTCAGGTCCGTAGGTGTAGTATTATTATTAAAACAATTGGAGGAACCGACTTTGAATGAAAACCGAAAAATCGTAATTTTTCGGGTTTTTTCGCTCTCGCTTCAGAAGCTTTCTTCATGTGTTCGGAGTAGCGCTGTGCGAGAAAAGAGCTCTACGAGGTGCCCGGCGGTAACCTGCTTGACGGTTTACCGCCGGTTCCTAGTTGCTCTCCGGGGTTTGGTCGCTACCTAGTTAGAAGCCGGACAGTGGTGGTGCCCGCCAGCAGCCCATCTCCGCCGGTACCTCGTAGAGCTCTTCGTCATCGATGAGCTAGAGGAATTCAGGCGCGGGGTGGAGCTAGTTGGCCGACCCGACCAGAAGAGACAATGTGACAATTTTGGATCGGTTATGCTAATATTTGAAAGAGATTTCACAATTGATTTAGAGAAAGCAGATTTTTACGCCGAGCATTGGAATATAAATTCGTTCTTTGAGCAGCTCAGCTCTCTAGAGCTATCTCTACTATCGGAAAATTAAGAGCAACCGACATGAAGTTGAGGACCAAAAATGAAAGCCTTACGTTTTTCTAGAAATGTTCCAATTAGCTGTCTGCTTTAAATCTAAGCCCTCTTGCACGTGCAAAGACCTCTACGAGGTTCCCGGCAGTGACCAGGTTGACGGTTCACCGCCGGCGCCAGTCCAGGATCCTCGCAGCGACTCGCCCGTCCCGGCAGCGGGTCCGGAAGAGCTTCTGGCGAGCGTCCACGCGTGCTTGCACCCGTAGAGGCACGCGTGGAAGCGTCCCAGGCAGCGCTTCAGAAGCGCCGCAGGGGGGCCCCCCAGAGCTCCTGAAGCGCTTCACGAGAGCGTCCGAGAGCTCGCCAGAAAAGCTTTCCGGTGTGTGTTCTCTTTGCTCTCTGGTTCTGGACGCTACCAAGTAACTCGTAGACCTCTTCGGCATCGATAAGCTAGAGGAATTCCGGCGCGGGCTGGAGCTTGCACCTCGCAAAGTTCTTCGGCAAGATGAGCTAGAGGAATTCTGGCGCGGGGTGGAGCTAGTACCTCGCGGAGCTCTTTGGCATCGATGAGCTCGAGGAAGTTGGCCGACCCGACCAGCAGAGACCATTTTCCCGGAGAGCTCGCTGAGAGCTATAGGGTTGCAGATTAGAAGCCGGACGGTGGTGGTGCCTGCCAGGGGCTCCTCCACGGCGGTCCACGCCCCCCGCAGCGACTCGCCCGAGGTCGCAGCCCGCCCGGGAGAGCTTCCGGCAAGCGTCCGCGCGCTTGCACGCGCGCAGGCACGCGCGGAAGCGTTCCTGGCAGCGCTTCAGAAGCGCTGCAGGGGAGCCCCCCCGGGCACCAGAAACGCTTCACGAGAGCGTCCGAGGGCTTCCAAGGAAAGCTTTCAAGTGTGTGGTCTCTTGCCTCTCCGGGTTTTGGACGCTACCAAGTACCTCGGAGTCTATCGGCATCGGCGAGCTAGAGAAATTCCGGCGCGGGGTGGAGCTAGTTGGTCGAACAGACGAGAAGAGACAATGTGACAATTGTCGGTCGGTTTTCCTAAGATTTTAAAGATATGCCTCGTAGACCTCTTCGGCATCGATGAGCTAGAGGAATTCCGGCGCCGGGTGGAGTTACTAGATGAAAGATGTACCTCGTAGAGCTCTTCCGCATCGATGAGCTAGAGGAATTCCGGCGCGGAGCTAGTAACTCGCAAAGCTTCTCTTAGCTAGTTGCTGGAAGCTCAAAAGTAATACCCGCTGGAGAGGTAGTAACTCGTAGAGCTGCCCTGAGCTAGTTGCTGGAAGCTTGAGATTCCGGGGCGCTAGAGAGTTAGTTGGCAAGAAAAATCTCGACAAACCTTTTGCTGACTTCTGGTCGGTTGAAAATTTTGTTCTCAAAAGTCCTCAATCCATTTGAGCTCTAGTATTATTTCCCGTCGTATTCGATCTTATTCCCGCTCGCCGTCTTAATCCCAGATCGATCGGTCAATACTACTGCCAAAAAGCATACTGTTCGTATTATTCGAGTAATATTGACAGGTGCTGTCGGTTCTCTGAACATAACTCGAGCTGTAGGACAGCTACAGAGCTGCTACTAACAGAAGCCCATCCAAAATAATGAGGCGGGTTTATCTGTTGCATCTAGAGGTCTGAACTCGGTCTGCTAGTCGAGCTATGTTCACGAACCTATTCGTATTTTTCGAGTCATCTCGACAGGAAACTATCAGGCGCGTTCATCTGTTCGATCTAGAGGTCTGAATTCTGTCTTCTCGAGCTAGGTTCGCGAACCTATTCGTTTTATTCGAGTCATCTTGACAGATGCTGTTGGTTTTCTGTACTTAACTCGAAATGTAGGAGATCCACAGAGCTCGTCGCACATCAATCGGGTCTGATCATCAGGCGCGTGCGTCTGTTGCATCTAGAGCTCTGAACTCAGTCTTGTATTTGAGTCTGCTATCAGCGGAGGCCGAAAAACGATCCGTTCTCTGCCAGTTCTCTGGACATAATATATGGCAAGGAGCTCTACTGTTCCCCCCGGCGGTAAGGAAGGTTCACGGTCTACCGCCGGCGCCCAGCTGGCAAGAAAAATCTCGACGGACCTTTTGGTGATTTTTGGTCGGTTGAAAATTCTGTGCTCGAAAATCCTCAATTCGTTTGAGCTCTAGTATTTCTCCCCGTCACATTCGATCTTATTCCCGCTGACCGTCTCTATCTCAGCTCGATCGGGTAACTTTTACTGCCACAAAGCACACGGGCTGGATCGGCTGTTTCAAGTCATCTTGATACGCGTTGTCGGTATACGTAACTCGAGCTGTAGGGCAGCTACAGAGCTCACACTTACAGAAACCGATCCAGAACTTGGTAGCGTCCAAAACCCGGAGAGCAAAGAGAACACACACCAGGAAGCTTTCCTGGCGAGCCCTCGGACGCTCTCGTGAAGCGCTTCCGGAGCTCTGCGGGGCTCCCCTGCAGCGTCTCTGAAGCGCTGCCAGGAACGCTTCCACGCGTGCCTGCACGTGTGCAGGCACGCGTGGACGCGTGCCGGAAGCGCCTCCGGACCCGCTGCCGGGACGGGCGAGGCGCTGCGGGGATTGTGGAGCAGTGGAGATGGGCTGCTGGCGGGCATCACCACCGTCCGGCTTCTACTCTAAAACCTTTTAGCTTTCAGAGAGCTCTCCGGGAATCATCAGGCAGGTTCGCCCGACAGATCTGACCTCGGTCTGCTGCCCGAGCTAGATCTGCTAAACTGTTCGTACTGGTCATCTTGAGAGAGGTGCTGTCGGCTCTCTGCACTTAACTCGAGCTGTAGGGGGCCAGAGCGCTCGTAATCACAGAAATCCCCGGAGAGCTCTCTGAGAGCTAGAGGGTTTTAGATTAGAAGCCGGGCGGTGGTGGTGCCCGCCAGCAGACCATCTCCGCCGCTCCACGATCCTCGCAGCGCCTCGCCTGACCCGGCAGCTGGTCCGGGAGAGCTTCCGGCAAGCGTCCACGCGTGCAGGCACGCGTGGAAGCGTTCCTGGCAGCGCTTCAGAGACGCTGCAGGGGAGCCCCCAGAGCCCCAGAAGAGCTTCACGAGAGCTTCCGTGGGCTTGCCAGGAAGGCTTTCCGGCGTGCGTCCTCTTTGCTCTCCGGGTTTTGGTCGCTGCCAAGTTGATTCGGAGACATACCTCGTAGAGCTCTTCGGCATCGATGAGCTAGAGGAGTTCCGGCGCGGGGTGCGGCTAGTACCTCGTAGAGCTCTTCGCCAAAGAGCTAAGAGAAATTCGGGCGCAGGATGGAGCTAGTAACTCGTAGAGCTCCTTTAGCAAGTTTTTGCTGGAAGCTTAAGAGTTATTCCCGGAGAGCTCTTAGAGAGCTAGAGGGTTTTCGATTAGAAGCCGGACGGTGGTGGTGCCCGCCAGCAGCCCATCTCCGCCGCTCCACGATGCCCGCAGCGCCTCGCCCGGCCCGGCAGCGGGTCCGCAGTAATGCAGGATCGCTTCAGAAGGGTTTGACAGAGCTCTGCAGGCGCCCCAGGGGGGTGTGACAGAGCTCTGCAGGAAGGCACGCGTCCACGCGTGCCTGCACGCGTGCAGGCACACATGGGGGCGTGCCTGGCAGTGCCTTCGAAGCGCTTCCGGGGGCCCCCAGCAGCTCACCAGGAAAGACTTCCTGTCCGGAAGGTGTCTTCGCTCTCCGGGTTTTGGACGCTGCCAAGTAACTCGTAGAGCTTCCCTTAGCAAGTTGTTGCTGGAAGCTTAAGTGTAATACCTCGTAGAGCTCTTCGGCATCGATGAGCTAGAGGAATTCCGGCGCGGATTTCGTAGAGCTTCCGTTAGCAAGTACCTCGTAGAGCTCTTCGGCATCGATGAGCTAGAGGAATTCCGGCGCGGGGTGGAGCTAGTTGGCCCACCCGGCCGGGGCGGACAAATTCCCGGAGAGCTCTCAGAGAGCTAGAGGGTTTTAGAATAGAAGCCGGACGGTGGTGGTGCCCGCCAGCAGCCCATTTCCGCCGGTCCACGATCCCCGCAGCGCCTCGCCCGGCCCGGCAGCAGGTCCGCAGCAATGCAGGATCGCTTCAGAAGGGTTTGACAGAGCTCTGCAGGCGCCCCAGGGGGGTGTGACAGAGCTTTGCATGAAGGCACGCGTCCACGCGTGCCTGCACGCGTGCAGGCACGCATAGGGGCGTGCCTGGCAGTGCTTTCGAAGCGCTTCCGCGGGCCCCCAGGAGCCACCAGGAAAGATTTCTTTTCCCGGAAGGTGTACCTCGTAGAGCTCTTCGGTAAGATGAGCTTAGAGGAATTCGGGCGCAGGGTGGAGCTAGTTGGCCGACTGGACCTACAGAGACAATGTGGTAATTTTGGGTCGGTTTTTCCCGGAGAGCTCTCTGAGAGCTAGAGGGTTTTAGATTAGAAGCCGGACGGTGGTGGTGTCTGCCAGCAGCCCATCTTCGCCGCTCCAGAATCCCCGCAGCGACTTGTAAAACGTCGCAGCGGGTCCGGGAGCGCTTCGGGCGCGCGTCCACGCGTGCCTGCACGCGCGCAGGCACGCGTGGAAGCGTTCCCGGCAGCGCTTCAGAAGCGCTGCAGGGGAGCCCCCAGAGCTCCAAAAGCGCTTCACGAGAGCGTTCGAGGGCCCGCCAGGAAAGCTTTCCGGCGTGAATTCTCTTTGCTCTCTGCTTTCCGGGTTTTGGACGCTACCAAGTTGGTGACTTTTAATCGGTTTTTCCCGGGGAGCTCTCTGAGAGCTAGAGGGTTTTAGATTAGAAGCCGGACGGTCGTGGTGCCCGCCAGCAGCCTATCTCCGCCGCTCCACGATCCTCGCAGCGGCTCGCCCGTCCCGGCAGCGGGTTCGGGGGCGCTTTCCATGTGTGCCTGCACTCGTGCAGGCACGCGTGGAAGCGTTCTTGGCAGCGCCACAGCAGCGCTGCAGGGGATTTTCCCAGAGCTCTCCAGGAAAGATTCCTCTCTCCGACAGTCTCTTTGCTCTCCGGGTACCTCGTAGAGCTCTTCGGCATCGATGAGCTAGAGGAATTCCGGCGCGGGGTGGAGCTAGTACCTCGTAGAGCTCTTCGTCATCGATGAGCTAGAGGAATTCCGGCGCGGGGTGGAGCTAGTACCTGGTAGAGCTCTTCGTTATCGATGAGCTAGAGGAATTCCGGCGCGGGGTGGAGCTTGTTGGTCGACCCGACCAGAAAGGACAAAGTGGTGACTTTGGGTCGGTTTTGCTAAGATTTGAAAGATATTTGACAATTCATGTTGAGAAAGCGGATTTTTCGCACCTGTAAACGATTATGAGGGCCTCTGCGTCTTAATATGTGCCCTGTAGGCGCACTACTACTATCAAAACACTTGGAGGAACCATCTTTTATGTCGACATGAAAAAAATGAATTTTGCCTTTTTCGGGAAATGCCTCGAGAAGCTCTCTCTTCCGACTCTGAGCACTGGGCGCCGGCGGTAAACCGTCAACCTTGGTTACCGCCGGGAGACTCGTAGAGCTTCCTTTTTTTTCAATCGTTTCTCGAATTCTAGCTCATGGCGGGAGCTCGCGCGCAATGAGCAGACGCGCATGATCATTCTGAGTCGCCTGCTGTGCCTGAGAGCTCTGTAGCTGCCCTACAGCTCGAGTTAAGTTGAGAAAACCGACAGCACCTACCAACATTCCGACTCATAGTGAATATTTTTTGAATGGTTTCTCGAATTCTAGCTCATATTGGAAGCTCGCGCGCAATGAGCAGACGCGCATGATCATTCTGAGCCGCCTGCTGTGCCTGAGAGCTCTGTAGCTTGCCTACAGCTCGAGTTAAGTTGAAAAAACCGAGAGCACCTACCAACATTCCGACTCATAGTGAATAAGTTGTTCAATCGATTCTCGAATTCTAGCTCATTTCGAGAGCTCTGGCGCAATGAGCAGACGCGCATGATGATTATGAGTCGTCTGCTGTGCCTAAGAGCTCTGTAGCTGCCCCACAGCTCGAGTTAAGTTGAGAAAGCCAAATCACACAATCAAGTATATTACTCATGCAAAGAGGTTTTTCGGTCATAACTTCTTACATATCCAGCGCTGAACATTCTCCCGCCACATGTAGACGCGCATCATCATTCTGAATCCGAAAGCTGTGCTCGCCATCTCTGTAGCTTGCCTATAGCTCGAGTTAAGTTGAGAAAACCGACAGCACCTACCAACATAGCACTCGCCACCCGATCCCGCCACAGTGCTTTTCGATAGTAATATTCACCCGATCGAGCTGACATCAAGATGGCGAGTCGCACTAAGATCATAGATCACGGGAAAAAATACTAGAGCTCTAACGAATGTTCAAATTTTGAGAACATAATTTTCAACTGAGCAAAAGTCACCAAAAGTTCCGTCGAGATTTTTCGAGCCAACTAGCCCGCCAGTGCGCCCGAATTACTCTTAAGCTTCCAGCTGCTAGCTTAGGGAAGCTCTACGAGTCACTCTTACGCGTGAAAGGAGCTCTACGAGGTTCCCGGCGGTGATCAGGTTGACGGTTCACCGCCAGCACCAGTCCCCGCAGGGGTTCGTTCGGCCCGGCAGCTGGTCCGGAAGAGCTTCCGGCAAGCTTCCACGCGTGCTTGCACGCGTGCAGGCACGCATGGAAGCGTTTTTGGCAGCGCATCGGCAGCGCTGCAGGGGAGCCTCCCAGAGCTCTCCAGGAAAGATTTCCCGCCCCCGAAGGGTCTTTTCGCACTCCGGGTTTTGGACGCTGCCAAGTTCCGGCGCGGGGTGGAGCTAGTTGCTCGACCCGACCAGAGAGGTCTAAATTTGTTCTGCTAGCCGAGCTAGGTCCGCAAACCTATTCGTAAAATTCGAGTCTTGCCAGGCGCTCTCGGCTTTCTACTTAAATCGAGCTATATAACAGCTACAGAGCAGATACTTAGAAATCGATTCAGAATCATTACCTGTCGCATTCAGAGGTCTGAACTCAGTCTGATACTCGAGCTGAAAAACTAGTCGTTCTCTGCATTTTTTTCGACATATATTGTCAGGAAGCTCTACGAGTCCCCGGCGGTAAGAAAGGTTGATGGTTTACCGCCGGCGCCCAGTTGCTCGACCCGACCAGAAAAGACAATGTGGCAATTTTTGGGTGATTTTGCGAATATTTGAAAGATATATGACCATTCGTTTTGAGAAAGCAGATTTTCCGCATCTGTAAACGACTATGAGGGCCTCTCCATCTTAATATGAGCTCTGTAGGCGCACTTTTACTATCAAAACACTTGGCGGTACCAACTTCATATCGACATGAAAAAAAAATGCTTTTTTTCGCGAAATGCTTCCAGAAGCTCTCTCTGTCGATTCTAAGCACTCTCACGCGTGAAAGGAGCTCTACGAGTTCCCAGCGGTGACCAGGTTGACGGTTAACCGCCGGCGCCAGTTGATCGACCCCGCCAGTTGATCGATCGGGTGGGTTTTGCTAAGATTTGAAAGATATTTGACCATTGATTTTGAGAAACCCGATTTTTTGCGGCAGCCTCGTAGAGCTCTTCCCTCGTGCAGGGGCCAGGTACACATTGAGGGAGTTTTTTAAAAAGATTTCCTTGCGAAAGAGCTTTCAAGCTCACCTGCAGCTCGGAATAAGCACTTCAGCTCGAATCAAAAATCGGTCGCATACGAATAGTGTTGCGTACCTAGCTCAGGTCTGTGTTCAGAGCTCCAGATGCTCCAGCCGAACGCCTCTGAGGATTCTGGATCGGTTTTTGTGCGTTCGAGCTCTGCAATTCCGCTACAGATCCAGTTAAGTACAGAAGACGAGAGCGCCTGCGAAGAGAATTTGAAGAATACGAATAGTTTTGCGGGCTTAGCTCGGGTAGCAGACCGAGTTCAGACCGCTCGTTGCAACAGATGGACGCGCCTAAAGACAGAGAATGCTATCATGTGCGCACCAGCTCTGTGGCTATTCGGAATCGTGAGTTTTATAGACAACCGACAGCACTGGTCAAAATGACCCGAAGAGTACGAATAGGTTTGCGGCTCTAGCTCGACAAGCAACCCGATTTCAGACCTCTGGATGCAACAGACCAACGCGCCCGATGATTCTGAATCGGTTTCTGCAAGCATCAGCTCTGTAGCTGCCCTGAATCTCGAGATGAGTACAGAAAACCGTCAACGCGTGTCAAGATGACTCGAAACGTCCGTCGGTTTCAGCTAGTTTTTTGATAGTAATATTATTGAAAATTTAACTGGCAGACGCGGCACGCCTTGTAAAACCTCGCGGCGGGTGCGGGAGAGCTTCCCGCAAGCGTGAACGCGTGCCTGCATGCGTGCAGGCACGCGTGGAAGCGTTCCTGGCAGCGCTTCAGAAGCGCTGCAGAGGGCCCCCAGGAAGGCTTCCCGGCGTGTGTTCCCTTTGTTCTTCGGGTTTTTCCCGGAGAGCTCTCTGAGAGCTAGAGGGCTTAAGATTAGAAGCCGGGCGGTGGTGGTGCCCGCCAGCAGCCCATCTCCGCCGCTCCACGATCCCCGCAGGGGTTTGTAAAACGTCGCAGCGGGTCCGGGAGAGTTTCCCGCAAGCGTAAACGCGTGCCTGCACGCGTGCAGGCACGCGTGGAAGCGTTCCTGGCAGCGCTTCAGAGACGCTGCAGGGCGGCCCCCCAGAGCTCCAGAAGCGCTTCACGGGAGCGGCGGACGGCCCGCCAGGGACGCTTTCTGGCGCGCGTTCACTTTGCTCTCTGGGTTTTGGACGCTACCAAGTGGACGCTGCCAATAGTAATATTGCTGAAAATAACTCGTAGAGCTTCCCTTAGCAAGTTATTGCTGGGAGCTTAAGAGTAATTCCGGGGCGCTGGAGAGCTAGTTGGCCAGAAAAATCTCGACGGACCTTTTGCTGACTTTTGGTCGGTTGAAAATTTTGTTCTTGAAATTCCTCAATTCGTTTGAGCTCTAGTATTTTTTCCCGTGATATTTGATCTTATTCCCGCTCGCCATCTTGATCTCAGCTCGATCGGATGCGTTCTACTGCCAAAAAGCACACTGGCGGGATCGGCCGTTTCGAGTCATCTTGACACGCGATGACGGTTATCTGAAGATAACTCGAGATTTAGGGCAGCTACAGAGCTGGTAAGCACAGCTAATCGATTCAGAATGATCAGGCGCGTTCGCCTGTTGAATCTAGAGGTTCGAACTCGGTTTGCTAGCTGAGCTAGGTCCGCAAACCTATTCGTATTATTCGAGTCATCTAGATAGGCGCTCTCGGTTTTCTGTACTTAACTCGAGCTATAGAACAACTACAGAGCTGATACTTACAGAAACCGATTCAGAATGATCAGTCGCATTGTCTGTTGAATCCAAAACTCTGAACTCGGTCTGCTGCCCGATCTTGAATCGGGAAACTATTCGTATTGTTCGAGTCATCTGGAGAAGTGCTCTCGGTTTTCTGCACGTAACTCGGGCTGGGGGGGCTACAGTGCTGGTGGTCACAGGAATCGATTTGAAGAGATCAGGCGCGTCCGCCTGTCGAATCGAGAGCTCGGAACTCGGTCTGCTGCCCGAACTAGGTCCGCGAAACTATTGTATTGTTCAAGTCATCCTGAGAGGTGCTGTCGGTTTTCTGCACTTAACTCGGGCTGTAGGGGGGCTGCAGGGCGGATAATCACATGAGTCGATTTCCAGACATCAGACGCGTCCGCCTGTCGCATTCAGAGGTCTGAACTCGGTTTGATACTCGAGCTGGGTTGCGAAACTATTCGTTTTGTTCGAGTCATCTTGAGAGGTGCTGTCGAATTACGAACGCAACTCTGGCTGTAGCAGAACTACAGAGCTCGTAAAGAAGACAATCCTGAAGCATCGGGGGCGTTCGGCTGTTGCTACGAGAGATCTGCAATCGCTCGGGCTGAAAAACTACTCGTTCTCCGCATTTTTTCCCGGAGAGTTCGCTGAGAGCTAGAGGCTTAAGATGAGAAGCCGGACGGTGGTGTTGCCCGCCAGCAGCCCATCTTCGCCGGTCCAGAATCCCCGCAGCGGTTCGTTCGACCCGGCAGCGTGTCCGGGAAAGCTTCCGGCAAGCATGCACGCGTGCCCGCACGCGTGCAGGCACGCGTGGAAGCGTTTCTGCCAGCGCTTCGGAAGCGCTGCCGGGGAGCCCCCCAGAGCCCCAGAATAGCTTTACGCGAGCTTCTGTGGGCTTGCCAAGAAGGTTTTGCGGTGTGTGTGTTCTCTTTGCTCTCTGTGCTCTCCGGTTTTTGGACGCTACCAAATTTCCACATTATATATTGTCAGGAAACTCTACGAGTCCCCCGGCGGTAAGAAAGGTCGACGGTTCACTGCCGGCGCCCAGTTTAACTGGCAGACGTGGCATACTCCATTACAGGTAAGAAAAATACCGGTTCCGAAAAATAATTGTTCCCGGGAAGTTTTCTGAGAGCTAGAAGGTTTAAGATTAGAAGCCGGACGGTGGTTGTGCCCGCCAGGAGCTCCTCCACGGCGGCCCACGTTCCCCACAGCGCCCCACGCGGCCCGGCGACGTGTCCGGGAGAGCTTCCGGCAAGCTGTCACGCGTGCCTGCACGCGTGCAGTCACGCATGGAAGCGTTTCTAGCAGCGTCTCAGCCGCGCTGAAGGGGGGCCTCCCAGAGCTCTCCAGGAAAGATTTCCAGTAACTGAAGGGTCTCTTCGCTCTCCAGGTTTTTCCCGGGGAGCTCTCTGAGAGCTAGAGGGCTTTAGATTAGAAGCCGGACGATGCTGGTGCTTGCCAGCAGCGCATACCTCGCAGAGCTCTTCGTTATTCCCGGAGAGCTCTCTGAGAGGTAGAGGGTTTTAGATAAACAGCCGGACAGTGGTGGTGCCCGCCAGCAGCCCATCTTCGCCGCTCCAGGATCCCCGCAGCAACTCGCCCGAGCCGGCAGCGGGTCTGGGAGAGCACCCGGCATTGTGCAGGCACGCGTGGAACCGTTCCTGGTAGCGCTTCAGAAGCGCTGCAAGGGAGCCCCCAGAGCTCCAGAAGCGCTTCACGAAAGCGTCCGAGGGCTCGCCAGGACAGCTTTCCGGTGAGCGTTCTCTTTGCTCTCCGGGTTTTGGACGCTACCATCGATGAGTTAGAGGAGCTAGTACCTCGTAGAGCTCTTCGTCGTCGATGAGCTAGAGGAATTCCGGCGCGAGATGAAGCTAGTTGGTCCAGCCGGCCGATGGTTGTCTGAATATTTGAAAGATATTTGACCATACCTCGTAGAGCTCTTCGGCATCGATGAGCTAGAGGAATTCCGGCGCGGGATGGAGCTAGTTAGTCGACCCGACCAGAACGGACAATGTGGTATTTTTTCTGTGGTTTTGCAAATATTTGAAAGATATTTGACCATTTATTTCGAGAAAGGAGATTTGTTGCACCTGTAAACAACTATGAGGGCCTCTCCGTCTTAATATGAGCTCTCTAGATGCACTTTTACTATCAGAACACTTGGCGCAACCCATTTCATGTCGACATGAAACAAATCATGTTTTCTTTTTTTCCGAGAAATGCTCCCAGAAACCCTCTCTTGTGATGCTGAGCACTCTTACGCATGCTAGGAGCTCTACGAGGTTCCCGGCGGGTACGAGGTTGACGGTTCACCGCCGGCGCCAGTTTATTTTGAGAAAGCAGATTATTCGCACCTGTAGTGGGTTAAGGCGCGCCTGCCAGTAACATTTTCAGGTCCGTAGCTGTAGTATCACTATCAAAACACTTGGGGGAATCAACGTTGGATAAACACAGCAAAACGTGATTTTTCGAGTTTCTCAGGTTTTGCTCTAGATGCTTTCTTCATGCTTACCGATGAGCGCCGTGTGAGAAAAGAGCTCTACGAGGGCCTCGGCGGTAACCTGGCTGATGGTTTACCGTCGGTTCCCAGTTGGCCGACCCGGTCAGAAAGGACAAAGTAATAACTTTTGGGTGATTTTGCAAATATTTGAAAGATATTTGACAATTCATTTTGAGAAAGCAGATTGTTCGCACCTGTAAAAGGTTAAGAGCCTCAGCGTCTCGATATGAGCTCTCTGGGCGCACTTCTACTACCGAAACACTTGGGGGAACCAACTTCATTTCGACATACAAAGAATCAATGTTGAATTTTTCGAGAATGGCCTTCAGAAGCTCTCTCTTTCGACTATCAGCTCACACGTGGACAGCTCTACGAGGTTCCCGGCGATGACTAGGTTGACCGTTCACCGCCGGCGCGGTTTTCGCCGCTCCAAAATCCCCGCAGGGGTTCGTCTGGGCCGGCAGCGGGTTCGGGAACGCTTCCAGCACGCGCCCACGCGGGCCTGCACGCGTGCACGCACGCGTGGATACGTTCCTGGCAGCGCTTCAGAAGCGCCGCAGATGGGCCCGCAGAGTCCCAGAAGAGCTTCCCGAGGGCCTCGGTGGGCTTGCCAGAAAGGCTTTTCTGTGTGTGCTCTTGCTCTTCGGGTTTAGGACGCTACCGAGTGGGCGCCGGCAGTGAACCGTCAACCTGGTCGTAGAGCTCCCTGACTATATGACTCGTAGAGCTTCCTAAGCTAGTTGCTGGCAGCTTAAGAGTAACTCGTAGAGCTTCCCTCAACAAGTTGTACCTCATAGAGCTCTTCGGCATCGAAGAGCTAGAGAAATTCCGGCGCGGGGCGGAGCTAGTTGCCCGATCCGGGCCCGACGGACAATAACTCGTAGAGCTTCCCTAAGCTAGTTGCTGGAAGCTTAAGAGTAATTCCGGCGCGCTGGAGAGCTAGTTGGCAAGAAAAATCTCGACGGAACTTTGGGTGACTTTTGGTCGGTTAAAAATTCGATTCTCAAAACTTCACAATTCGTTTAAGTATTTTTTCCCGTTCTATGCAATCTTACTCCCGCTCGCCATCTCGATCTCAGCTCG